>JAQJVL010000885.1:0-39232 GCA_035578905.1 Stictocephala bisonia
CCACCGAGGCCAGGGAGTCAGCCGGAATCCCTGGGCAGCTCCGAATTAAAAAAGTAAAAACGTTAATAAATAATCCCCTTTAAAAAAATGAATATTTAAAATTAAAAAAATAGAAATAAAATATAGCACGGTACCGTTCTATCAAAAATTCACTTCAATAATACAACCAACAAAATAAATAACACCAACAAACTTAACCACAAGGCCTAACCATAAGAATACATGATACCATGATTTAAATAGTAGTGGCCTAACAAATATAAAATAAAAAAAATATATATAAGAATAAATAAACTAAATAAAGATTAACAATAATAATAAAAGTAATAATACACTTTTTTTCTGCTGTATATGCTTGGTGGAATTGTTTTGGTTGTAAATTGACAGTAATTTTTTTAATAAATTCCACAAATTTTAATTTTTATCAATAGCGCTTTCGCCGGTTAAGGCATCTTCAGTTGTAATACAGTATAAACAGAAAACATATTTGAATAAAAATAACAAAAAATTACATATAAAACATTAAATCCTAGTTAAATTAATTTAAGTGGCTAAGTTTGATAAGAATTATTATGAATTAAAATATGGTTTAGAGTTTTCAATTTTCGATGATAAATCTTCTTTAATTAAAGTTAAAAATATATTACTAAAGTTTAGAGACGATTGGGAAATACATTCATCTTTCAAAACTGCCAAACATGCACTTTCAATTTGGTTCCTCTTGGTCCATAAGGGTTCTTTTAAAATTACACTTTTAGAATTAAAATTTATATCATGTTTTTCATTAATAGCATGTTCAACAAATTTTGATTTTTCTGTATTTTCTTTTTTATAATTGTAAATGTGTTCATTTATTCTTTTTGAAATTGGTCTTGAAGTTTGACCTGTATAAGTTTTCTCAACTTATATATATATATATATATATATATATATATATGTGTGTGTGTGTGTGTGTGTGTGTGTGTGTGTGTGTGTATAAAACAACTTTAAAATAAAAATAGACCCTATAAAATATTTGGCTGGCTGTGTTCAATGAAGATTAAGTTCAGTTTATTTTTTTGTAGGGTGTGGCCTAGTGGAGATTTTCTTTCTTTTTCTTTTTTTTAAACTCAATCACCCACCCCCAGCTCAGAGAACCACCCCCACCCACCCCGGGAACAAAAATGGAATGCACTGATCTGAGGACTGAAGAACCCCACCCAAAGATGTAGAGAGGGCAGCAGAGGCGAAACTTGGCTCTATCACATGGTCCCCAGGCCAGGCTAGCTGTAGAGATGGCAGGACTTCGTCCGGACAGCAGGCTGAGGGATCAACGTCCCACTCAAGGACCCGGTACGTTTTTTTTTTTTTTTTTTAAACTTCACTCGCCAGTTGACATGGGCCTACAGGCCTGTGCGTTAACTTTATTCGAGTGAAGTACCGACCGTTGGCTCAGTGGGGATTCGAACCTTGGACCTTGCCCTCCGCAGTCCGAAGCCTTAGCCACTGAGCCACCACGCCGCCGTTTTTGATAGACTCTAGTCGGTCAACGTATCGTCGTGTACAGTGGCTGAAGAAGACAGGTCAAACGACAGGCCAACCTGACAGGCGGAGGCCGGAATCACAGAATGACAGAGTCCTAGCCAACGGCCACAAAAGTAAACAAATCGACAGCGTAAGAGCGATCTCAGGGAGCCTGGCAAACCACGATGACAAGTAACTACAAATGTACCGGTCAAACGACCTGGTACACATTATTGTACTAATTTACATCCTTCTAAAGTAGACTTTTAGGTTTTTCTAGACTATAAAACTTTGTTATCTCGGAGAACGGAAGCAGTCTGAGCTTTATGTGATGGGTTAGGGAGAACCGGTGGGAATGGTAAGCAAGCGTAGAGAACCACTCTGTAGCAAAGCAAGGGCTGTCAGCCGGTATACTACAATACTGTTTTGTATATGAATGTATCATGCATGACACATGGAAATTAAGCATCAATAAATGTGGTTCGAGCCAATTTTTTAATTAAACATATACAACACACAGAATTCAGTCAGATACACAAAGCAAGAAAATCAATAGACTGATATAATAGGATGGGTAATGCCCTACTTCAGACACAAAATATTTGTAAAAAACAAAAAAATAGTCTGGACAGGGACTACCCACCTATGGTTATTAATCATAGTTAACATGATAATAGACTGTCATAGTTGAAATGAACGAGTTATAATGGGAAGATAATAATAACACTGATACAGCATCCGCTCAATGGTTGCCATTGATGAAGATACTACTTAAGAAGTTTATGGTGTCTATGTTGTGTGGTAGTCAAGGTCCGGATGATGTGTAGGGAAGAGAATTAACTTAGTATCAGGCTTGTATTTCACTTAGCTGAAAATCAGACCAATACAACGTGGCTCAGATACCATGTAAAGCTGTAGATCCCTTAAATGCCCTGGCTATTGGGCTTTAATAAAAGCTTTTTATATAAGGAACAGCCAACTTTAGTAACAATGACTACACTTATCACACTAATTTGCTCCTCATATTCACCCATATCTCTAACACTGGCATCTTATTGATGAATAATAATATACAAGATACAGTCAAAAAGTTCCCGGAATTGGATAAAATATATTTATTGGCAAAGATTAAAACTTACAAACCTATTTTCCTTCAAAATGCTCACCTCCTGCAACAACAAACTTGTCCCAAATATTAATCAGTTGTTCAAAACAGTTTTGACACTAATTTTTTAAAATCTATTTCAATAATTTTATCACATTTTTTTCCTGACAACTTCAGCATCTGCAAATAGTTTTCATATTTCAAAATCAAATCAAATAGTTATTGATGTTTTCACCGTGTGAACAGGAAGACATTGGCCAGCATGAGTTCAGGCGAGAAGGGAGGATGTTCTGGCATGGTAACATGAATCTTAACTAGGTATTAACAAGGATCAATGTGCTGGGGTACTGTCAGGTAGCAAAATCCAATTTGTTTTTGCCCATTTTTAGGTTGTTTCCTCCTAATGGCGTCTCGTAAATACCTAAGAATTATTGTATGGACACTACCATGTGGTAAATTTACTTCATATGCAATTTTATCAATCACTATTCTTCTGTTTGCATGGACAACTTTTGCCGAACTCGCTGTATGTTGTAAGTGTGGTTGCAGTTGAAGGGCGTTGACTATCAGTCATCTTCAATGTTTATGCGACCTTCACGAAAACATTTTTGACAATTGTAAACTAGGCTTTTCTTATTCGCCTTAACTTCGTACGCTTGAATTAACATTATAAGTGTGTTAGTAGATGATTTTTGAAGCAAAACACAAAATTTAATGTTTCGCATTAAATCAATTTTCAAAAAACGACAATGTAAACAGACAAATATACGAAAAAGCACTCCCCACAGCGGAACAATGGCAGCTGAGCGATACTAACACTACCGATATCCCTTCTCCAGGAGTAGTACTTATAGCTACATAACAAAATTCCCACCGGCAACCACAGTGTTAGTACATTGATTCCAGGAACTTTTTGCCTGTATCTCGTATATCTGAAATTCCTTTTGAACTACTAACAAATTTGCCATGTAATGCAGATTAAAATCCTTGAAATAAATCTCTTGTACCTGTAATGGTCTTGTCCGCTCGCACAAGGCTGGTTGCCAGCTTGGTCATAGTGTCCCCTGAGCGTACTGGCAGCCAGTGGGTGAGGTAGCCACTGTACAGCTGAGGATTGATTAATGTAAGAGGTAAGCTAGGTGCAGGACTGCGGAAGGTGATGAATGGTGCACCAGGACAGCAATCTTCCCTTACATTGTCTGGTGCCCCTTCACTTGTTGACGAAGCTACCTCTATCTCTTCCAACTGTAAACAATCATAAATAAATATATATATATATATATATATATATATATATATATATATATATATATATATATATATATTACTATGTGTTCAATTTTCACAATATTTTTGCTGTGCTTAGCTTTAATTGATTCCAGACACCTTAACAAATAATTCATATACAAATCTAATCATATGTCTATAAATCATTTTCTGCTACTTTTATTTTTTATGAACCCTCTACTATTGCAATAAAAATGTCCTTACCTACCTAGCAATTCGTTGGCCACTTAGTTACTATATGAAGCCAAATTTATTGTTGCTTTTATCTAACTCAACAATCGGTGTGTGGCCCTTTCCCTTTTTCAAACTAGGCTGATAAGCTAGATAGCTACTTCATTATGCAACAGGGCTTACTGTGGCAGCTTCGTTATTTGTTTTCTGTAAATTACAACCAAGTTCAACTGTGCCTGGTAAGTGCTGCTTTAAGTTAGCTGAGAACTGAACTAGATTAATTGTTATATCTATGATCATTGTTGTAATTGAATAGAATTGGCAGTTATAGTTGATATAGTTGATAAGCCTTAAGTTAATGCATGCTTAATATTTATAAAATTTTATCCTTAAAATATAATGTTAGTGTAATGGATGCATAGTTTTGGTATATTATATGTTAAAATTGGTTTTTCATCATTATATTGCTATTTTTTAATTTAATCCTAGCAATGCTGACATGTTGAGTTCCAAAAATAGCACCCAGTTTTTTTTTTTTTTTTTTTGTTACTCTGCAAGCCTTTTTTTCAATACTCTGCGGAAAAAATAAATAAACAGTACACTTTTGTAAATGGTTTTCCGTTCCAAAAGATATGTGTACTTCATTTAAAGCACATTGTTGTAAGAATGAAAAAGTTCTTTACGAAAATGTTTACTTTGAACTCTCTTAAGAGCATTAACCCTTGCAACGCAGAATAAATTGTTTTTATTTTACTTAAAAACAACTTTTTTAAATTTACATATTAAAAAAAATATGTTTATAATTTTGGTGTGTTAAAACTCAGTTTACAGCAAAGATCAAATGAAAATAAAAAAATAATTAAGCTGAAATTGACAAAATATAAAGCAAATAAATTAAATAAAAAATGAAAATTATATAAAAATAGTGCTGATAGATAAGACTGCAAACAATAAAAACACAATAAATCGCAACTAACTGATGTAAGTCATGTACACGAACGATAATAAAACCATTCAATACCAGCAAAACTCTGTCACAAACTAAAATAACGAGTCAAGGATATATCTGTTTCACGGGTAATGAGTAACCTCAGACTGGCAGTCGGGCGTGCCTTAGCTGACAAAGCCACTCCCCCCTTCTACTACGACCGACCAATCACTTCCAGATCACACAAACCGTTACTTAGAAAGACCATTCAACATACTCCTGAACTCTAGTGGATCTCACTGCAACTACAATTTATGTTATAAAATAGGGTTTGGAAGATATATCCATTTACTGCGTTTTGGCCCTAATAGAGGCTGGGGGGATATATCTGTTTCCTACCTTGCAAGGGTTAATAAATGTTTATAAACTATAAATCTATATATATGTCCCCCTTTACAGTTTCCAAGAACTAAATGGGAGAACCAACTTTTTCTATCCGTTTTTGATTTCCATTCTTTTGGAAAGAGCCCCTATTTCATACTAATTTTTTACAAAACGCTATTCATATATCTTAACCTACCATATTAAACTTTGTCAGGACTGTGTTTCACTTGCCGAAAACAATATTCTCATTAATCAGCAAACTTTAAAATTTCATTTTCGAAAAACTAAACAAAAGTAAGCAATAATCTACAAGTCAGACAGTTTTAGAACTGAATATTGAATAGAATAATGAGGAGAACAGCATTAGTGGTTATATTTTATCTAAAAATAAGTTTGAATTGTATTATATTAGTTTTTCTATAAGAATTGATGTTTTATAATAACACAAATAACAAATGTTTAAAGTTAAACAGCTTTTAGTAATACCTTGACTTTTCTTGTTGTTTCTGATAAGCTCCTAGTCGGATGTTGGGGCTCAAATGGTTAAGTTGATTATAAATATATAATAGAGCAATCACTATCAGAATTTTACGATTTTTTTATTAATAATTAATTCATTTCAAAGTTTACGGTAAGCTTAGATTGAATTGCTGAGTGTCATTAAAACTTCAAACAATTCTTAGCTTAGGTTTTAAAATATTAGGCTTTCAGGTATACAATTTTTAAACGTGTGTTTTATGATTTATATTATTACTTTGGAGTTTTATATGTTTTGTTATTGCGTTTCGTAGCTGATAACACATGTAACAGTTTTTCTTATTTTTATTGCAATATATCAATTACATCGTTAATCACTTATATTGTTATTGGAGATTCTATTGAAAGCCATTAAGAATAATTGTGTCAAATTGACAGGTTATTAAATGATAATGTCAACGTTCAACAATAGATGCATTTTAGTGCAGCTAGTGTTTGAATTTACAATCGTTAAATTTGGAAGTAAACAACTACTAGTGTGGACATGGAAGTGAAAATTATTAACTCTTATTACGCCATAAGCGCATATATTGACTTTGCTCTAAACGCAATAAGCACATATACAAAAAATAATTATTTTCTAAATAATGTTTCTAATTTAATCTGTCAGTGCATTTAGGTTATATGTAGTGGCTCATGAGAGATGCATTATGCGACTCATGACTTTTTGTTGGCATGTCAATCACTACGAGACTGGTTTTTGTCAGGCAGTGTACATTTCCGTTGCGCCGCCCAACGTCATAAGCGCATATACACACAGCTACTGTTGAACTGAGCGGTTAATGTCTGCCGCCTCAACTCTTTGAAACTGTGTATTTAGTTGTTTTTATCATAACTTTAGTTTAATATATGTTAGTTATTTATTAGTTTTAAGTGTCAATATAAATAATCCGGACGATTCTCTGATTTTGACGATTTTGTGCAGGGTGTACTAAATACATCTTATTCAAGTGCTATATGTATTTACTTATTTTTTTATTATAAGTGTTGTGTGCAGGCTCTTAATGTCTCTATCAGTTAATGTACATTTATCTATCAGTTAATTATACATTTTTTAGTAATAGTAATAATATTTTGTACTGATTCATAAATATAAAAAAAGTGATCTATGCCTGAGGCTTACTTACAAGTAAAAATGTTTGCTTATTTATATATTCATATAAAGAAAAAAATCTAAAATAAGCTAATAAAAGTTTCAAATTTGATCATATCTTTTATTTTCCTGTACACAACAAGAAAAAATTAGCAACTAAAAAGTTGATTTTTTTACAATAAATGAGCACTTAATAGAAAATAGGCATTGGATAAATGGCGCTTTAAGGGTTAAGATTTTCATAGTACAGTACTCTCTGTTATCTCCGAGGTAATTGGGACCGAGCTCACCTCGGATACGTAAAAACTCGGATAATACGAAGGTTATAGTAAAAAAATGTAAAAGCCATGAAAAAAGTAAAAAACTAGTTTATTACAAGAAAAAAACGTAAAATAGTGTAAATGTAGTTACAGTCCTGTAAAAAAGTAGGAACATCAGGTTGTCTTTTAACACGTTAGCTGCCATTAAAATTTTTGACTTTTACAGAACTGCCGTGTAGGTCATATCTAGCCGGCACGTAAATTTTTGACCAGTGTTATGCCGGTCATATATGACCGGCAGTAGCCAATTGCGTTTTTATTTTTGAGGTTATGTGTTCTATAAAGTGCTGCGTTCTTGTGGCCAAACAATGAACTACTATCAATGTAGATTACCACTGCTACATACAGTATGGTTTTTATTGCTCTACGCCTTCCTTTAGTAGTCAAACAAATGCTTTGGATTCGGGCTAGATTATGAGCTCTAGTGCCGGCCATACCTGGTCGGCAGTAATTATTTCAATTTGTTGCCTATTTTTTATTGCAAATAATCAAGTTTTCTTGTCAAATGTGAACGTTACAGGCCTACTATAAATTAATGATAGGAAAATTCAAATTATACACATTACTGAACATAAGAATGGTATATTATTACATTGTTAAATCGTAAGGAATATACAAAATACTGTTACAAAATCATGTCGTCACTATTTATTTATGGATTTCACGGAAACAGTCCTTGCAAAAGTAAGGCTTCTCAGGGCACTTCTCACAAAACGTGTTTACTTTTCTTAGGTTTTTGGCTCCCTTCCCTCCTGTTCTTTCAACAGCTTTCTTGTAGCATAATTTGCAATACTTCCTTATTCTATGTTTGGTTTTTCCCTCACCCGTGAAGTTTTCTGAGACAGAGAGATAGTGGTGTCCTGTGATCTTCACTGGAGGAATGATGCCTTCTTTTATTCCCATCAATGATTTGGCTAATTTTTCTTTGTAAAGAGTTATTGACATAGCATTCTTTTTTTGTCGCCCATCAGCTGTTGCTCTTGCTTTCGTCGCATCGTTGTAGGCCAACCACGAGTTTACAACAGCGGTTCCAAGAAGCATCTCTTCGGCAACTTTGTGGTACCATCTTCTTGATTTATGTACTCCCGTACTGTAGGACGACATCTGGTCTGATAAATCAATACCCATCTTTGATTTATTATATTCGGTTATAACCAAAGGCTTAAGGATTGGCTCGTTTTTCTTGTCTTTCTTGCCAGTATCTACAAAATCTAATCCATGGACAGTAGACAACGTTCTTACTTCTCTCTTATCTTTCCATTTGCTAACTATTATGCCATCTGTAGTTTCAAGAGCCACCATATCTCCTTTCTTAAGTTTTGCCTTTATCACCTCACTGGGCAAACCTTTCCTGTTTGATCTGAGTGTACCTGTAAGGTGAGTTCTTTTCTCCAAAAGTTGTTTAGCCAATGGAATTGACGTACAGTAATTATCAACGTATAGCCGGTGACGCTTATCAGTGTGATCGGTCATTAGTTCCATCACAACCAAAGTCGAAACTTGTGCATTGTTAATATCGTTCACTGTACCTTTTTCCATGTAAAGTTTAGTACGAAATGTGTAGCCCATTTTGTCACAAAGCTTAAAGATTTTTAGGCCATATTGTGTGTTTTGTTAGGTATGTATTGACGAAACAAAAGCCATCCCCTAAAAGGTATCATGCTTTCATCTACTACTAGATCTTGGTCTGCAGATTTTTTGCTCAAAAAGAGATCATTTAGCTTTGTTATCAGTGGCAAGATTTTAGAGATCCGCCCATCCTGTTCAATACGGGCATTGTCGTTGAAATGCCAAAATCGGAGCATTAGCTGAAAACGATTCCTACTCATTACTTGGTTAGCTACAGAATTATTATACAGAATATTTTTGCTCCAGTAGTCTGTGATACGGGGAAAGCGAGCTAAACCCATCCACATAAGGATTCCAAGAAACTTTTTTATTTCATCCCCATTTGTAGGACGCCATTTTTTCAACCTACTACTTCGATTCAGACGTACATCTCTTAATACGTTGTTAGCATTTCTATTAGTCTCTAGGACCATATCATTACCATAGGACGATATCATCTCAATGATATCGTCAGTCAAAAATACATTGTAATAATCAATAGGAGTAGCATCATTTGGCAAATCAAAATTAAATTTTGAATCAGTAGTAAAGGAAAAATTTTGTTGCTTACCCATAAAAATTCCCCATTCGTCAACCTCACCAGTTCCATTATCGAGAGTTGCTTCATTTTCAGTGTTCACGTCACTAAGTACACTTTCAATCACACTAGCATCCATTCTTCCTCATCCGTGCTACCATCTTCAGAGTCACTTGGAGCAAAGTCCGGATCTTCATCCGTGTCGTCGACATAATCACTGCTAATATTCCCCAAATCACGCTCTTCCTCATCACTTGCTATATGATCAAATCGATCTGCTTCACTCGACATCGAACAATCCAATAAATGATCAATATGATCGTCATTTAAATTGGTACGTCTACTCATAATTAATTATGAAGCAATAAGAACGCAGGTCAAAATCACTGTAGAAAGCACACTAGGTCACTGAGTGCAAGCAGACTACAGAGCTTGATTGGCGGGAAGCGCACGACAGCTGTAAATTGGCGGGAAACACACGACAGCTGTAAGTAAATTGGCGGGCTCTCGGGCTGTGTGACACTTTAATACAAACCTCACCGAGCGAAATTACTCACGAAAAGTTGAAGACCCTTGTGGTCAGATCTAGCCGGCAGTGATTTGTTTGGTGAAATACGTCAACGAAAAAAGCTTTGCCGGTCAGATATGACCGACATTTTATTAAGCGCATTCTGTGTGTATTTTTTATTATATTGGGGTACACAAGTAAATAAAAACCCCATATTATAATTATATTGTAAAAATATTGTTTTCTTTAGTTTGGCAATTACAGGGTTGTACTGGGCTATTGACCGGCATTTTGGGTAGGCTCGGAGCCGGTCAGATATGACCGGCACGGCAGCTAACGTGTTAAAAGTTGTATATCGCAGGATGACAAGATGTTGGGAAAATACAATAATAGAATTTAATTGTAAAAATCTAACGTAATGTCCATAGCATTGTGGATAGGCAATTTCCTAACATTACATCTGTTGACTATGAAACCTTTCGTATTAGTTCATCTATCTATGGTCCACGGTAGTATTCGCGTCTTGGTTTTAAGTGCAGGGGTAAAGTCTGATTACCGAACAAAATTATCATATTTATCCTGTCGTTTAACGCAATCTGCATTAGTCTCTTAAGAGTGCAGGGAACCATTCAACATTTTAACAGAAAAAATTATCGTATCAATATCACATTTGTCATACACATTGGCGATGAAAACACTGATTGATTCATCATTTCAATTTCGTTATAAGCAACTGTCAACCATTTACCACTCATATCAAAACACTAGAATAAAATATTGAACAATAACACTAATAACAGTAACAACAATAAATTAGACAATATTTCCAATACTGTATTGTGAAATCACGAAAGTCAACACACTAAAACAACCACATTTAGTATGAGAGCAGTTGACTAAGCTGATGGTGTCAGGTGGTGATGTGTCATGAGTGAATGCATTTGGGTGGGAAAATTATTCCTATAGTAGGGTATAATATAAATAAATACGTCTCGTAACAGCCATGCAGCGCCTTAACCAAGCACCAACAGCCAATAGATACACTGATTATTTGTCAAACGATCATATGATGTGCCACGCTATAGTTTTCCTTTTATTAATAGCTTTATGCTTATTTTTCATTGTCTGATGACTAGCTCAGTTAGCCCGGAGGCTCGGTTAATCAGAGCTCGGATAACCGAGCTTCAACTGTACTTTAACCGACACAGATTTGGGCCAGACCGAATTGGATCTGATATGACAAGGGGTTTAAAAATCTAAAATCAAATAATTGATAACCAATATTTGGTGATCCCATATAACCATCATTATTATGAAACAATTTCTTTAGATCTAACTTCAAAAAACTACAGTAACTTTCAAAAGGTTGTCATTTTAAAAGGCATTTCTTTACCATTCTGAGAAACACTCTTAGCCTGAACCATATTGAACAAATTAAATTCTATAATACAAAATATGTAGAAAAAAACTTACATCAAGAGTGTATTCCAAATACGCTTTGTTGATAGAGAGAACTTCAACTTCATCAAAGTCCAAGGTGAGATTGATGGCAGAGATGCCTGACTTGGCCACCTTGTCTCTCATAGCTTGTACAAACGGCATCACTCGCTTCATGTACTTTTTAAGTTCTGGCTTGGCTGATAGCACCACTGAAAGCTCCTTGTTATCTGGGAAACTGTTTTTGTTATCCTGTAAACATATTATTACAGTAAACCCTCGATTTAACATACTATATGGGGTGGGCTCTTGTCCGTTAAAGCTGATTGTACTTTAAGTCAGGGTGAATTCACCCCAAGGTATCATGAGATTGCCACAAAACTAACTGTGATGCTGTAAAATTATAGTTACCTTAACATTTAATAAAATATACAATTAAATATTGTATAAAAGTGATTAAATCATCAGGATAAAGAGTACGTAGGATACACTGAATAATAATAACTATTTGTGGAATTTTTGAGTTGCCTCAGAAAAACTACACATTTTATAAATTAAACTTTTTATAAAAATTCGTATACTGTAATACAAGCAAGCTGTCCATTATATGGTCCGTTAAATCGAGGGTTTACTGTATTCAGATTTGAGATGCTGACACAGCTTGTGCATATTTTAAGGCAAATATGAACGACTATTTGAGTGTCGGATGAGTGTGGATGACCTGAGCTGTGTAGTCTTATGACTGTGTCCAACTTCGCTAAGAGAGGACCATTTATTAATAGCCCAATATCCAGGGAAACTAAGGGACCTACAGCTTTACGTGGAATCCGATGCAGTATTGATCTGATTTTCAGCTGACTGACAAGCCTGACACTTAGTTCTTTTCTCTACACAACATCAGCAAACAGACTACCACCCAATACAGCCACCCCAGTAAAAGGCGTACGTGACTTGTTTAGTATTATAAGCATTTAAGAAGTGTCACTTTTTAGTGCCAACAGAGTTTGATAATATAGATGTTGCATAAATAGTATCAGAAATTAAGGTATCACAAATTTCCATCCATATATAAATAAATCAAAATTTATGTATTTTTCTGTACACAAATTAAAAAAATTAGTGAATGAATTCACAACATTACATTTATACACAAGTGTTTTTATATATTTAATTCCTGGAATTGTAAATGAAAACAGGATATTTTCCGACCTACCTACACTTCACAAATGAAAATTATTGTTAGTGCTGAAAAAAGTGCTATTGTGACCAGCTGTTTTACGTGCCTTATCCACTATGTCCTTATTCGTTTTATTGTCTTTTGTAGTGGTGTCACTTTCAACCTTTCTCTGGTTAGTTTGTTCCTAATACAAAGATTATGGCTTATTAACACTATCTCTAATACCTATCAACTTAATCCCTGTTGAGTGGACACCCTGTCTGTTTTAAGTTAAGTACAATTTCAAAAGGAATCATCTGTGTAAAGTGAATTTAGAAAAAAAATGTTCACCTTGAGAGTGGGTGTCTAAATCATAATTATATACAGTCATTAGAAGGAAAATTTCCCTTTATTGTTTATTTTAAGGGAAGAACTCGAAGAGATAGAATTAGGAATAGTGAGATAAGGAAGGATGTAGTGGAGGAGAGTATAAGAGAAAGAGTGGAACAAGCAAGGTTGAGGTGGTATGGTCACGTAAAAAGGATGAGTGTAGAGAGGTTGCCGAGGAAGATGGAGGAATGGGAAATGGAGGGAAGGAGGCCCAGAGGAAGACCACGAAGAAGATGGCTGGATGGAGTGAGGACAGACGTGGAAAAGAGAGGGAGTGTGTGGGGAGAAGTGGTGAGAGAGGAGATGTGGAGGGACAGGAGAAGATGGAGAGGCTTGGTGACAACCCAGACCCAGGATTGACTGGAACGGGACCGGATAAGTAAAGTAAGTAGAAGGAAAATTTGGTAGATTGGAATATATGGGTCCCACACGATTTTTTAACTATTAAATATTTTAACACAAATCAATTGAAATTTTACCATGGAAATATTGATTTTTCACAAAAAATTAAAAAAAGTTTATACTAAAAACAATGCATGTTATTATTATGTAATTTTCCCTCCTAAACACAAATATGACATCTATTTCCACCCATAACAAATAAAAACTGAGATATTTAATAAAACAAGTTAGATTGTGTTAGGTTAGAATAATTATGTATTCACAGTCAACATAACCCTCAGTTTTTGTTGAGTATCTCAATTATTATTCTTCAAATGAATAATTTTATGACATATTTGGGTTCTGGAGAAAAACGACTTAGTATTAATGTAATATATATCGTTTTTAATGAACCAACATTTTTGTTCCAATTTTTGTCAAAAATCTGCATTTCTGCCGAACAAATCTATCAATTTGTATACGTGAGGTTACTATTGACTAGTTAATACAACCCCTATATTCCATATAAACCAGAAGTTTTACTTCTCATCAATCCTTTAAAATAGCGATTTCATTAGAACAACCTTGTAATATTACAATATAAGCACAAAATGTACAAATATATAATAATAAATACAAACCGTGTACATCTGCTTCATGGTAGTTAGAACTGTGGACTGCCAGGGTGGGTAGGTCTTGGCCACCCACGCTGTGGCATGCGTTGGCTTATCTACTACTGCATCAGCAGTTGATCGTTGCTTGCCCTTCTTGCCTGCCAATAGCTGCGCTTTGTATTGGAGCCGGAACGAATGAGCCGCCTCCATGAGGTAGGCTGAGGAGCGAACGAGAGTGTCATCCACGGAACCTGCCTCCGGCCAACGAGCCAACACTATGCTACCACTCTGCGAAATGAACGACAAGTTAGCTTGGCTTCAGATGATCAAAAAGAACTACGTTAAAGTCAAAGTAAAAAAATCATTGTTTATCTCAAAAAATTCTAAAACGAGTAATACCTTCACAGCATTCTTAAAATACAACATTTACCAACAAGAGTTTAGAGCATTTTATTTTTATTAGAATCAACAATCCTTGAACAAAACAGCTATCTATATTAATCAAAAATCATCAAAAGAATACCTACTACAGTTAAATCTTAATAATACAACAATTGGAGGAGGTCTCAATGGATTAACAAAAATGTTAAATTGCTGAATGTTGATTTCTGTATGTGAATTATTACTTGTAAGAAAATCTTAACATACTAAAGTAGCCTATAATACCGTGCTAAGAACTGTTACCTTAATAAAAATCTTGATTTTTATTCTTGAGCTTTTCCCGGCTGAAAGAGTCTAAATTATTAAGTCATAACTAACCAAGAAAAGAATTTATTACAACTTTCAAATTTAAAGATGATTTTTAACTACTATAGTTTTTTTTTTTTTTTACTCTGTATCTATTTATGAAATGTAGACAATGTTACAAATTCAGAATGATTTTATATTAGAATCTTCACCCATCATTGTTTATTGAAACAATACACAAATAAAACTTACTATACCACAGAATTTTTAAAAGCATAATTTTAATTTAAGAATAACAATCATTATTATTTAGCAAATACATTAAAATTAATAAGGCAGAATCACCATATACAATTACAATGTAATTTATTGAACATTATTGAGAGTTTTAATATTAACTTAAATTAAAAATATTTCCCCATAAAAAGCTTGAAAATAAATAGATGTTAATAGAGTTGTTTTTAATAATTAAAATTCAATTGAACTTTTTAAAAATAAAATTGATTTTGAATTATGTACTTTAGAACACAGCGCTGATAGTCAGAAGTAAAACGTGAATTAACGAACTTGAATTGTTAAAAATGCAACACATATGAAAGAAAACAATATAAGACTGTTTTTGTTTTAGAAATGTGCTGTAAAAAGGATTGACTATAGAGGTTATATGTTGTGGATCAAAATTCTTTGAATCACAACGATGCATCCAATGGAAACAAATTTTCTGCATCGCACACCCCTGAACACTTCACATTACTTGTTACTGATTAAATCAGAAATAAAAATACAATTGATCTAATGCTTGGTAAAAAGCACATAAGATAACGAGCATAAGAGTAATTAGTTTATTTCAAATTAATTGAACTATTTGATAAGAATATAATTTTGTTTAAATAGATTGACAAACCAAATTTAAATATAAAATTATTAAAGGAGTGAAATTTGTATGAAATATAGCAAGTGTTTTATCAGGGGATTTAGTTAAGTGAAAAGTGACTATACCTTTCCAATGAGCGAGTACACATGCTCCGCTACATGAGGGCAGATAGGAGCCAACATCAGAGCTTGAAGTTCAATAAATCTGAAACAATGGTAAGAAAAAAAAAAAATAACACTTTCATTACTACATATATTCTTTTCATAGCACTTTTTACAAGCCGTAACATTTTATTATAAGGGAAAACTTTTTTAGATTGTATTTTAACTGTAAAACTGTTCGTGTTTAAATCGACGTTGTGTTGGAAGTTTTTCAGCGTATGTAAGTTCTTTTTACTAGTTTTCTTGTACTAGTTTCTATTTATGGTTTAGCTCCAACAGTGGTACTTTACTTCACTAAATTGCCATTGTAAAAGTAAAGTGTTGTTTTACAAACAACAAATGTTTAATAACAATAATTTTAAAAAGATGTTTTAAATTATATTTCTTTGTACTAGCAAGATACAGTGCCTGTATCAAAAGGTATTATTGTTACTCTACCGCTTCTAAAACTTAATAAAACCATAAATTCTGTGTTAACATCGAATTGAGTTGCATCAAATCGAATCGAAGTTCTGTGAATTGTTTTGCTGCATCGAATCGAAAAAAAAAATTGCCAAGATAGCCCTGAAGAAAAGAAAGAATACCAAGAGGAAGACTGAAAGGAAAGTGGATGGATCAAATATGGAAAGAGAGGACGACATGTGAAGGGAGAAGAAACCTGGAGATATAAACAAAAATGGAGGAGGCTGTGTGGACGACCCGCGAAAACGGAAACATCAACTGATGATTTTGCTATGTACCTGAGAATAAGTTGCCTGTGCATACCACCGCTGACCTGACTCAGTTCCCGATATTTGTCTCTTACTGCCTGCATTTCAAAGAAACCAGTTCTCAAAGCCTCCTTAAACAGCATCTTGGAGTAGTTCTCATCAGTCTCTTTCAGCTTCAAGTTCATCTCACTGTAACAACAAACTCGTTTATGCATATAATTAAGGCTCACCTAAATGAAAATCACACAGTTGTATGAGTATACTACGAACTCATTACATACTTCAGTAAAACAACCACAGATTACAATTGTTTCAAAAAACATACAAACTATAGTGGGGACTATTTGTGTGTTTTTATGTTTGTATTTGTATTTGTTTGTGCTAAGGGAAAAATGTTATTATAATACTAGCCTAAATATCAAGGTACAAATATCTACTATTGTACAAATGTGCAATGATATGAGCAAAGGTGTTTTATTTGATTTACGTTCAAATTTTACACATACATAATATTACTGAGTCCCAAACTATCCATACATATGTATGTAAAACTATTTAATTGAAATTGACAACATTATAAATCATTTAATCTTATAAGTACAATTCAAATGCATGGTTGATTTGCGTATTTGAGCACGAATCAAATGTAAATCAAATCTTTGGTTAATTTTAGGGGTAAGAGAGTACTCGAGTATTTGATCGAGTAGTATTTTACTACTCGAACTCAGCTCGAAGCTTCCAAAACTACTTGAAGTTCGATCGAGTCGTTGTATTTCACGAAATATCAGATTTACATCTTAATTTAGTTTTAAGAGTAAACAGTTTTATAAGTTATGAATAAAAATAGTGCGCTTACTTGTGTTTTATTTTACCCTTAATCATACGTTATTAGTTTGGAATGCGTAATTATGAACAAAACAATACGCCTGAGAATAGGTAGTACACGATGACAGTCAAATGAACTGGTCGACGTAATGAACTATTTCAATTCAAAGTGATCAACAGAGCTGGGAAGGTAGCGATCACGGCAAATAGTTATTCAGTTGTTATCAGAGCGCCGATGAGTGAGGTTCTTATCTGATCCAGTCTCGAGCTGCCATCTGCTCTGAGCCAGTAGTTTTGCGTAATTTTTGTCGTTCTGTATTACTTTAAACTGAATATTTTGTTTTTATTAGTAATTAACTATACATATTGACATTATTTCTTACATAATGTCCGTTAAGTGCGGAAAATGTGCTGTGGAGTTTGTGGGTGCTGAATGTGTTCTTAAGGGTATGGACTGTAAGCAGTCCTTTCACCCGTCATGTACTCGCCTCGTATCTATTCAGAACGTTACAAAATTTAAACTTAAAAATTGGAAGTGTGACTCCTGTAGTGAAGTAACTGCTTCGTCTATAAGTTCTGACGACATCAGTGATGAAAAACGAGATATTAGCGGGAATTGACCTAAACTCAAAGGTGTGACCGCTGAATTGAAGAATATCAATGGTAAATTCAGTGCCCTGGAGAAGTCACACAAAGAGCTGCGCATACGCTGTGACCAATTGGAACGTGATTGCGACGGGTTGACCGAGGAGGTGCGTGATTTACGGGTACGATTACACGACTCCGAGCAGCATTCCCGATGTGCAAACATTGAGATACAAGGTTTTCCACGTACTCAAGGAGAAGATTTGTATGCCGTTCTTCAGAAGATAGCTAATGTTATTGACGTGCCTTTTAAGATAGAAGATGTTTCTATGGTACACCGACTTCATCTCTTCTCTAATAAGCATGCCAACCCGCCTGTTATTGTACAGTTTCTATCCCGCAGTACCAAGGAGGCATGGATGTCAGCTTCAAGAAAGAAGAAAGGGACCAACGCGGTTGAGGTATCAAACTCTCTTCAAGATTGCAAGATATTCATTAACGATTACTTGACACATTTCAATAAAGCTCTGCTTGGCCGAGCCAGACGACTCCAGAGGCAGAAGAAACTTTTCTACACCGGGTACTTCAATGCCAAGGTCCTGATTAAGCCGAAGGAAGGACACGCTGCTTCGAGAGTGTTGGCGTTAGAAGACCTTGACTGTTTCGATGGCTCACTTTAAATACATTATGTGAGTTATAAGGTTAATTTCTGAAATCAATTAGTTTTATAAAAACAAGTATTTAATAATTAGTAATTTATTTACCAATTAATTGTTATTAATCAACTGGTGCATTCTCTTCATGTGCCAAGAAGTGTCAGGGAGATTCAAATTATATAATTTTGTACTTATTGTGTTTTACTTTTAATCTTTAATTTTATATATCATTTCTCAATCAACAGTGAAGTTTAGTAAATTAGTATTAAATAGTTCTGCTTATTGACAATACTATATATATATTTTTTTTTGATTTGTAGATTTAAAATTCCCTGTTTTTCCTGTTTTGAATTAACATCTGAAATAAAATTGACAACTCTATCTTTATAGTACTTTTAATTTAAATGTGCTTATCATATTTTAACAAATAGTTTTATAAATATTCAGAAATTTCTTGTTATTTATTTTTGTTTTTGTAATTGTTTTGTTTTTTTCATCATTTTTTTTCTCTCAAGGGGAAGTAAGTACAGTTATTCCATTGAAGTGAGTCACAGATAAATCATTCCAATCTTTTATTATATTATCTTATGTATATTTAAATTATAGCCAACATTTTCTTAAAACGTTCTTGTTTATTATTTGAATATGAATGCATTTTCAATGACCTTTCATCTTGGTGTTTGCCTTATACAGTTGTCTTGGGTTAACAGGAAATCCTGTAAATACTCGCTCAAAAATACTCAATACTCGAAAAAAAATGCCAACTAGTCGACTCGAACTTAAATATCACTACTCACTCGCGCACCCCTAGTTAATTTGTATTCAAACATATATTCAGACACATGCCTTAAAGATACCAAGTTAAAATAACTCTTATTATGTTGTATTTCTGTTTTTGTTAACTTTTAAATTTCAGATCACTAACCTAAGAAAGACCAGATCATTGAAGCTTGCAGCTGACCCCATGCGAAAAGTATTCTCCGTGTTCATAACTTCTTTCACCCATTCAATGAACGTGTATAGTCTCAGGATACCTGCAAATGTAAATAAAATATTGATTTTACAACATTATAAACTCTGCAAAATAAAAAATCACTATAATAACATATATATTTGGCTCACTCACCTCAGCTAATAAATAAAGCTAGTATAATAATCATACAGCCGCATATAAAACAAACACATGTATAAATTTTAACTTACTTTAAAATGTACTGATTTGAAATTTGACACACTTTTAGATTTTCCCGACCAACCGACAGAAAAAATTATATGAAAATAAGAATTTTCAATTTTCAATCCATAAAAAAAACTTTTTAAAAGCGGTTTTGTTAACAGAGCAGTAAAGTTAATAAGTGTACAAAGTTTAAGACTCTACATTATCTTAAAGAGATCATAAATCTGCACTGGTGGTACAGTGCTGTAACCCAGCTACTTGGAGACAAAGTGTTTGGGAAATTGTAGGCGATAGGTTCCATGACCGGTCCTCTTAATACCGACATGTCATCCGCTCAATAGTTGCAATAGTTGGACACTACTAAAGAAGTCTGTTGTGTCCATGTTGAATGGTAGTCAAGGTTCAGATGTTGTGTAGGGGAGAGAACTGAGTGTCAGACTTGTCAGTTAGCTGTATATCAGACCAACAACGTGGTTCAGATTCAACGTAAAGCTGTAGGTCCCTCAGTTGTCCTGGGTGTTGGGCTATTAATAAATTGCCTTTTCTGAGGTACAGTTGAACTTAGTTAGTAACCAGACTACACCATCCAGACTCATATCATAAATCATATTCGCCTTAAACATTGTGTCGGTGTCTCATAAGTAAATAAAGAATTAAAAACTTGAAGTTTTTGACAAAAAGATATTTTTACAATTATTTCTATGTTTAATAAAAGAAATACATCAAAATTGTACTTGACAAAAATTGTAAAGGACTTTATTATGAATCTGGGGAGTGTTATCAGATTTGCTTTACAGCCGACAAATCTACAAAGAATAGTGTAGAGAAACCTGCAGAAGAGCCTTTCCAGAATTGAAGACCCTTACGAAGGTCAACTTGTATATCTTTGAACATAACCCATGTCCACATTAATCCTTAGTACTCACGCAGCTATTTTTAACCTCAAGTCTGACACGGGGTGTTTAAAACACCCCATACAAAATGTAGCCTATAATTACTTTACCTTTCGAGAAAGGTAAAGTATTTTGAGTTTTTATGATTAAAATCTAACTAGTTGTGTACTATTTAAATAGTTAAATTTTGTTAAATTAAAATATTTACATTAATAACAATGACACTAGTACCCGCCCGGGGTGACACGGACACCCCAGACAACTTTGACAGCACATAAAGGATTAATAGCTCACCAAAACTAACGAAAAGCGGTTTGGCATGACTTTCAGGCTGTAGTTTGAATGTACTGAAAAGATGGTCAGATTAGCCAATTCACACTTTGAATAACGACAACATTTCCCTCACTGGGATGTTTTGAACAACCCGCACGGGTACTTAAGAGTAAAGAAACCACAATAAGCTAGAAGTGGAACACAACTCCTACATTACAACACCAGGAAGCAACTATCTGTGCATAGTCTCAGCTCAACAGAAAAGAAGACAAGCTACATTGATGCTAAATTAATTGTTCTCATAATATTACATTTTTTTTTAGTTAGTATAGAAAATACTAAAAAAAATCTGAAGAGAAACTTGTCACTCAGAAACAAATATGCATAGCAAAGAATCAATTCAAAATGAAATAATGAAGTACTCAATTCATATAAAAGAAACCAAAAGCTAATTCTCCTCTACTCCATTCTCCTAGCCTAGTTG
Organism: Stictocephala bisonia; assembly: GCA_035578905.1. Classification (NCBI taxonomy): domain Eukaryota; kingdom Metazoa; phylum Arthropoda; class Insecta; order Hemiptera; family Membracidae; genus Stictocephala; species Stictocephala bisonia. The sequence goes on from JAQJVL010000885.1 coordinate 21,286, forward strand.
GAAGTGGAATGACAAATGTATACTACATTGGAGAGACAGGACATCAGCAAACTTACCTTACAAAACAAGTTCACTAACACCAGAGTAGTAGTAACATATACACTCACCTGAAAAAAGTGCCAGTGGTTCTGAAAATTTGTGATTATATGATTCTTTTGTGTATATTTTACTACTACTCTGATGTTAAAGGACTTGTCTTCTAAGGTAAATTTGCTGATGTCCTATCTCTCCAATATACCAATAGGTGTGTGTGTGTGTGTGTGTGTGTGTGTGTGTGTGTGTGTGTGTGTGTGTGTGTGTGTGTGTGTGTGTGTGTGTGTGTGTGTGTGTGCGCGTGCGTGTGGGTGCGTGCGTGTGTGTGTGAAAAGTCGAACATTTTCATAAAGTCAAAACCTCTCTTGGACTAGTGCCCTTTAACCTAACCTAAGAATGTATATTATAACGATAGTTGGCTTCTTGATAAATATGTAAATTCCAGTGAGCAAATATTTATACTTCCAATACCCTCATGAAATCAACTGTCCAAATTTGTCCGACACTTGTTCTCTTAGGTCATTAGAATAAAACATGGGAAAAATTCCCACAGAAAAATTAATTTTTGACATAGCTTCAGATACAGCCTGATACAAACCCACCTATACACGTACAATGATACTGAGTATATTAAGATAATCCAAAAGCAAATGGCTAAATGAACATTTCTTCAAAACCCCATTTAAAGTATTACTGTAATCAACATTTTCTCAAACATTTTCATTAGATACTTCTTCATATAAAAGTAATCAATAATCATTGCTATTTTAACTTAATTCTAATTCACTGATCTAGACTACAATGATTTCTTACCAGCTAAGAGTGTTGGGCTCAATTAAGGATTAAATATTCCATGAACAAAAAACATAGTAACTCCTCATCGTACTTTAGTTTACCTGCGTCTGCCATGCTTTCAACAAAATTTGCATCCTCAACTGAGTCGCCTGAGTCTGCAAGACATAATCTCATGCCATCAGCACTGAATTTATTCACAGCATCAGTCAGAGTAAGAAAGTTCCCTTCGGACTTTGACATCTAGAAAACATAAATCAGGAAAATTTTATCTGTGTAAATTGCAATAAACAAAAAATTAAGCAACTATTCTACTCCGTTTTTAGTAATAAAAATTCAAAACAGGACTTTTAGTCATGATAAATACCCTCCTTTAATACTTATTTTGGGGGTAGGGCATCATGACAGTAACAAGTCAACGTCTGCAGGCCATGTTATAACATGCTATAATTACCATAAAATACATTAGAATATGTTATAATAACATTCTATCAATCTAAGCTAAAAAAACACAAACTAAATTGTGATACTTAACAAAAAATGAAGCTTGAAAAGTAATTTAATCTAATCACAGGAATAGAAAAAGTCTATGAATAATTACTTACAAAATGAAACTATTGTTACAATTATATTTTAATACACAACAGTACAAAATTGGAATAATAATATTGACTGAACTCACAGCAATATGAGATATACAGCAACTCAACAACCCTCTCTTTCTCTTTCATTCCTGATATGATTAGAATGACACCCAGAATATTTCCATTATTTGGAAATAGTCTCTAAAACATATTCAGTTTTGTCTAAATAGTAAAAATAGTTACGCCAATTGCCACAGAGTGCCAATAAAACCTATTATTATGTGAACCTTGTAAGAAAAACCAAGCTGCTGCAGTTATTATACCTTCATATTTTATATGATATTGACTACTTGAATTAAAATTGAAGACAACATTCTAGTACATGTACAAGAAATGCTACATATTTAGGAACGCTAACTAATACTTAATAAGTAATGATCAAGGAAAGCAGCATACCTGATACATTTGGTAGACTGCTAAACTGTAGAAAGAGACACATTCACATAACAAAGAATTGGATAGTGAAATATTTTGGGGCCACTGGCCTCTTCTTCAGTCACTAAACAAAGAGGGTTGTTTAGTGACTGATGAAGAAGAGGCCAGTGGCCCCGAAATATTCCACTATCCAATTCTTTGTGATGATTGTGTCTGTACAGTGTACCAGTCTACCAAGTGTATCATGTATGCTGCTCTCCTTTCCTTTCATTACTACTCAAACCCTAGGCCTAGTGCACCAAATTTAGCCTGTAACTTAATAAACTTACTCATTAAATACTTAATAAAACACAATCATTAAAATCATTACCTTGGCAGAATTGAGCATTAGATGACCATTAGCCCGAATACCACGAGGCCATAGGTCTTCATGATTTTCCCAGATAGCACAATGGATATAAATAAAAAATGTTAAATGGTTCTGAAACAAACAATAATTATTTGTTAAGAAGGTTTTTGTGAAACAAACAAGTTAACAACACATTTTGGTAGGTGTGATTTAATTTTGCCTGTTTGATTCAACAATGAGATACTTTATCACTAATGTCAAGTAATAAAAAAAATAGTTATAGTGGAAGCTACCACTCTACATGAAGATGTAAACAACGAAAGAGAAAAGTAATGTTTTGTTTACAGCCAAAAGATTAAAGGTTAAATATTCTTTTGTTCATATTTTACTATAGGCATATTGTAATGGGTATAATTTTGTTAAAATTTTTTGTGTTCCCCACTCTACATGTATGGGAGGGTGGGTATGTCAGTTTTACTGTACGTGTATGCGAGCGTGGGTAGGTTAATATTACTGTACGTATATGGGTGATTGGGTCAATACCACTGTACGTATATGGGTAGGTGGGTGGGTCAATACCACTGTATATGTATGGGTGGGTGGGTGGGTCAATACCATTGTATGTGTATGTACGTCTGTTACATTTTCTATGTATAAATATTGATCCAGGAATAAAAGTGTAAAAGAAAAAATGAATTATTACAGCGTCTGAGTACACACATAAGCTGGTTGTATTTCTATTTAAGTTTTTGTATTTTTTTGCTAAGTTTTTTACTAAACACTTGTGCAAGGTGCCAAAAACGCTTAGCAATTAGGAGAAAAATGATCAGTGCTTGGAAGGTTAAATATTAGTTTTTGTGCAGCTCTTCATCCCATTCATTTATCATTTAATGTGGAAAACTATATTGAGGGCAAATCTGTTTTTACAACAACATTCTATTACGTACTGTGGTTAAAGGTTCATGAACGTATTACTTGCTGGTTTATATAACTGTTTATTGTTGTAGTTTTTTAATTGTATTAAATAAGAACAGTATAGACTGAGTCTATATTTGTAAATGATAAAAACATGAATCCAGACAATTTCCTTGAATCAGAATTGATACAATTTTGGTATCGACTCATCCCCAATTGCAACAACATTGGATCCAATACCACTGTACGGGTAGGCCAATACCACATGTATGGATATGTCAATACTACTGTACTTGTACAGGTGGGCGGGTGGGTCAATACCACTCTGTTTATATAAACAGAACTATCAACACTATTAAAGTATTTTGAATTGCTATTATCTACATGTACTCAATCATTTACTCAATCATGTAACAAAAATTTAAGCACAATTCAAGGTTTTTTCCAAGGGGTTTCAAACAAAATTCAAGGCGCACTTACAAAGGAAATATTTCTGAATCGACGTAATCACTCATTATATACATAAAAAAAAAACACATGTTTTATAGCTAGGCATGTCAATAATCTTGTAGGCCATAAAGAAATTGAATTATTGCATAAGTATCCTAGGTTTAATTTGCAGTTACCTAAAATTTTGTATTTCATTAATAAGTAGGCTCAAAATCTAGTGATATGCCTAACTTACTTTAATACAATTTTTACTAATAAGCCTACGGACTATGTGCGATAGGCCCAGCTTTAATTAATTACTGTTATATCAATAACACGATGAGTTGAAAACAAAACTCGTTTTTTATCTGATTAGTATGTGAAAAAAACCAACATTTAAAAAAATCCTTATTTTTTCAACAACTTTTTTTTCATTTTACATGTTTTGGTAACCAAGCAATTCCTTGTCACCTCTGGAAATACAATTTCTTGTTGAAAAAGTGGTGAAATGTGAGTTTTTTTTAGGAGGTTGATTTCATCAGCAGAAAACTCTTTTTTAAAGGAAAATCGAAAAAAACTAGTTTGGGTGTTTGGCCTCCATGAGGGCCTGCGGCTGTCACTCTGGCGGAAATATAGATGAATTTAGTTTTTGTGATTAATAGTTGTCATTGGCCTGTTGTCAGCCTGTTGTCATTGGCAGAAAACAGAGAAAGATGGAGAGAGCTTGTTGGTGAGGCCAAATCCCTTCTTGGGCATCGATGGCCATGGGAGTAAGAGTAAGAGTAAGATTAATAGTTGTTGTATATAATGGCCGCTAATCGCGATTTGCTGCAAAAGTAGTTTTCCATTATATCTCAAGAAATAATGGTAATAGACCAAATTCGTATTCAGTACAAAAAACACATCAAAATAAAAAAAAGATGATTAAAATACTATTTAAACTAATAGAAATATGTCAAAAATACTATAAGTTGTGATATTAGTTTTTCGAATTTTTCGGTAAAATATGTAATTTCCACAAAATATTTTTTATGTTGATCACGATTATATAATTGGGTTATCCAGTAACATTACTTTTTCAGCCTGAAAAATACACTTTTTACTGACCTAACCAAACATAACCGAACTTATCATGACTTTTTACTCAACAAATAGACGTAATTTGCGTTAAGTTATTGTGTTTAGCCTCCGAGACGGCCTATCGTCCGTCATTCCAACAGGAGTATGCGTGAATTCAGTTTTTTGTGGTTAAATTCTGATGTATATAATGATCGCTAATCGTTATTCACCGCGAAAGTAGTTTTTCCGTTATATCTCGAGAAATAATTTGTATAGACCAAAATAGTTTTCAAATTCGTATTTAGCGCAAAAACAACAAATCAAAATAAAAAAAAATATGATTATAATATCATTTCAATTAACGGAAATATATCAAAAATACTAAAAAATGTGACATTAGTTTTTTCGAATTTTTCAGTAAAAACGATTTCCGCAGAATAAAAAATTCTCACGAAATTGTAGTCAATTATTGACCCATTTCAGATAGTTTTCAAATTTTATTTGGTGGCAAGAAACTGCATAATAACCTTGTTGGTTTTAATAAATAATAATTCACACAAAACTAAAACACTTTTGTCAAAAATTACGATTTTAGAGTTAGTAGGCCTAGACCTTTAAGTCAATAAACTACAACACAAAACGTTCCATACTTGAAACAACATCCAATGAACTTCATATTAATGTTTTTATCAACAATAAATTGTTTAAGTAATTCTGCATTTTATCGATAATAACTGAATAAATAAACTGGAAGCTTAATTAACAAAACACGCTCTTCGCTGGTGAAAAATTACCTTTCACATTATCTCTTCTTGGTGCCCACCTGTTGTTGCCGGTAATGGTAAACGTAAACAAAACAAATGCATCAGCCCATCCTCGCCCAGCCTGTTGTCAATGTATTTTTGTTATTTAAAAAGAACACAACAGTTTCATTGAAACAATAATTCGGCACCAAAACGTTTCAAAATTTTGCAAATATCTGCAGTAGAACAGACAACAGTGAGCGTCATCGGATATCATAGAAAAAAATTAAAACTCCCAAAGTTTAGTTGCAACTTTAACCTGCAGCGTAAGTTGCAACTGAATGTCAACAAAGCTTAGAGGCGACGCTTGACATTGGATTGATTTGCGTGTCTCGGCAAAATGCGGTAGGTGAAGCTATAATAATGTCTGCAACAGCTTCATTCAACTGTTTCGACGTCAAAACTGTTTCAGTTGCAACCGTTTTGTCAAACTATTCCATGTGTATTATTTTGAACATATCAATGTGCCGAGTCGATTCGTGTCTTATCATATGAAGATTGACGAGGTTTCCCGAACTTATCACTTGAGTTTAACTGGAGCCCTGAAGTCCGAACTTGCTGACGTCACCGGATTACTCTCGTCTCGTTCGACGAGAATTCCCGATGGTTACCGAAATTCAAGCATATTTCCAGGTTTTTTCAAGGCGCCGTAAAATTCAAGCATAATTCCAGGTTTTCCCGAAATTCCCGGTGAGTAGCCACCCTGTATCTAGTTTTAATTATGTTGTCATTACGATTATCTTCCGGAATTTGATATTTTACTTGCAATAAGAAGTACCTGATAATAATTATTCTTCCAAATACTTAAATTAACTGTTGAGAGATTTTACATATCTTTCTTCCCATCAACATATTTCTTTTGACTGCTTAATAGAAGCAGATCAACATAATCACACTAATAAAATTACCTGAATAAGGTCCTTTCCAGAGCAGCGTAGATCCACAGGGTACCAGTATTGGAACTCTCTACGCATACGGTCTAAACTATCTTTGGTGATTGAAGTGTCTGCTGGGAAGGGGGCATCTGGAAGGAACACGTAGTCCCAAACCTCTGGAGTAAGCTGATCAGCCCTGTTGACACAAGGGCACTTGTGTAATTGCCTTTTTATTGACACAATCATTCTTAACAAAACTAAATCTTTACAACAGTAAATCAAAATAGACTGTGTGAAAAGAAAGTATGGAAACTTTGTTATAGCCACTAAACTATAAATCTAGAATGGTACACCACCTCATTTGGTTTCAAGTTGTTAGCTGTACAATTGTCTTTTCACAAATTCTTAGCGCTTGGACGGTGCCCCATCAAAGAGTCAGTCGTTAATATTTAATGTAAGCATATGTCTAGTTTTGCATGAAAATAAATTACTATTTAAACCGAGTAAAAGGCTGCAAATCCAACAATTTGCATCTAACTTGATAGAGGGTGTTTTAAAGACTTTAAATAACAAAACTGGGCAATAACCTTCAAAATCATCTCATGGCTACATCATGACTATTCCTACTAGTTTTTTGTAACCTTGTGGTTCATTATGTTCTCACATCCACAGGATTTTGACTGATTGATCTAATGAATAAACTAATCATATAACAAAATTGTGACTCTCAATTGCAGTATTTTTTCAATCAAGTTTCAAGAAAGTAGTAGCTGCTATTATCCTTTAATAGTTAAATGTACTTTATGTTCGTGTCACCGTGTGTTCTGTGTTTTTAATGTTTAGTTTTATGTGATTGACGAGTTGCAAGCTTTGAAAATGTTGTGATAGCAACGAAACATGTCAGCTTAATAAAGTGTTTTATTGGATTATTGACGGAGGTAAGAGTAGCCTAGTTTGTGCTATTATCCGACTCATGGTTGATGGCTTGCGAATAGTGCATGCCCGACAGATTTTTTTTCCCCCACCACACACTGTCATATGTTCTTAGTATGTAACAGGTCCACCAAATTGACGATTAAATTAATTAAATTAAATAAATAATAAATTATTTTAATGAAGAAATAGATACATTTAATTAAAACAATGACCAAACATTCAAATAATATTCGGAATTCATTGTAAATTAATAGCTAACAAATATAGAGAAGTGGGCAGGTATATTTGTCCCAGGCAGTCGTTCAAAATCATAAACAACATTCCTTTCATTGTCAGCGAGACAGATAAGACATGTGCCATCGCGTTGTCAGACGAGTCTATATGGCAACCCAGAGGGGTGTCACTGTGACATGCACTGGTCGAGTCCAAGGTAGATGAGACGTGTTTAGTTAAAAAAATAATCGCTAGAGGCACCACCTACCGGGGAAAAAAGCACATGGCATGGGCGGAAGTATACCCTCCAACCCAATGTTATCGCGTGTAATGGAAAGAGACCGAGGACTGAAGCCACGCTAGCATCATAAACGGCTCGGTCACTTCTTCCCAGTCCAATGTAGAATCCACTACTCAACTTGGGTGTCCGCTGGACTCCAACATTTCATTCCTAATGTTGTGAACGTGTATATTCCAAAAGTTAGATGTATATTTCAGTAAAGTAATTCAAATTTAAATATAGATATTTTATTAAAATTGTGGTGAAATAATTAACACAAGTTTAATCAACAAGACAAAGAAGGCGACCACGTGGAGTTTCAGCATCACAAGAAGAAAAGTTAAAGATAAGTTCTAGTTATTAACTGAATATCCTATGTCTTAGTAATCATTAAATAAATAATTAAATTCATTTTTTGTTGTATTGAAATTTTGAAAAAGAAAGTAAAAAAGAATGTATTATTAAATTAACTTTTTCAAACAAGAGTCTTTTTTCATTGTAATTTACAGCCTCACCGATTTACCCACATAAAAAACCCTGAGATCATAGAAATAATTTTAATTTGCATAATTTGTTATCAAGTTAACAAAGAATTTAAATTAATGTAACTCAACTCACAGGAAGAGATGTTACAAGTACAGTCAGTTCTAGAAGTATGGATCTGTCATAAAAACCTTGATCCCACTTGCCACAGTGTTTACACTGTATCTTCTGCTGTATTATTTAATCAATTGAGTTATAGTTGAGGTATTCTTAATGGTTTAAATCAGCGGTTCTCAAACTGTGGGGCACGATCCCCCAGGGGGACGCAATGAGGGCTCAGGGGGGGCCCAAAAAAAAAGGGCTTGGTCGAAAAATCAATTTAATTTACTTCTAAAATAATGAAGGAAATTTTTATTTAAAAACTACAACAAGTGTATAGGCCTAATTTTAAGTCAACGTCGTAAGAGTGCTGAAGATTTTATCTAATAATAGTTTATCGGCAGTAAAATAATTTGCGTGCATACCGACATATTTTAAGTACAGCATGGGAGACGACTCAGCGGTAGCTAGCATCTAGCATGCCTGATTGTTGTGGACATGTGGTTTCTCAATATCTCGATGTACGATCGTGACCGGACTTTCCCGAAACCCCTACCACTCCTATTCCTACCTCCGTGTCACGTCTACTTCAGTTAGGGCAGTTCCACGTTTTAAATGTAGCACTTTTCCATGTTTTGTGGTTATCTTCCAAGATACTTTGGTTTTGCGTAAGTTTTTAGTTGAGTACAAGTGTACATATTCACAAATTAACTTTATTTGTTGATGGATAGTTATCAATAACTTATCAAAATGAAAATATTTCTTGTAACAAGTGGTGGAAATGGAGATGCATCAGTGAAGGCAGGTATTAGTAGTGACGTCAGTGACAGTTAAGGTCAAAATGAGGATCCTGGCGACACGGCAAGTTTGACCACTCATTTCCAAGTGGACTAAGCGTAGCCAAAGTGTGTAAGTATGACGACAGTTATTTATCACTAGGTTTTACAAAAACAATCATAAATGGCCAAGAACGACCCCAGCGTGTAATCTGCAAAGCTGTCCTGGTCTCTGACAGCATGAAACCTAACAAATTGAAAAGACATCTTGACGCTAAACATGGAAATATCGCAAACAAACCTGGAGAGTTTTTTGAGTAAAAACTTATAGTGTTAAATCTACAAAAAATGCTTTTTCTAATATTACAGAATTTACCTTCAAAGGTTTTGTTGGTATCTTATCAGGTTTCTCACAGAATTGCTTGGAAGAAAAAAACATACACTATTGGAGAAGACCTGATATTACCAGCAGCAATTGATATAGTTTCAACTATGTTTGGAGAATCCATGGGTCAACAATTGAAAGCCATACCAATGTCAAATGATACGGTATCAAGACGTATAGGTGGAATTTTTTAAGATCTTTTCGTGCAATTGATGGAAAGAGTGAAAAATTCCTATTTTGCCAGACAAGTTGATGAAGCTACCGATCTTCATATAGATGCACATTTAATGTTATATAAGATTCGTGGATAGTGAGGTGACGCAGGAAGAATTGCTTTTTTGTGAGACGTTTTCAGCCGATACCACTGGTGAAAGCATTTTCCGAATGATTGATAAATTTTGTAAGGATAATTCCATATCAAATGTGCAGGAATTTGCACAGATGGAGCTCAGGCTATGTCAGGAAAGTACACTGGACTATGTACCGGGTCGTTTTGACCGGTACATTTCTTTTTTTCGTCGTAGTCTGCCGGGCTGCCTGAGATTCGCTTTTGCCCGGCGATTCGCGTACTTTGGTGGCCGTTGGCTCGGACTTGGTCGTTCCGTGTTCCAGCCTTCGTCTGTCAGGTTGGCCATCATTTTGGTTTGGTCTACGCCAGCGTTAAAGAACATGATAGGCTAGAGGCTCCAAAACGTAAGTGTTCTTTTGTAATTTCTAATATCTAATCACCCTTTTGATGAAAATACTTTTGTTTAAATAATATTCAACGGGCTTACTTGTGTTTTCAGGGTTTTGTCTAATTTATATTCTTTGTCTAGATGTGTTAACCTAGGTTCGAGCCACGTGCTCAATGTTACCTCTTTAGCATTAATTGCTTTATTATATCTGGTTTTATATTTAATAGTAGTTCTGTATAATGTTTTGTTGAGCCTTTTTCAGTTGGAGTTGCCGATTTACCATCTTTTTGTTAATTGACAATAACCTAGCCTATCTTTAGTTTGATTTTCATGTATAACATTTTGCTCCTGGATCTATAGCCTAATTTTCAGTTTGTCATTTTTTTTTGTTCCATACGTCTTTTATATTTTGTTAAATTGTAATTTGGTTTAAATTATTCAGAGCCTAAAGTTAATCTTTCACTGTCTTGTTTGCTCCACTCATGTTCTTGTTTGTATCTTCATGTTCAGTTTTGCGAAATCATGCACCCTTATATTTAGTTGTTATGTGTAATATTTTTGTTGTTGTGGCTGGACTGTTTTTAATGTGCTGTGGTGTTGCCTTGCAGTCCAGGGTCCTCGAGTGGGACATTTTCCCTCAGCCTGTCGTCCGGGGAAAGTTCAACCATCTACACTGCCCGCCTGGCCTGAGGACCATGTATAGAGACCAGTTACGACCCTGCAGCCCAACCTACATCCTTGGGTAGAAGTCTTCTGTCCTCAGGTCAGTGCGTTCCATCTTAATTTCCCGGCGGCTGAGCTGGGGGTCGATACGAAGTGAAATTATATAAAAAAAAAAAAAAAAAAAAAAAAAAAAGAAGAAAAAAATTTTTGTGGATATATTTATGTGGCCTAGGCCTAGAACTGGAACCGTGATTTTATGCAACACAGCCATTGGGGACATATTTTTTTTTTATTAAAGAAAAAAACTTAAAATACCAAGAACTTTTAATGTTAATATTTGTTGTTATTTAGTTTAATTAGTTTATTTTCTTGTTACCTTTGTTTAGATTTTTATATTTGTTAGGTCCCCATTGTTAAGTCATGTTATTATTTATTTATATGTTTAGGCCTAGTTATTGTTATTTATTTTTTTGTTAAGTGTATTTGGGGTGTTTTGAAGTGAATTTTTACTCGAACGGTACCGTTTTATATTTTTTTTTAACTTGTTTAATTTTTTTAATTCTTCACCAAAAGGGGATTATTGTTCTTTTGCTTAACTTCTAATTCGGAGCTGCCCAGGGATTCCGGCTTACTCCCTGGCCCCGGTGGAATCATGGGATGTGGGCTAAATTGCCGGTTTAAGTGTTGTGATCCAAAAGTTCTAAATTTTCACTTTTATTTGGGCATTAAATTTGTCTTACGTTTTGGGTGTCTCAGGCTAGGCTGCAGATAGGCCATGTAGTTGTTAATTTGGTATTTGTAGAGTTTGTTGTTTTTGTAGCTTTTGTCTTTATCTCGTTAATTTTAGTGTGTTTGTGATTTATTTAAGTGCGAATTTATATTGTGGCCTTCTGCCTATTTATATTGTGGCTTTCCGCCTGCCAGTTTTGTTTGTTCTCTTGAAATATAAATTAGTTTTGCTCAGCTGCCGAGTTTTATTTTGGACCCTCCAACTGCCAACCGTGATCCCATCATCGCTTGTCTTGTTTTGAGACATCCCCCAGTTGGCACGCTGTCCAGCTTGGGTGGGGGGGATGGGTCTCAACTTTAAGGATTGATCAAAAAGGTAGCTCCAGAAGCTAGATGGACACATTGCATAATTCATAGAGGCTTTAGCAGCAAAAGGCATGACTCCATAACTTGATACAGTTTTACATGTGGTCTTTAAAACAGTCAATCTCATTAAAGGGCATCCTTTAAAGTCTTGAGTTTTTAAGATTATGTGTGAAGATATGGGATCATAACACACAGCTTTGCTGTTTCATACTGAAGCTCGCTGGCTATCGAGAAGAAAGACTTTGACCAGAATATTTGAGCTTAGACATGAAGTTCTCGCACTTTTGCTTGACGAAAACCACCAAAACTCTACGTTTTTCTCTGACTCAGATTTTTTTGCTGCAATTAGCATATATGGCAGATATCTTCGACAAAATAAATGCACTGAATAAGTCTTAACAGAAAAAAGATACAAACATTATTCAATGGACTGAAAAGCTTTGTAAAGAAGCTAAGTTTGTACGAGGGTGGTCTGAAAAGTGACAATTTGGAGCTGTTTCCTAATATTACAATTATGATTGAAGAATTTAATCTCAAAACTATTCCAACCAATGCAAAGAAATGCGTTCTCAAACACTAGGAAATCCTCAAATCTCGTTTTGAAAAATATTTGATGAGAACTTGCATGGTTTGCCATGGATTCAAAAACCTTTCAAACTCTGTCGATGAGTGCTCCCTAAACATGATGGGGAAAACATTGAATTGACCTCCAAGGTGACACTGAACTTGAAATAAAGTTTAAAGAATCTTCTCTCACATCCTTCTGGATTGGTGTACGAAAGGAAAACCCACTTTTGAATGAAAAGGCATTGAAAATACTTACTCCATTCGCCACAATTTATTATTGTGAAACTGAGTTTTATGCTATAGCTGCCATGAAGAGTAAATATTGCTCAAGACTGGATGTGACCAAAGAACTCAGATTATGAGAACTGACACCGCGTTTCAACAAGCTATGTGCACGAAAAAACACGCACATCCTGCACACTGATGCTTTTTATATTATTATTCCTGTGAGTTCCAAATAAAAATTATGTACTATAGCTGAAATACCTAAATAAATTTAGGTAGCTGAAAGCTGAAATACGTGCTATTTAGTTTGAGTTTATGAATACCAATTTGATAGAACAAATATTACACCTTCCTTATGAAATTGAAGGAGCTTACTTCGTCTTTGACCAGCAAACACCATTGCTGAGAACAAACACCTTTTAAATAATTTTTTTTCATGCACCATTACGCTCCTTTAATACAAGTCTATCTGATCCCTTCTACCTGTCATCACACATCCTCATTTCTAGCTATCTTTCATAAAAGACAGATATATACATTAAATCACCACCATCAATTCAAAAATCTTCATAATTTTTAACCTACTTGAATGTTGTCATACACTGTGCTATTTCAAGATCTGTAACTTGTGCTCAGTAATCAAATTAAAATGTATTAAAACAAAACTCATAATTCATCTAAACAAACAAAAAAATCAAAACACATAAAATTAACTTAAAATGATTAGGTTGTTTTTTATTTATCAAATGATTCCCTCTCAGCCTATAGCTACTCAGTACAAATTTCTCCATATATTAATTACTTACACTAGAAGTACATAAAAACATGAGAATTCCTCAAATCTTTTTTCCAATAATTTGTGATAGGATCCTGACTTTGTTAGGATGATAAAATACATAAATAATGTATTATGTTGCCTTCCTATACCATTATCTTCGGTGCAAGTTTCATTTTAGAGAACACTACCCTCATTATATATATAAATATATTTCACTATCAAATAGTTATTGAATTTTATAAGGCAATATTTAATAAAATATTGTTAAGAGAATGCCGAGCAGCATATATTGGATAAGCTCAATTTGAAACGGATTTACACTTTATTTTCTATTTCTAGTGGTGGTAGTGGTCAAACCAATCAGTAAAAAAATTGTGAAATAAACATATGTAATCAAGACTAGGATAAAATTAGTAAGAGGAAATGTGCATCGAATCAATCATTTATAAAAAACAAAGTCAATATAATTTGTTAATTACAACTCTTATATTCTCTCGAACCATCTTAAGCATTTCATAATCCAATTTTCTTGATGGAAGGTATAGGTAATGATATAGGACAAAACATAATTAAACCTTTGAACCTTTCAGCCCACGACCTCACGTAATGCTAAAGAGTGAATGTCAAGCTCATGACGTTTTGATATTTAGTATGTAATATATATAAATTACAGTTGGTCTACAACAAATATTGATTACATGGACTGTTATCAATGACCTTAAGCAAATATTGACAATTTTAATCATTTTTATTCAAGCCATCTCAACATATATAACATGCAAAACCTAATGAAGGACATATTAATTATATTATTAACTAGCTGAACCCGCCCGCTTCGCCGGTCATAATATTAAGTTTAAAGAATTGCAATCAAAATATAAGTAAACATTCCAACAATTCAAGAACATTAAAAAATTATTTAAAGTAAATCAAACTAAATTCTTTGTTTTTGGAAAACAATTATTTAATACCAGGTGAAATGTGGAACTACAATAAATCAAAACATATACAGTACTGTTGTTGTGAGAACTTCAATCTGCTTATGGCATGTGAAACTACATTAAACCACACAGTCATATGTTTTTTGTAAACAATTCAGATTCTCCATTTGAATAACATGGGATCTTTAGGAGCCCGTGGGGCGGGACCCTGTGGACGGATCTGCATCAAACTTCACAGAAACCATCTCGGGAGTATACAGGACAACATCCTAAAGTTTCATGGCGATCGGTTGGATGGTTTGGCAGTGCATAAACTTCAAACATATATATATATATATATATACTAACATCCTCTTTTATAAATATAGATAACATTTCCCATACATTGGCTAAACTGTTATATAGTTTAATTAAAAAAAACCACCAGAATGTATTTCTGTACCTTTATTTGATATCAGAAATATGGTAGCCAATGCCAAACCCCATTTGGAAATTGTTATTTACTGACTTGATATTGAGACGATTGCCGTTCTCGCCCTTGAAGGTGCCACCTTGCAGCAAGTGTGCCACAGTATAATAGGCATTGTAGATTGTCGAGTCTGACAGCGATTCTATTAGCCACTGTTCATCCCATGGCAGCTTCGTACCTATGGCAGATAACAAATTCTAATTTTAAATTGTCTTGGAGCCAGTTCTTTGAAGATTCAAAAACTAATTTTGACAAATAAAAACCTTTTAACTATAGGTTAGGTTAAAGGGCACTAGGCCAGGAATTAGTATATTGGAGAGATAGGACATCAGCAAACTTACCTTAGAAGACAAATTTTCAATGCCAATGGCATTTTCTTTAGGTGAGAAGAGTGAGATTATGTGTTTATTTTGTGTTTGTTACTGCTACTGCTTGTCTTCTAAGGTAAGTTTGCTGATGTCCTATCTCTCCAATATACAAAAAACTTTTTAATTAAGAACATTTTTGAAACATAACATTGAAATCCAGTAGAAAAAAATATGTTTAGTTAAAATGCTCACAATGTTATAAAAATATAACAAAACATGTCACAGAGCTTCTTATTAACAATATTATCTTGAGTTTGACTATTATGTAACGATTATAATTCACAAACTGTAACGCCGATTTTGGTAACAAAACGCTCCCATAATCAAGAGTTTCCAAAGTTAATTTTCATCCTACAAAGAGAATTTTAACCAAACACTGCAATTCAAAGGATCAATTGTTATTTTTTTCCACAGTTGTTAAGTTTATTGTATGACAGCGGAGATGAAATGACTTTTGTTTTAATCCATCCATCCATATCCGTTCCCGTTCCAGATTAGTCCTGGGTCGGGGTATCAGCCAGCCTCCTCCATCTACTTCTGTCTTCCCACAGCTTCTCCTCGCAAATCGTGTTCCATTGTGCTCCTCTCCTTCCTATGTCCCCAATCACATCATCTTTCCATCTCACTCTCGGTCGTCCTCTTGGTCTTCTACCAACAATGGCCAATTCTACCATTCTCCTTGGCACTCTAGACGCATCCATCCTTTTCACGTGTCCAAGCCATTTGATCCTAGATCTTTCTATTCTCACCCTTAAGCTTTCATTGACCAAACCTTCCCTTATCTCCTCATTCCGGATTCTGTCACGCCTACTTCTTCCTTTAATTGCCCTCAGGAAAGCCATCTCACCCGCCTGTATTCTACTCCACTCTTTCTCTGTCATTTTCCACGTCTCTGCTGCATACGTGAGAGCGGGCCTATAATACGTTTTGTACATGACGGTTTTAGCAGTCCTTGGCACTTTCCTATCCCACAACAGGTGTTTAACACTTCGGTAAAAACGTGCCCCCTTCTCCAATCTAGCAGTAATCTCTCTATCAAGCCTGCCGTCACTCGTCATTACTGTCCCCAAGTAAGTGAAGTGGTTAACCAATTGCAATGGTTTCCCTTCAACGGTTATGTTTTGTCTTAGATTAGCATCTCTCCCCACCACCATTACTTCGCTTTTCTCAGTGCTTATATATAACCCCCTCCTCTTCATCTGATCGTTCCAGCAATTCAGCTGTCGTTGTATTTCCTCCTCATCTTCCCCCCAAATTACAATGTCATCTGCAAATATCATAACATTGACGTCACTTTTAACCAATAATTTCACCTTCCTCAAAATTATTTCCATCACAACGTTAAACAGTGCCGGCGATAACACACTACCCTGTTTCAAACCTCTCCTTACATCAAACCATTTTGTTTTAATCATCATCAAAAATAAGAGTTGTTCTAAATCATGAAATTATTTATAGCCTATATAAAGAA
Organism: Stictocephala bisonia; assembly: GCA_035578905.1. Taxonomy (NCBI): domain Eukaryota; kingdom Metazoa; phylum Arthropoda; class Insecta; order Hemiptera; family Membracidae; genus Stictocephala; species Stictocephala bisonia. Next base: position 37,986 of record JAQJVL010000885.1, read on the forward strand.
ACAGTTACATGACTGTTGGAAAGAAGCAAGCACTTGATTGTTTTTTTCTAGTGAGCTGTAAACCTAAAGACCATTGTACATACAATTACATTGCGCTACTCTGACCCCACAACAGTCCAACCCCCTCAGTAATCCGACCGGCTGCATGAAACCTCTTACATGTCGAATGAGAATATGCAAGTGTCTACTTAGTTTGTTAATTGTGATGCAACAGTTGTAAGTTATGATTGTGTACTTGATTTTTAAAATACATACTGTGTGTTATTTTTAGTTGTTTTTCATAACTGCTAAATTTTATTTTTGTAACATAACGAATAAAAGGTTGATTTTATTATAAGTAGTTGTCTTTATGATAAGTCTTGATAATCCCTCATTTTTCGTAATTTGACTACCTCAAACAAACAAATTGTTGGACTATGGCGAACTGTATTCACAATTTTGTAAAGATTTATAGTTTTTTATATTTATAAAAATCTTGAAAATGTTATCTCAGATACTGCATCAGGAAATTTACCTGAGAAGGCAAGACCACTATATATGTTCAGTGTTATTGGCAATGTTATCACGTGAATAGAGACTGAACTAGTAAGTTTGCTGATGCCCTATCTCTCCTACATCATTAAATTTTAAGATAAAAAAAGTTCGATTTTAAAATATTTCAAATAACATACAATTAATTGTTAAAGTTGATCGTTTATAGTATAAAGCAACCAAAATTGTTTCAAGAAAGTCTAAATTCGTAATTATATAAAAAGCTTTATTTAAAATAACATGTATCGTTGAAATATATTAGTTATACTAGTAAGTTTGCTGATGCCCTATCTCTCCTACATCATTAAATTTTAAGATAAAAAAAGTTCGATTTTAAAATATTTCAAATAACATACAATTAATTGTTAAAGTTGATCGTTTATAGTATAAAGCAACCAAAATTGTTTCAAAAAAGTCTAAATTCTTAATTATATAAAAAGCTTTATTTAAAATAACATGTATCGTTGAAATATATTAGTTATACTTTAAACCAATTGAATTTTCCTGAAGAAAAGGTAAACTTGTGGACATAAATACTGACCTAAACCATATGTACGAGAACAGGCATACTCATGCAGCCAGTTGAGACAGGCTCGAAAGTTCTTGCGAACCTCCTCATGGTAAGTGTTCATGTTCTCCAGACACTTTTCTGCCTTGGCCTTCCACGTTGGCTCTCCATAGTCCAGGTACCACTGATTGCACAAGGCCACCACACA
>JAQJVL010000885.1:39332-325647 GCA_035578905.1 Stictocephala bisonia
TTGACCTCAAGTATATACTGATATAGAGTCAGATATTCACCAACGATGAAAAAGGTCTAAATTTTAAAATGCTACCATCGAAAACACTGAACATGGATACAAGAATAACAAAGAGCATCACTATCCTGAACTGCAACAATGGTTTTGGTTACTACAAAATTAAGATCTAATTTAATAGAAATATTTTTTAAATCCCAAGGAAAAATCCCCACGAAAATCAAAATCGCAGCCTGCTACAAAACAAATATCGGTTGTTGGCCAGTAAAAACACATTATACCAATTTAGTTGAAATCATAAACTATTAACACAGTAAGTTCAATCAGTGAAATACGAACATCAGATACGTTGATTGGTGCCACATGACTGGTTATGGATATTGACATTGTTAAGTTGTAACTATGCCAAATTATATTTGAACTAATCACATTGGAAATAGCACTTTGTAAAAATAATAAAATAGAACTGGACTTTCTAAAGTTCAAGCCAATCTAAAATAGTGGACATTATTACTTTGCAATTACCATTTTGTGAAACAAATCATTTTTATTTATTATCTTTTTATGTGAAACCTATGAAAGTGCTATGAAAGTTTCGTCTGTAAAGTTTTCGTAGCACTACTTGCCTTAATCGCTATCTGCTGTCCGATAGCTTCTTCCCTTCAAACTCTTTTACAAAAAAATAGCTATTCCCAGTTAATATAGACTGATTTTAACGACTGGACATTAATATTTCAGATTTGGGAAGCGTCTAGAAAGTGCATCAATATAATGTTTTAGGTAAGGTATTATCAGTACAAACAAATACATATTATTGATTACAGGTTAGGTTAAAGGGCACTAGGCCAGGAATTAATATATTGGAGAGATAGGACATCAGCAAACTTACCTTAAAGACAAGTTCACTAACACCAGAGTAGTAGTAACAAACACAAAAAAAGAAATAAACTCACCTCTACTTTCTCTCTCCCTCTCTCTACTCACCTGAAGAAAATGCCAGTGGCATTGAAAATTTGTGAGATTATGTGTTTATTTTGTGTATGTTACTACTACTCTGGTGTTAGTGAACTTGTCTTCTAAGGTAAGTTTGCTGATGTCCTATCTCTCCAATATACTAATATTATTGAGTACATAATACCTTTTTCCTCTTATTCATAAATCTACTTGTTTTAAAAGAAACAAAATGTAATTTGAAATTTTCTTAAATGAGCTAGCACACATGCAAACCTGATCTCTAGCTTGACTCACAACTAAGAATTACTGATAAAAACTTACTCCATCATAAAAACTTTTGAGATAGACAAGTTCCTTAGCCTCTTGCAGCTTGTCTTTGTCATTCTGACTCTGGATCTTGAGTCTGTCGTAGACTGTAACTGCACTCAGAGTGCCAAAGTCTGGTACATCCATTATTGGGATCTGGACAAAAGTATTATTCATTGCTTAGATGAATTGATTTTAAATATTGTTTCTTTGGTGATTATTGTGCAATGGATAGACTATACAGACCAAATAAAAAGTTGTTTGCTAGATTGTTAAATAACTATGTTATATAAATCTATAAGAAAATGAACAATTTAATGATAAAATCAAAACCAAACTTACTCATTAAGTCTATGTGACATTTTTGTACATTTTTATTATATCTTTGACTAAACTAAAAGATCATATATTACTAACATGTTTTAATTTTTAGTAATATTGTAACAGATAAAAATTTCAAACCTATACTGGTACCTTTGATTTTGCCTAAAAATAGCTTAAATCAATAATTGCTTATTGCCATAAAATGGCATCATTGTCTAAATGATGGCATAAAATTTGAAACATACAAATTTGCGTAAAATAAAAAGCTAGTCTTCTGGTATATTTAGGACTTTGACGATGCCAGATTATAAAAAATGCTCAATTACAGAGTGCCACCTAAAAATATTAACGAATAGAGTAAGAAATGAAAAAATAAGCCAATTTTGATTGTCCAACATTAAGATTTTTACATGCATCTTCTATTTTGTTAAAATGACAACAATTGTAGTAAATATTTACAATTAAATAGACAACAGAACTAGGATTGTAAGTTATTCCAAAGAGCAAAAATACTTACATTCCACTCCTAAAAGCTCACACTTAGCAGCGGTTATTTGTTAATTGCAAACATCTAACATTACAAAATTAGAATTGAAAACTTACTGGCTTATAAGGAAGGATCATTTCATCAGTAATGCCATATTTCTGTCTCAACGGTGCTTTCTTTTTGAGATCCATAAGGGCAGCGTAATCATCTGGAGAATCAGAAGGCACACTAGTAACCACTCCTGTGCCCTTGTCCTCCCGAATAGACAACATGGGCAGCGTGTACACGATGGGATGTGGACTGAAGGGAGCCTGTAGGCCACAGCCCATCAGATCCTGAAACCAATATGACGCATTCATTTTTGCTAGGATACTAAATAGAACTTTGTTGAGACACAAAGAAATTATTACGAATATTAAATTGGTAATGTATTAGAAATGATCATTGTTTTCTATAAAAAAGCTTCTGATATAGGGTACTACAGTCAATATAAATGTTCTTCTTACACATTGAGGTTCTGCTTCTTATATTCTTAATTTTTCATTTATACTTCACACCCTGCACAAAACAACAAGGTGCAAGAGGAAATAGAAACACATAACAAAAGAATAAAATATATTAATTGACATTGGGAAAAAATACCAAATAATAAACATACAAAATGTTTTAAAAATCTACTAATTAATGCTCTTGGCTCAAAAGCCGTATTTGGTATAGCAAGCAAACATTTTTATAATAAACCAAATATCATTATAATGTTGCAAACACACTACTAATGCTGTGACATTGTGTCAGCAACTCAAATTATGTTGATAAAACGTTTTATCAAATAACTATTGTTTACTTCAAATAGCATATTATTTTAAGAGTATAGTTTTCTAAACTAGCAAGGTACAACCGATAGCTCCAGGCCTGCACTTAGAGTGACAGTTGTTAAGCGCTTTTAAAGATGTTATGATTTATGGAGATTGCCTAAATTAATTTTTATTTTATCATTAATACCTTTTATTACTTACCTTGGATTAATTGTTAATTATATTTAGTGGTAGGGTTTAGACATAAAATACATTGTTCCAAAACCGCCAACATATTTATATATTATTGTCTGTTGTAAACCTAAATGAATTCAAAAGAACTACTTATTCTCAAATGTCTTAAAAACTTTTACACTTCCAGTCCTGACTACATACTACAATTCCTTACCTGTCCTGTAACAAAGAACATTACATCCAACACACCATCTTCTGGTGTGATGCCTTGGTAGGCCATGTTTCTCGCTGCCCTCTCAGTACACACAAACACCTCCTTGTCCGCAGTGAGGAAAACACAGTACCGCACATCAGGATGGAGCCAGCAGTTGGTCTGTCCATAAAGTGTTTCAGGACGTAATGTGGCTGCCACGAGGAACACAGGATGTCCCTTTACAGCACTGAAAGTATATACTGTATAATTTTGTGAATTACTGCACAAATATTTGGATGATTAACTTTTTTGTTGTAGGTTATTTAGGCCTTAATGTTTTTCTCTGGCCATGAAATCTTAGTCTATATTTAGCAAGGTACAGTAAATCAATCATAGAAATATATATTGAATATGCATGTATATATTATATTGTATGACTTTCAAAGCCCGCCACCAAACTTAAGGGAGGAGGAATAAAAATAAAAAAATTTAACAATATCTAAAAAAGATTTTAAGTACAAAGTACTTGTGACTTAATGTTTAAATATTGGTCTCTCATCACAGAGCTAAGTACAGGGTTTTTAACCATTCAACAACTGATTCTCCAATTGAATATACACCAGCTAGTCCTCCCTAGAAAGAACGCAATGGACAATCATTAACTATGCGATCCATAGACTGGACTTTGACTCCGCAATCACACGTCTGATCATTTACCATTTCCCACTTATATTTCCAGGAATTGCATTTTCCCACACCTGTAAGAAAGATAACATGTGGTGGAGTGAAAACTGGCTGGGCACGTTCACTGGAGAGGGGCGAACGGAGGCTTGACCCACGTGACTTACAGTCAATAGCCGGAGAAAATCAACTTGTCATGGAAGGTCAATTGCCGATCTAAGTCTGAGGGATACCACTGAAGATGCCACATCACAGCATGGCAAAATTTCTGGTTATCTTGTAAATAGTGTAGATAGCACATTCACACGGTCAATGAATACACATTTACAAAAAAATGAAAAGAGATAAAGAAATATACTTCCTGTAGCGGATAAAACGAGCTTAGCACAGCTCCAATTTGCTGGATTAGATTTTCTACCATTTACCCCTCTCCCAATCCAATATCCTCTCGACCAAGCAGCAGCCACCCCAGGGACACAAAATTAGAAAAAAAGTCTGACTTTATAACGTTGGATTTTCGCTTCTAATATATGTAAATTCATTCACAGGGGTGTCACTGGAAAATATAGATTCTAGTTATGATACCGGCCTCTTAAGCCTAAGATGTAAAAAATTATGAGAGAGCCTATACATTGAGAATACATTGTTCTTAACATATTAATAAAACAAGAAACATATTCAGAAAAAATCTGGTACGAGGATTAAACATTTTTTCTTCTTACATAATGTGCATTAATAGACATTTTATCTCACCTAAGTTTGTCAGGGTACGGTTCTAGGAGCTTCATCTTTATTAGGGTGTACTCTTGCGGGCCCACTCCTTCCCCAGTTGAACGGTCATGGTCCATACAGGGCTGATTGTCCCTTGGGGAAAAGACAGTATACCGCTTCCCATACTTTATCTGTAAATCAAATTAAAATTGATCCTGGCTTAGCATTTACTCCTCTACATAAAAAAAATAATATTATTAACTCTTATCCTGCTGTTTGCGCCTTTAAACACAGTGTGTATAGGTTCTATACTGACACTAGCACTTAGAAACGGAATTCACATAATTATCACTTTAAAATATTTGTCACATTTCTCCATTTTAACTACTTTAATATGTTTCTACGATTATTAGATATAGTGACCCGTACAAACGATTTCTTTGTTTGTTATTGATTGGTTGTCTGGAGAGAATGTCACTAAAAACCGGTTTGGGTGGGGTTGCCGACAGCGGCTAGCTCCTGTAGGGGCGCCATTGATTAGTCTACTGTCTGCTTCCGTCTCTGACTCAAACAATAAAAGTAAAAATATTTAGTGTATTTTTTATTTCTTATTATAACCCTATATAATCAAAATTAAAATAAACCTTAATCATTTTTAATTTTTTTTTTTTGATTAGCAATAACCAGTAATTTAGCTTAGCACTTTAAGGGTTAAATTTAATATATTATGTTAATATTAATGTTATTGCAAAATACATTAAGGTATGTTTCATATACCTTAGTTACTCCCTCCTTACCAAAAATTGTCTGTCTAATAAAAAACATTCATTTTCTTATCAACACAACTGTAATGAAAAAACGCTATACTAACATCTTCATTATTACATTCACATACAAATTGTCCACATTCTGTTTGAAATAGCTGCGAATAAAATATACATCCAACAGAGCTGTGCTATGCTATGCTAGAATACCGGTATCAAACTAGTAAATACTAAATTCATTGACTCTAATTGGTTTTCTTTTTTCTAAAGGGAGCCATAATAATTAGTAATTGCCACCTGCATTGGTATACGTTCTTCCACTATCTTACACTTTATCATTCGATGACCGGATAACTCTTCAATGTTTTTCTAAAGGGAGCCATAATAATTAGTAATTGCCACCTGCATTGGTATACGTTCTTCCACTATCTTATACTTTATCATTCAATGACCGGATAACTCTTCAATGTTTTTCTAAAGGGAGCCATAATAATTAGTAATTGCCACCTGCATTGATAGACGTTCTTCCACTATCTTATACTTTATCATTCAATGACCGGATAACTCTTCAATGTTTTTTCTAAAGGGAGCCATAATAATTAGTAAATGCCACTTGCATTGATAGACGTTCTTCCACTATCTTATACTTTATCATTCAATGACCGGATAACTCTTCAATGTTTTTCTAAAGGGAGCCATAATAATTAGTAATTACCACATGCATTGATAGACGTTCTTCCACTATCTTATACTTTATCATTCAATGACCGGATAACTCTTCAATGTTTTTTCTAAAGGGAGCCATAATAATTAGTAATTGCCACTTGCATTGATAGACGTTCTTCCACTATCTTATACTTTATCATTCAATGACCGGATAACTCTTCAATGTTTTTTCTAAAGGGAGCCATAATAATTAGTAATTGCCACTTGCATTGATAGACGTTCTTCCACTATCTTATACTTTATCATTCAATGACCGGATAACTCTTCAATGTTTTTCTAAAGGGAGCCATAATAATTAGTAATTGCCACTTGCATTGATAGACGTTCTTCCACTATCTTATACTTTATCATTCAATGACCGGATAACTCTTCAATGTTTTTTCTAAAGGGAGCCATAATAATTAGTAATTGCCACTTGCATTGATAGACGTTCTTCCACTATCTTATACTTTATCATTCAATGACTGGATAAATCTTCAATGTTTTTTTCTAAAGGGAGCCATAATAATTAGTAATTGCCACTTGCATTGATAGACGTTCTTCCACTATCTTATACTTTATCATTCAATGACTGGATAACTCTTCAATGTTTTTTCTAAAGGGAGCCATAATAATTAGTAATTGCCACTTGCATTGATAGACGTTCTTCCACTATCTTATACTTTATCATTCAATGACCGGATAACTCTTCAATATTTTTTCTAAAGGGAGCCATAATAATTAGTAATTGCCACTTGCATTGATAGACGTTCTTCCACTATCTTATACTTTATCATTCAATGACTGGATAACTCTTCAATGTTTTTTCTAAAGGGAGCCATAATAATTAGTAATTGCCACTTGCATTGATAGACGTTCTTCCACTATCTTATACTTTATCATTCAATGACCGGATAACTCTTCAATGTTTTTTTCTAAAGGGAGCCATAATAACTAGTAATTGCCACTTGCATTGATAGACGTTCTTCCACTATCTTATACTTTATCATTCATTGACCAGATAACTCTTCAATGTTTTTTCTAAAGGGAGCCATAATAATTAGTAATTGCCACTTGCATTGATAGACGTTCTTCCACTATCTTATACTTTATCATTCAATGACCGGATAACTCTTCAATGTTTTTCTAAAGGGAGCCATAATAATTAGTAATTGCCACTTGCATTGATAGACGTTCTTCCACTATCTTATACTTTATCATTCAATGACCGGATAACTCTTCAATGTTTTTCTAAAGGGAGCCATAGTAATTAGTAATTGCCACCTGCATTGATAAACGTTCTTCCACTATCTTATACTTTATCATTCAATGACCGGATAACTCTTCAATGTTTTTCTAAAGGGAGCCATAATAATTAGTAATTGCCACCTGCATTGATAGACGTTCTTCCACGATCTTATACTTTATCATTCAATGACCGGATAACTCTTCAATGTTTTTCTAAAGGGAGCCATAATAATTAGTAATTACCACATGCATTGATAGACGTTCTTCCACTATCTTATACTTTATCATTCAATGACCGGATAACTCTTCAATGTTTTTCTAAAGGGAGCCATAATAATTAGTAATTGCCACTTGCATTGATAGACGTTCTTCCACTATCTTATACTTTATCATTCAATGACCGGATAACTCTTCAATGTTTTTCTAAAGGGAGCCATAATAATTAGTAATTGCCACCTGCATTGATAGACGTTCTTCCACTATCTTATACTTTATCATTCAATGACCGGATAACTCTTCAATGTTTTTCTAAAGGGAGCCATAGTAATTAGTAATTGCCACTTGCATTGATAGACGTTCTTCCACTATCTTATACTTTATCATTCAATGACCGGATAACTCTTCAATGTTTTTCTAAAAGGAGCCATAATAATTAGTAATTGCCACCTGCATTGATAGACGTTCTTCCACTATCTTATACTTTATCATTCAATGACCGGATAACTCTTCAATGTTTTGCTAAAGGGAGCCATAATAATTAGTAATTGCCACTTGCATTGATAGACGTTCTTCCACTATCTTATACTTTATCATTCAATGACCGGATAACTCTTCAATGTTTTTCTAAAGGGAGCCATAATAATTAGTAATTGCCACTTGCATTGATAGACGTTCTTCCACTATCTTATACTTTATCATTCAATGACCGGATAACTCTTCAATGTTTTTCTAAAGGGAGCCATAATAATTAGTAATTGCCACCTGCATTGGTATACGTTCTTCCACTATCTTATACTTTATCATTCAATGACCGGATAACTCTTCAATGTTTTTCTAAAGGGAGCCATAATAATTAGTAATTGCCACCTGCATTGATAGACGTTCTTCCACTATCTTATACTTTATCATTCAATGACCGGATAACTCTTCAATGTTTTTCAATACTAAATAATTATTTCAATTCTATATTTATACATATTCAGAAATGGGCTTAGGGTGCATTTTTTTGAACCCTAAAACTAAATCCACATCACAATATTACACCAGAATTACTACAAATATAAACCTTTTATATGTAATAATATCTATGTTTTGCATGGTTAACTAAAAATGGTTGTAGTCACTGCTCTGGGAGAACTTTTTCAGCTACAAACAGTTCAATACAGTAGGTGATTTTAACATGAGCAACAGATATTTACATACTTAGCATCAATATTACGGTTTATACTTAATTTATTTTATATTGCTGTTTCTGATTTCAACCCTGAGGAGTAAATAAACTAAACAAAGTACTTTATTGTAACATTTATTATAAATAAACAATAGAAAGTTTTCTTGAAAACACATGCGTAATTTTATGCTAATAATTCAGCGAGTACCAAGAAGTATCAGCGAGCCACGAGTTGAGCCCTCGAACGGTAAGCTGTACAAGAATGTATTGCAGGAGTATCGTTACATTATGAAGTTTCTTCCAAAAAAGATTTATAAAGTTATGAAAAATATGTTTAATTGTTTGTTATCTAGCAGGGGCCCGCTTGAACAGTTGACGCCTTCATACAGAAGTATAGGGCCCATAGTTCAATAGCTCAACTCGTGTTTTGCTGATACTAGATGCCTGGCGCTGGTGGTTTAAGCAAACCTGATATGAAAAGAAAAATTATCTCAATTTACTCTTAAGAATAAAAATATCTTCAACTTGTTATAAAATCTTTCATAACAAATGAAAAACCATTGTTCTGACTTAAATTAGTAGTAAAATGTTAATTTATTGAAACTTATTACAGTACCTTGGATTTATCACGGAGTCTTAAGAACTGCCACCGTACAAAGCTATCAAAGAAAGGATTTGCATCAGTTGTAATGAACGTTCGTCTCCAATCTACCTGTAACAACAAACATTAGATAATTAGAGAACTAATGATGAAAACTAATGATTTTGTTCCATAATTAATTCATATAGAATAATGTCGTAGTTAGGGGTGTGCGATTAGAGATTTTTGAGTTTGAGTCAAGTCGAGTAGTTGGCATTTTTTCGAGTATCGAGTATTTTCGAGTGAGTATTTACAGAAGGATTTCCTGTTCACCCAAGACAACTGTAAAAGGCAGACACCATCCTAAGCCTATGTTAAGTTTTGCCAGATTAGTAAATATATACATCTAAACTGAACACAATAATTTTGATTTGTTTGTAACTGTAACATTTGATAAATAAAACTTGTTACTTCCTGCCTTCCGATATTTTTATGTGGTGTTGTTTTGTTTAACCTTTCTCCTTTTTTCATAGCTAATATGATGTAAGAAACTAAAAAAGTATATTATTAATTGAAACAACGTGGATTATAAAGATTTAATCTGTTCACTCTTATCACAGATCAGATTTTCTATGCAAGCCAATTATACTGTTTCACAGCCGGCCGATATGTTTATCTGACGGTTCAGTTTAAAGTGTACCGCGAAAACGTAGCGAAGTTTGATGGCAAAAGCTGCATTCAACCAAACAGATGCTAAAATTCAGGTGTCATCATCAAATGCAGTCATTTGCTTTCAGAATTACCTCCTCTCAACAAAAAATTGATTGTGTACACGCCAAGAGGAGTGGATCTGTATTCTGTAGGTATTTAATTCAGTAATATCAAGGTTACAACTAACCGGAAATAAGCTCTGAATTATATAATCAAAAATTTGAAAATCTGGATGACAAAGACTGTAGTTCAATCAATTAATAATAATAACTAAGCAGATTTACTAAAAATAAATTTTTAAGTCGCTTAGGATGAATTAGTTTTTATATTGTGATCGGTAATGAAATATGAGCAACTAGAAACTACTTCTATACATGAGGATACACTGAACAACAGATAAATAATTATTTCATAATTAGAAATTCATTAAAACCTGGCGTAATCGAATGAAAACCATAGACATAGTTTTGGTTTTCATCCGATATTGGCATATTATATTAGCCAATATCGGCTAATATAATAGGTCTAGCCGATATTGGCGACGAGGTGCAGTCTGAAATATCAGCTAAGTGCCAACTAGTAACACAGTGAAGATTGTGGGGGGCTAAATTGTAAATTTATGAATAAAAAACGAGACGTGTGATATGGCTTCGGTTCAGTAAAAATTATTTTCCGAGTCTCTAAATTCGTCATATTTTGTTTAGAAAAGGTCTTCCGACATATGTTTCTCCCTCACTTGGGTTGATTATTACATCGACGTGGACAGAGAACCGTTCAGTGAGTTTTTGAATCAAAATTATCGTACTTTACCACCTTTTACACTCCAACTATGTTATTGTCTAACCAAGTCAGAAAACCGTTCAACAATTTGACAGGAAAAAATATCCTATGCGCAAATGTTATTCACAGTATTGGCGATATAATAATTAATGGTGTTTACGGAATAATAATTAATAGACGTTCGCCACGGATATATATATCTATTTTTATTTGATGGAAAATAAATCAATAATGTTGTGTCACACGCTGCTAGAATGTCATTACCATATTTTATATGATACGATACAGTATTTTCTTACGTCAACCATTGGACGATTCCCTGCTCAAATTAAAAAACAAAATAGACCTCAATCGACTCTCAAGAAATATACGATAATATCACTTGCACGTACGTATGTACCAAATGCGAGATGGACTTTTGCCTAAGGGAAGTTTGATTCTTGGGATGTAAAGTTCTCGGGACCCTTTTGATTGAGTGATATTATTGATATGAACGAAAATATGCATAATTTCCACGGCGTACAGACTATTAGATTTGTATCAGTAACAGGTCTTTTTGAGCATCTTGAACCGGATCTCTCGTCCACTTTCTTGGGTCATAAAGACACTAACCCCCACTTCTGTTTTATTCACGCTATTTTAGGATAGGTTACAAGTGACTAGTAGACTTGGACAACCAACATGTGTGATTGCTTCCTTCCAAGCTCTGTTGATCACTTTGAATTGAACTAGTTCAAATCATAATGAACGAACTCGTTCACTACATCGACTAGTTCATTTGACTGTCGTCATGTACTACCTATTCTTAACCGTATTGTTTAGTTCATAATTACCCGTACCAAACTGATAACGTATGATTAAGGGTGAAATAAAACACAAGAAAGCGCACCATTTTATTCATAACTTATTAAACTGTTTGACCTTAAAACTAAATTGATGTAAATCTGATATTTCGTGAAATACTCTATCGAACTTCGAGTAGTTTCGGAAGCTTCGAGCTGAGTTCGACTAGTAAAATACTCGATCAAATACTCAAAGTTTCGAGTACTCGTACACCCCTAGTCGTAGTATTCAACTAATTCAAGATGTTATACTTCACTAAAAACAAGCTGATCTGTTTGACAACAAGTTAACACTGAGATGTGGTAAACAACTGCATTGTAGAGGTTCAACGTTGATTGAGAGGAATAATCAGTTCCACTGTAGTTGTCAAAGTACAACAAACCCTCGATTTAACGGACCCCGATTTAATGTACTTTGGATTTAACGAACAGCTTACACCTGCATTACTGTATCTAAAATTCTATACCGTATATCACACAATTAAGATTATTAAGGAATGTTTATTGAAAAATTGTAATTTATAAAATGTGTAGAGGTTAATCACCTTTATACAATGTTAATTTGTATATTTTATTAACCTTAAAGTTAACTATTAGCTGGCAGCACCACAGTTAGTTTTGATTAAGGCGTGGCAGTCTAATAACAGCTAGAGGTGAGTTCATCCTGATTTAACGGACAATCACCTTTAACGGACTAGAGACTGTCCTATATAGCCCGTTAAATCGAGGGTTTACTGTAGTTGGTCATTATTCATTATCAGGTTAATATTGTATTCATTGCATTGAATCCCTTTGTGACATATTTAATGATAGTTTTCTAGTGAACAATTTTTTCATTACTCCAACTAATTGGTTTGTGGTATGTGTAAAAAAAGAACTATGTATTCAGTAATAGTATCAATTAGTTTAGTTTCCCTTTTTTTATAGATGTAACGAATTAATAACACTATTCATTGGCAAGTTTTAGTTGTTCTTCTTACATCTTTGTATATTTTTTGTAAATTGTTGTCATTTTTTAGGTTTTATATTAAAATGCAAAATGGTTGTTTCATAATAATTATTAGGTGCAGGTATAGATGCATTTTTCTGTGATTTAAATATAATGTTTAAAATATAATGGATTACCCACAGGTTAATTTCTCCTTTTTATTCAAAACAATTACTAGGACATTTCCCCCACATTTTGTACATATTTTAATATGATTTATAGTTCAAGATTTTTAATTGGTATTTTTTCTTTGTACGTTAACATTTTCAAAAATGTTGGTATCATGAATATTATGACATATCAAATAAAAATTACATTATTTTTATTTAACTGACACAGTGAAATAAGCTTCAGAGTTTGGAAACATTTCTTTTGTAGTAAAAATGAATTTAGCTGAAATGTTCTTGAAGTTAATTTTACTCTCAAAGCGATACAAAATTATAATTATTATCTTGTGAGGTAACTAAATGTATGCTGGATGTGTCGGGACTGTTGTTTCATAACATAGAAAAACAAATCTAAACATGCCACTGGTTTATACACACGCTCATTTTATTTTAATTGTATTGATTTAGAGAAATGATGCAACCGTTATTAACTTGCTGATAGTAAATCACCACTATAATTTCTTATCACTTTATTTCTCTTAACTGATCATAAGTTACATTAAATCAAACTACAACAGATATATTTTCCAACATTTCAGCATGAAGTTTCATAACAGAATACGGTATGTGTTCAGAAAATCTAAATTTAACTATGATCGCATCCTGAAGTAATTTCACCGCAGATGAAAACTAAACTGAACAGATTATTCATTATTCATTTCAAAGACGCCGATTGTAGAAATATAGGCGATTATGAGGGGTGAGTGAGTGTGATGAGTGTATTCATTGTTACTATCTGAGTTCATCTTAGCTCAGAAAGGACTATTTATTAATAGCCCAACAATAGCCAGGGCAACAAGGGGACCAACAGCTTTACATGGAATCCGAACCACGTAGTGTTAGTTTGATTTTCAGCTAACTGACAAGTCTGACACTCAGTTCTCTTCCCTACACAACATCCCAACATGAACACCACAGACTTCTCTTGTTGTGTCCACATCGATGATAACCACTGAGATTACTGCCAACTCATCCTTAAGTCCAAGTTCATAGTCCTAAATGTCTTAATATACTACTTTAATTTGCTTACAGATGACAACTAAAATTATACGTCTTTTTACAGGCCAAACAAATATTATGATCATGCTTCTAGCCAAATTATATTAATCGGATAAAAAAAAACAAGGTGACTTATAATACAGGGGTTTTCACTTCCCCTTTGTATACACTCTATCAGCAGTACAAATATATTTGGCAATGCCAGCCTCTTTTTATAAAAGCACACTTATTTAATTTTCTTGAACACCATACTCATTTACTTACATTAAATTAAATTTCGTTTGGCTCTTAATGGAGAGACAAAGTACCTCTCACCTGGTTAGATGAGCACCCATTTATTATTTTGTAGGCTAGTTGGACCACTGGCTTAATGTGACTTCCGAATCACAGGAGCGTTACAGGAATAAAATCTTTATGGTCACACCGGGAATTGAACCGGAACCAGCTGTAATCCACTGCCTTAGCCCTTTATCTACAGCTGCTCCATTCATTCCGTTACATAAACTAAATAATTATTCAACTGACACTTCTAACTCCACGTGACATCCAAGTTTGGAATCAAATATGAAACAACACTTTTGTTGGTTATAATTATTAAAAAACTATTTTTACTTAAACTTTTTACGTAACACTTGGGATAACACTTAGCAATCTTCAAGAATCTAATGACATTTCATCATTAAGTCTTCTTAAAAAGATTGTTATAAGTTACAGTAGACTCTTAACTATCCACTTCGGCACCGGGGGCCAGATCAGATAACGATTTGACTGGTTCAGCCAAGGCGCTCAGAACCTCTTTATATCACAGTTTATCTAATACAATTAATGTAATCATTTATTAGAATATCTACTGTTCTCACCAAATGAAGTATATTCACAAAACACATCATTAATCGCAAAGACACATGATTTAAACAAAGATAACCTAAAACTATAGTTGTATGATCGGTAAAGGTCACCACACCACAGAAGCTCTTGACAGACTAGTAAAAATAATTATAATTCTTTATACAACAGTAAACATGCTGTGGCAGTTTTTTATGAATCACGAATATTACTAACGACACCGATATCCATTTTCGGCTAATCGCTAACAGGTAAAACATCGGTAAATGGCCATTTAAGAAGAAGTCACTGTTTTGGATAAGTGGCCGGTTAAAGCGATGGCTAGTTGAAAGGTGGTCGGTTAAGAGGGATTCTACTGTATCCTTTCTTAAATAACTTATTGTCTTGATCTGTGTTTAATGGTCAAAATAGAATTAAGAAAAATAAGAAATTGAGGGCTCTCAAAACAGCTGATGCTTGCCTAAGGTAAACAGAAGGTTATTGTGAAACTCACATGCAGTCCGATGCTAAGCAAGTCCTTGACTGCCAGTGGAGGAAAATGGTCAAGCCAGTGAGAAGCATTTGCAAATTTCTTGATATCCTCATCTGCGAGACCAAGGCTCTGCATAATCTGCCACTGATACTTAGCAGTACCTGCCTTCGCTACAGCTTTGCTCTAGACAATACATTAACAATTAAATGTAGTTATTTTATACTGGTGAAAAATTTATAACTCTGTATTATTTGTAAGTAACAAATTTCAAGTTACAAGACTATCACATTTATTTTCTTTGTTTTTCATGTTATTCTATTTTAAACCTATAATACACTTACTTTTTTCCCTTTACTTTTGTCTTTGATTACACAGGAATCAATGTTTTCTGTAGGTGTTTGAGGTTCTTCTGATGGAAAGTTTGGGGGGTATCCAAAGGTTTCCATTTCTCGTTTCAGCTTGTCAGCACATGCTTTAATGGGCATTCCCGTACAATGGAAGCCAAATGGGAAGAGAACCCTCTTTCCCTTCAGCCTTTGGTATCTCACGGCAAACTATGAACAAAGTGCACATTCACAATAGTTTATGTTTCTTAGAAAATGTAATACAACTGAAAGATCTTTTATATTTAATTAGATTTTCATAATTATTTATAACTATACCATGTCAACACAATTTTTATAAATCTTGTAGGTAAACTTTTCTTCAACAAGCTTGAGCTCAAAACAGCCAAGACTTCTTTGAGCACAAGTATAGGCTTGGCATGAGTACTTGAAAACTTCTATTTTTTTAAATTTATTTATTCATAAGACGCCGATCGTCAAGATATGGGCGAATATGGATTTCGAAGGAGTGTGATGAGTGTAGATGAGCGAATGTAGTCATTGTTACAAACTAAGGCAGACTATTCCTTAGAAAGTGTCATTAATTAATAGCCCAATGACAAATGAACAGCCGGTGATTATCAGCTGATCCTTCTCAAAATGTATTGACTCTGATTGGGATCGAACTGAGAACCTTTAGCGCATGAAGCTGGGATTGAACCAACTACGCTACCGACCTTTTAGAAGAAATCCTTAAATCATGATATCACAGTATTATAACCTATGTAGGTTAAACAGTTTGGTGCCTTATCATCAAAATACAAATTTTTGAAGATTTCCGTTGCATTTGTGTATGGTGGACACCCTTTAATTTATGTATTATGCTTTATAGCATGTTACTTTTATAAATTAAAATGGCAAACCAAACAAAATTACCTTTCAGTTGAAACTGTGACTGCTAATGGTTATTTTATTTAAATTGAAGTAAATAGTTGTCGCTAAGATAGCTATTATGAATGGTAACTGTTGCTAACGACTTCAAAAATCAGCCTTTTCAGTACTGATCTATCCTTACCAAAGTAGGCTATATGTTATAAAAATTAAAATATAATTTTTTAATTCATACACTTTATAAACAATTTTCTTACTATTAAAAATGAATTAACACACTTCCATGAGCAATTTTCTCATCGTTTCTTAGTAAAAAAATCCTTAACACTTTCACCAAAACACCGGTCATTTTGACCGGAGGAATAGTTCATTTATCGATATTGGCAGCACTAGGGTGACTCACTGATCTGAGCTCCTCAATACCTTTACCTTTCCCCCACCCTCTTCCGTGACTGTTTGACCGGTTTTTGCTCAGTGCGTCTGCATTAGTGGAGTGAACTATTTGTTTATTAGACATTGGTTCGGCCATTTTGACCGGGTGTTTCGTGTAATGTGAGTTGTGCGTTGGTCAAAATTACCAGATGTTTCGGATTATGTTACATTTCACTGAACTTGTATTAGTGATCATATTTTATTTCTTGTAAATATTGTTATTTTAGTTCATAGTTTTTAAATTATTTTACGATGGATATTCCACCAACAACATCTCGTGGGACTGGCAATAGGCCTGTACATGAACTCAATGTTTTAGCAGACAATTTTACTTTGAGAATGAGTCGACTGTTCATTTATCTATATTGGCAGCACTGGGGTGACTCACTGATCTGAGCTCCTCAATACCCTTCCCCCACCCTCTTCCGTGACTGTTTGACCGGTTTTTGCTCAGTACGTCAGCAGTAGTGGAGTGCCTGCAGATTGTTCGAGGTGGACTGCCTGGTCTAACTGAAGTGTCAAGAGCACTGGGTAACAGGCCTTCTAAGGTAGCAGTTTGGGAATTGCTATTTGACAAAACTATGGTCGATTCTATAGTATTGTATACGAACAAAAGCTTGAAACAAACAGACACTCTTTGGGAGAATCAACTAATAAAGTAAATTATCAAGCTACGGAGTCTGTAGATATCAATGCTTATATTGGTTTGCAGTTATTTTCAAGTATTTTGAAGACTAGCAGAGGGGATATGACCTCTCTTTTTTCAAAAGATGTTACCGGTTGACCCTACTTTACTGCCACAATGTCTTACAAACGCTTTAAAATACTCACATCCTGCCTTAGATTTGATGACAGCAACAAATGGATGGAGCGAAGAACCACGGATACAGCAGCGGCGATATCAGATTTGTTTTACAAGTTTGTGAAAAATTCACAAAATGTCTATTGCCTAACTGAGTATGTAACGATCGACGAAATGTTGGTTCCATTTCATGGACGTTGTTCGTTCAAGGTATATATATGCCAAAAAAACCACACAAATATGGCGTGAAAAAGTGCAATGCTTATGTGATGCCAAAACGTCCTACCTCTTCAACGTATGTGGGCTTCTGTAGCTGTAACTTTTGTCTTGTTAGTCCTACTCCATCTGAATCTTTTCCTGTATATATATTTATTTATTTATATATATATATATATATATATATATATATATATATATATATACAGGAAAAGATTCAGATGGAGTAGGACTAACAAGACAAAAGTTACAGCTACAGAAGCCCACACAAACTGTAGTACGTTTGTGTAAGCCAATTGTGAAGACTAATCGAAACATGACAACCGACAATTATTTTACATCAATCAAGTCCGTTGATGTACTGAGTCGAAATGGGTTGACGCAAGTAGGGACTTTGAGAAAAGACAAACTTGTTATCCCAAAAGAGATGCTAGCAAACAAAAGACGGCTACCTGGTTCATCAATTCATGTGTTCCACAACCAGTTCACAATGGTTTCCTACGTATCTAAGAAAGATGAGGCAGTTGTGTTGATCTCTAGTATGCACCACTCTGCAGCTGTAAATGTAGATAAACAAAAGCCTGAGATTATCTGCACATACAATGAAACCAAGTGTTGTGTAGATTTATTAGACATGAAATGTGCAACCTACGCCTCCAACAGAAGAACTTGTTGGTGGCCGCTTGCCATATTTTACAGACTTTTAAATGTATGCACTGTAAATTCATACATTCTCTTTTTGAGCGACTGGGACTCGCCTGTCATCACAAGGTTTATTAAGGAATTGTCAAAGGAGCTAATTGAGCCGCATTTGAGGAAGCATCTATCAATTCCAAACCTTCCTCAAGATGTGCAACAAGTCATCAAAAAAGCACTCAATGAAGAGGAACAACCAGAAGTTCAAAGGGAAGTAGTGCCAGATGATAAGCTACAAAAAGAAAAAACATGCCGCAAATGTCCAGCATACAAAGAAAGGAAAGCTGGCCATAAGTGTATAATGTGCTCTGAACCAATCTGTGCTGAATGTAGCAGAAGAGTTTGCACTGAGTGTGCGAGGTGTGTGTAAGACTTTTTGTATCCAAACCACAAAGTATATTTTAGTCCAGTATGTTTTTATCATAGAACTGTTTTCATTATATGACAATTTAGTATGTATAATTAAATGAAAATGTTGCTATAAATATCTTGTTTTATTTCAAAACAGTCTACTCTTGGTAGAACAATAATATACTTTGGTTTAAAACTGAAATATAAAAAAAAAACTTTAAAATTAGATAAACAGGTTAAAATGACCGGATGTTTCCAATAACGTATTTCAGGTCATGTTTCGGTTAGTGTTAAACTATAATATATATATATATATATATATATATATACTACTTATTTATGTTGTAACATGTATTAAATATTATGTTAGTGAAAGTGACTGGTTTCATGGATATTAACCCTTGCAACGTGGAATAAATTGTTCTTATTTTACCGAAAATGCGTAATTATTTAAAAATATTTAAAAATGTAATTTTCTCAACACAGATTTTTGTTTTTGCTAGTGAATGCAATAAGGTGTAAAAAATACCAAAGTATTAAGAAATAATTTTAAAAACTTTTTTATTTATAAACAAATTCTAAAAAATAAAGATGTTTATAATTGTTGTGTGTTCACACTCAGTTTACAGCCAATATCAAGTCGAAATAAAAATTGATTTAGCTAAAAATTGCTGAAAAATTAATGAATATACAGGACTTAAATGATATAAAACATTTAAAATATATCAAATAGTAAAAATACAATATGGTCAGTAAAATTAATGCTGATATATAAAACTACATACAATAAAAATATGCAGTAAAAACACAATAAATCAGAACTAATTGATCTAAGACACATACACAATCGATAATAAATCTAGACAACACTAGCAAAACTCCGTCACAATCTAATGTAACGAGTCAAGGATATATCCGTTTCACGCCTAATGGGTAACCTCAGGCTAACAGTCAGGCGTGCCTTAGCTGTCAAAGCCACCCCCTCCCACTACAACCGATCAATCACTTTTAGATCACACAAACCGTTGTTTAGAAAGACTATTCAACATTCTCCTGAACTCTAACATTCTGCGACTACAATTTATTAAATGTAATAATATAGGGGTTGGAGCATATCCGTCTATCACGTTTTGACCCTAATAGAGGATATATCCAATTTCCTACGTTGCAAGGGTTACTTGACTGAACTTAACTATCTTCTTTTACTTTTTTTATGATAGAACACTATTGTAAAAATGATATTAGCCTTATCATTTTAAAATACAACCAACTGTTGTATTCAAACCCAAATTAACTTACCTCACATTTTGATAGAGAAAATGTGTGACCAAGATGCAGTCTTCCATTCATGTACGGAAATGGAAACGTAGTAAAAAATTTGTCATCTGCAGATTTTCTTGGCTCAGTAGGAGCTTCTTCTTCATATATATTTTCTCTCCTCCATCGTTCTTGAACATCTTGTTCGATCTTTTGCAAATATTCAACCTTGAAAGTGCCTTTTCTGTCCAAATTTCCCGTCTACAAAATAAAACTTGACCGTAACTTTAAATGTTAAGAAATAAAATTAAATGCAATTAAAGTAATTTAGTAAGCTTGATAGATTTAGCATTCTCTACCAAATATAATAAAACAAGTTAAGAATTAATGGTAAGCTACAAATATGGATGATGTAGCTATAGTAAACAAACATACACACAATATACTTTGAGGTAGTGTCAATCTTGTGATTTTTTATCTGTATCTTTTAAAATATTTCTGTCATTTTACATGATTTTTGTTTCACTTTTACGAAGTTAATATTTTTGAACATTATACACGAATCTGAAACCAGCCTATGATAATTATTTCTCATACAACATAAACTAAATATTATTGCGTCTACTCTTATATAGCCTTACAAGTACAGTGTTTATCAGCAATGTGTATCAGCAATAACAAACCACAAAATATGAATTTGTGTACATTTTTGCCAGAGTAATGATTGTCCTGGAGGCCCCATGCACTCTAAAATAAAGTATATCTCAACTTTTTTTAAGGAAAGGTTATGTTAAGCTATGTCTGATTAGGTTAAGAAAGGAGTTTTGTATTAGGAGACAATAATTTTTTAGAGAATTAGCCTTAAGGCTAATTAGATAGAGATTCTACATCTAATTAGATATAGAATAATTAGATAGAGAAAGATCTATCTGTTTTACTTTTCCAATCCATCTACATTATCAGACCTACTTTTTGTTAAAAATCATTTACTCCAATTAAAAAAGAAAGAAAACCTCTATAAAATTACCATAACAGTAAATTTGACAAAAAAATCTCTTTTATAATTGGATAAAATGCCTCACCTGAAGAAAATGCCTGTGGTGTTGAAAATTTGTGAGATTGTGTCTATTTTGTGTTTGTGACTACTACTCTGGTGTTAGTGAACTTGTCTTTTAAGGTAAGTTTGCTGATGTCCTATCTCTCTTATATACTAATTCCTGGCCTAGTGTCCTTTAACCTAACCTAAAATCTGAATAAGAAATTCACGAGTACATTTTCGTAGGTCTGATGACATATTGTTAATATTGCAAGATACTTTTAATAAAGGAAACTAAATAACTTTGCTTTTAAATCGAAAATGTTAACAGACAAACAGAACAAGACAGGAAAGTTGGTACAGTAAAACCCCGATTATCAGAACCCTGATTATCAGAAACCCGGATTATCCGAAACATGATCTAATGAGAAAAGGAATAATCAACATTAATTGTAAAAACACTTTGGTAAAACAATTGACATTATATCTGTCAATTATTGTGTTCTAAAACAATTACAAAAATTAATTTATACAGTAAGTATGGTAGAGTGTTACAAAAACTATATATAAATTGTGCACTTTTACAGTAGTGTAGTTGTTTGATTTAGGATGTCAGCCAAACAAACAAGAGGGATTGTAACCATTAAAACAAAATAAAATACTTTTTAAAACAATTAAAATTATTATACTGTACTGTAATGTAACGCTCTACATAGTTTTAAAATAATACTTATTCAATCTGGGTACACATTTACTGTTCACAATTACTAAAATAATGTAACATCTGATTATCGGAAATTTCCATTATCGGAAATGGGTCCAGCCCCAATTGGTTCTGATAATTGGGGTTCTACTGTATAGTGATTTCTATTTCTGGAGATATGACAAAGGACATATTCACACGCTCCGTTTTATCATTACAGTTATCACAAAACAGTGCTTTCCTCGACAGTTTTTACATTCTTCGACAAAAAGTAGGTTTAACTGTCTATACGCTACGTAATAGATGATAGGATTTATCTTTGTAAACTTGACGTATAATAAAAAGTATTGTACAGTAACTATACAAGTTTTGTACTGTAACTAAACAAGTTATTCCTATATATATATATATATATATATATATATATATATATATATATATATTTATTTATTTAAATAGAAGCTATCCGTTTATATAAAAACTGAAAAGATTTGTTCAAAATGTTTGTCTAAACATAACCCCAGGAAGCCTGTAATTTTTTTTCTTTTATGTGAAGAGAACTCTGGACACATATAGTTGTAATTATGCCATTACAAATGTTAACCCTTTCGATGCCGCTGTCCGATATATCGGACCGCGGTAGTTACGCTAAAAATGCCGCGGTCCGATATATCGGACCGCTCGTAATTTTTTTTTTCGATAAGGCATTTTCGTTAATATGCCATATATA
Source organism: Stictocephala bisonia (assembly GCA_035578905.1). Lineage (NCBI taxonomy): Eukaryota > Metazoa > Arthropoda > Insecta > Hemiptera > Membracidae > Stictocephala > Stictocephala bisonia. Next base: position 61,904 of record JAQJVL010000885.1, read on the forward strand.
CGGTACCAATCTGTTGATAATTGATTATAGTACTCAGAAAAAGTGTTTTAAACATCTTTTAAATATGCGTTTGTTGAAATATATTTGTCACTCTTGAAATTATCGCTCAAATGTGACAAATATCTGATTTTGTACTGTCGAAAAAAATTACGATAAATCCTGGGATTTTCTAGGTAAGACTTTGAAATTTGGTATGCATGTTAGTAATTAAATGTTCTTTCAAATAAAGTCACTTTTATAGCCCTAGTATTTTTTTTGTATGGTCTAAAAAGTTTCTAAATTGAAAAATTAAAAAAAAAAATTGTAATTTTTAAAAAAGTTGATTTTACAAATTAAAAACCAATATTTTATTTAAGAAAATATATAAGTAGTAAAAAGAGCATTTCAAAACAAGAAAAACCAAAAAATAATTATGAAAATATATTGAAAAATAACAAAGTTAGAACAAAATAACATAAACTATGCATATTCACTAAAAATACCCCCGGCATTTCTCGCATACCAAGGGAAAAAATGCCCGGCATCGAAAGGGTTATTAACTAATCACAAAACTGAAATTGAGGTTAGATTCATTCTATGATTACCACTTGTATTATATGTGTGAAAGATTGATGGAATACACTCATTATTTCACTGAATTTTTTATATAACAATCAATTGAATGTAGGCCTTCTGTTCATCAGGACGAAATTCCGCACAATTTCAGTAGCCTACACACAACGCTATATTTACTAACAAAACTATTTTCCATTACTCCTAATTTTTCCAACTTAAATATGAGAAAAAAACACTATACTCTATAATGATAAATTCTTGTTTTTTATTAATCTGTATAAAAAAAAATGGTATTGCAGTTACTTGCCACCTAACAAAATTGGAAAATTTTGCTTGAAATATGTCTAGAATTGGCTGTATTTTTACGAGATATGCTTTAAATATCGCGGAAATCACATGTTTTACTTTAAAATTTGAAAAACCATTGACACAAATTCTAGTATTTTTGACATATTTCCATTAATTTGAATGGTATTGTAATAATTTATGTTTTTTTGGGATTGTAGTATTTTTGACATATTTCCATTAATGTGAATGGTATTGTAATAATTTATGTTTTTTTGGGATTGAATACGAATTAGAAAACTATTTTGGTCTATAACAATTATTTCTCTATATATAAAACGGAAAAACTACGTTTGCAGCGAATCGCAATTCGTGGACATTACGTGATCATTATTACCACCAAATTCACCTATACTTCCGCCAGAGTGACAGCCGGAAGGCCATCATGGATATTTCAGTCAAAACTTCTAGCATTTACTGAATTAACATATATTCTCGCCAGATTGCCGGCTGTCATGAAAGCTGGCCGACTTCAACGTAAATTATGAATTTTTGTTCGGTAAATATACAATTAGGATAAGTTTGGATAGGTCATTAAAAAATGATTTTTCGGGCTGAAAATAGTTTTATTGAAAACCCAATTATATATATTCATATTCAGCTTAAAAAATATGTTAGATGAAAAAATTTTGTTTAAACATAACAATGTTTTTAAAAGTTGGTTTTTTTCACTAGCCTGTTAGCCTCGGAGTTAAAAAAACTATTTTTAATTTTTAAGTAAAAAGCTAGTATTGCGCTTGAAATCAACCTCCTCAAGATATATAAACTCATATTTCACAACTTTTCAACCAAAAATTGTATTTTCAGGGGTGGCAAGTACATAATTACAAAAAGATTGTCTAGGCCCATATTCTGTATAATTACCATAGTCTTACACAAATATGACACAATGATACAATTAATTATGACTGATTACCAATGGTTAACCTATGATAGAATTGGCCTGATCACATGCTATAGATCTGAATTGTGGTAGAAAATTCATAGATCTGAATCATAAATCAAATTTTGGACAAGTTAGGTTTAATTTTTTCTGAAGCCTAGTGCATAGGGAATATGAACAATGTCCAGGAAAAGAAAAAAATTAGGCCAACACCTATATACAAATTTATCAACAAATGTTACACTGTCTCCTAGTTTTAAGAAGATAGGCCTAGGAATAATAAAACATTACTAATTAATACACGAGCATACTCAAACTTATCATACCATAGTTATTTTCTGTTGATTTATTATAACAGGCAAATCCTCATTACAAATCCACGTGTACCTCCCCAATCTGCTCCTGCTAATCCACCCACAAACAAGCACCAGAAACACGTACTTCGGTTAGAAGTGTAGGACCTCTTGTACTTGTACTAGACAGTGGATATAACCTCAATTCAAATCAAAGAAAATAATTGCCTACTGACGAAGCTGGTTACATCACTTTGTTGCCAACATAAATGAAATGTTAAATATTAAAATAAAACCATTCGCGTTTTTTTCATTTGAGGCCATGAAGTATTTATTGTACATAGCTAATAAAGAATCTTTGTAATTTTGTATTGTGGAAGAGCATAAAATAATTGGCTCATTCAAAGGCCTCACTACTTGAGAGGGGTGTACCACAGGACTCGGTGCTGGGTCCTATCCTTTCCCTTTTTTTTGTCAATGACCTGGCTCATAGCACACGCAGCGCCCAGGTTCGTCAATTCACTGACGATACTTCACTTTCAGTGACAACGTTAAATAGGTCAGATCTAGAGGTGAGGGTGAAGAGCACCATTAGAGAAGAATCAAGTGCTAATGGTTCAAAAGTAATATTGAATCAGCTGTTGTTACTAGTAGTGAAAACATTTATAATTTATTTCTCCTAAATTTTTATCAATTTTAGTGATATTTCTTCATGTTTATGCTGTTAATCATGTTTTAATTGTATTTTTAAATGTTATTAACCCTATATATCTGTTTGCTTTTTGTTATTGATTTCTGGAAATTTAGTTTAACTTACATTAATTGTTCTGTTCTAAACTGTTAGGTTAGGATCGTGTCTACAAATAATCATAACTTTATAGATAACTTGACCATCTTTCGTACTACAAATACTTTATCACTATGTCCTGCCCTATGTGTGTTAAGATAGTTTTGGATTCTGAAGATGGATTGGGATGCCATGGTGATTGCAAACGATGGTTTCATCGTGAATGCCTGAAATGAATAAAACAGATTACATTATAATCGCTTGAGCAGTGATAATAATGTAAAATGGTCATGCACCCGTACTGATTGCGTCTCTTCCTCCAGCATCTCCATATCTCAGCTCTCGGTGAAAATGACTACCGTTTTATCTAAGCTTGATGATCTCCTTGATAAAATCAATAAAGTTAATGCCATTTCCAAAGACGTTGCTGAGATAAGAGCGGAGGTGTCTGCTGTATCAAGCTGCCTATCTACTTTGGAACCTCGTGTTCTGTTGAAAATAAAGTTGATTCCTTCTCTCTGAATCTTGCTTCTGTCTCCTCAGTGGTCGATACTCATGGTGAAAGGTTGGCTGCGCTTGAAGAGCCCTCTTCTTCTGACTCTTGCGTTGTCTCTACTATTGAAGAAATTAATGAAAGAAATCTCCGGGCCAAAAATATCATGGTCTTTGGTATGCGTGAGAGTGCTAGGGGCACGGCTCAAACAGAATAGAGGATGATAAAGCTAATCTTCAATCTATTCTCACTGCCATTGACCCTAATCTAAAAGTTGATTCTTTTAAGCTTTTTCGTGTAGGTAAAGGGTCTAAGGAAAAACCTCATCCGATTAAAGTGATTGTGGGCTGCGAGGCTTCTGTTCGTATAATCACCAAGGCTGCTACCAGGGAATTTCTACGAGGGCTTGGAGACTTTTTCTCTGGAGTCTCTATTAGCCGTGACAGGACTAAGAATGAAACTGAGCATCTCAAAAGTCTTAGGGCGGAGCTGGCTCGTCGATCAGAGTCTGGCAAGAGTAACCCATCCATTAAATATATCAATGTGATTCCTAAAATTGTACCGTCAAAAAACGATTAAACACCAACGGCATGGCTCATTTCTCTTGTTTGTATGAAAATGTTAATGGTATGCGTTCCAAACTCTCCTCTTTGTATGTCGTTGCTCCCTTATCCTTAAATAAAATTATTATTCTCACTGAAACTAACCTGAACTCCACAATCGCTTCATCTGAGCTTGGCTTTGTTGGATATGACGTCTATAGCAAGGATCGTTCGCCCCTAACTAATAGCAAGCAGGATGGTGGTGGTGTCCTTATTGCTGTCCACAAGTCTCTTTCGTCCTCTGAAGTATTGCAACTAGATATACCAGTGGAGGCATTATCTGTGCTAGTTAAACTTACTGCCAGCTGTAAGATTGTTGTTTGCGCTGTCTATATCCCTCCACAAGCCCAAACAAGACTCTATTCACTGTTTGCTGACTCACTGGTGGATATTTTATCCGTTTATCACAACTTTGAGTACATATTAATTGCTGGTGATTTCAATCAACCTGGCTTCAACTGGATTCAACCCGAACTGGCAACCGATTCTCCTTCTGCCAATGTCATCTTGGACTTAGCTTCACATCTAGGCGTCTATCAGATTATCGATGTTGTAAATGACAGAGGAGTTCAAATTGACTTAATTTTTGGATCTCCTGACATCTTTACCGTGTCACGTGCCGAAGAGCCCCTCCTAGCGCAAGAAACTTGCCATCCCAGTTTATGTGTTTCTATTGATACCTCTGATCCGACACCTGCTTACTCTGTACGCTAGTTCTGGTGTTCCACAGGGGTCACACCTTGGACCACTCCTGTTCTCCATCTTTATTAATGACATCAAGCATGCCATCAAGGTTCCCTTTCTGCTCTTCGCTGATGACATCAAGCTGCTAGTTGAAGTTGGATCACACCATGACTGCCAGGTCTTGCAGGAAGCCCTTGATGGCGTACTGGACTGGTGTCTTAAGAATGACATGACTATGAATCCCGCTAAGACCAAATTGATCACTTTCAGCAGGAAGTTAAACACAGTAATAGAAGACTCTTCTCGACGGAAACCTGGTGGAGAGCTGCAGTACCATCAAGGACCTTGGTGTTCTCATCAACTCTTCTTTTGAATTTGGCCCCCATATCAGCAACGTCTGCACCAGGGCTTCGCGAATGCTTGGATTCATCTCCCGTTCTGCACAACATGGCTAGAACACCCACGCCTCTACGATACTGTACAAGTCCCTCGTCCGCCAGTTACTCGAGTATGCCTCTGTGGTTTCGTCACCATACCAGCTCGGCCATATTTACCATCTCCAGTCTGTGCAAAGACGTTTTGTCAGGTTCCTGGGATGTCGTACTGGTTTCAACTTTCGTGAAGTCCCAATCGAGGAGCTTGGACCATGAATACATGGTCTTCAGGGTCTTGAATGTAGGAGGCGGGTGGCTGATTGTATTTTCGTATTCAAACTCCTCAATCATCAAATCAACTTCACCTTCTTGCTGGGTACAATTAGATTCCACGTTCCTACCAGAACTACTAGACATCAACGTCTCTTCGAACATGACCATGCTGGGACCAACTACCTTCGATTCAGTCCCATTCCTCGGCTTATGCGCTTTGGGAATGAGATTGGCTCTTCAGTTGACCTCTTCACCGCAGTCGTGGGAGCGGTTCGTCGAGCGGCCGCTGATGGAAACCTGATCACGTGATGTGACTTTGTCTTGGCCTGTATTTTTGTATTTTGCTAAATATTTATATTTTCAATTGTTATGTTGTAAAGTTTGTATATAATTATTCTTTCTGTGGCTTCTCATTAATTTTTCTGTACTGTATTATGACATCTTCTCATAGATTTTATTGTTAACATTGTTGGCCATATTGATATATGTATTCTTCTTAATATTGTAAAATGGTGTATGCCGTTGGTTAATAAAATAAAAAATAAAATAATATGTTACATCTGAATAATACCAATACACAGGTTTTGGATTTTCAGATAAGTAAGAGGAAAAAATCACAATCACTTTCTTTTTTATTGACTGTGAGCAAGTTGTGCCTAGCAAGGTCGTTACGTTTCTAGGAGTTACAGTAACATAGATGATAGGCTGAAACTTGAGTACCAAGTTGACTTAGTATGCAGGCGTATTAGTTCTAGTATTTTTCTTTTAAGGAGGCTCTCAACTTTTGTTGATGTTAACACTCTCCTCATAGCCTACTATGGATTTATTTATCAGATTCTGTCATACGCCGTTGTCATTTGGGGTCATGAAATAACCAAAACACAATTTTTATTTCAAGATGATTGATTTTTATAAGATCAATCATAGCAGTTTTTAAAAAGCCTTTTATATACTTTTGCGTGTAGTGAACTGCATATTAAGTTTTGTTCTCATATTTTTACATTAAATAATTGTTTTGATTATTAATTGTGTTAAATAATATTGTTTTAAGTGTTCTAAAGTTTCTGTTTAAAATGTAGTTAATTAAGCAGTGTCAATTTTAACCCCTCAAACTTTATTTACTAAATCAAATGTATACAGGTAATTAAGGTTATAATTGGTTGTTACATTAGTTTCATCAATCAAATTTCAATTAGTTTAACAATATGGATGTCAATTTTAGAAGTACAAACGATCATAGTAATCACAAACAATAAACGAGTCTATTCCTTGACAAACAGTCACAAATAAAAGGAATTTATCCTTGCCCATTGACTATCAGTCTGAGTTCAAGATATCACGTACCCCAATGACACCTATCAAAACCCAAAATAATTTTGAGGTACTTAACAAAAAAGACATGAATAAGAATGAAGATCTAGAAGAAAGCCCAGTCAAACATCTCAAACCCCCTCCAATCTTTATCTCATAAGTGTCTAATGTTAATGCTATGACTTCGTTTATAAATTCAGTTACAAATAAAGAAGAATACACATTTAAGTGTTTAAACTTAAACAAAGTAAAGTTGTCTACTACAACTGTAGATGCATACAGAAAGGTCGTTAAACACTTAACTGATTCTAAGATAGGATTCCATACATATCAACTGAAAAATGAAAGAGCCTACAGGGTTGTTTTGAAACACATGCACTATTATGTAGACACAGAAAGCATCAAGGTTGCCATTGAAGATTTAGGTTTCAAAGTAAGGCATGTAAATAATAATCGTGACTCTAAGACTAAGACTCCTCTTTCCATGTTCTTCATTCATCTTGAACCCGATTCAAGAAACAAAGAAATTTACAACCACGACCTCTTGCTAAATTGTAAAGTATTGTTTGAGGCACCTCGTAAGACAACAGACATACCTCAATGTAAAAAGTGTCAGAGGTATGGACGTACCAGATCATATTGCTGGTATGCGTTTCGTTGCGTCAAATGCGGCAATAATCATGACACAGGCTCTTGCCCTAAACAAAATTCCAGTCCCCCAAAATGTGTGCTTTGCAACGTTCAACATCCGTGAATTATAAAGGCTGAACAATTTACAAAGAATTGAAAAACAAATCATTCCCACCATTGAGATCCAAACGCCTTACGAACACTGCTGCACCAAACACCTCCGAGACTCCAAGCTCAGCAAATAATGAAGTAAGTCCCTGCATTAACAACTGTCTCTAAAAAGACAATCAATGAAAATCGAGAAAGAACAACCTCCAGTCCACCTTACGCTCAAGTCTTATCATCACACAGTGAACAACTTAAAGAAAACGCCAACATTGCATTCGTATTAAATAATTTTTTCGGTAAATTTGAAAAAACTAATACAACAACAAGCAAAACAAATAGGTACACTAATGAACCTTATGACTACTGTTATTAACAAAATTAAATGAACAAATTCTATAATAAGATAGCGCTATGGAATGCTAATGGCATGGTTCAGCAAAACCGTGATACTCAAGTATTTATCTCCATGAATAACATTGATATTATGCTGATATCAGAAATCCACTTCACTGAATTAAGTCACTTTAAAATTCCGTAATTTTCGTTGTATAATACTAATCATCCAGACAATACTGCACATGGTGGAAGCGATATTTTGATAAAAAATGTGATCAAACACTACGAGCTACCAAATTATCGGCATCCCCACATTCAAGGTTGTTCTGTTGTCATAGAAGATTGTGCGGGGCCACTAACAATATTTGCTGTGTATAATCCAAGGCACAATATTAAAAACCGACAGTTTAATGATTACTTCGAAACCCTAGGATGTAGATTTATATATCAAGAGGCGATTTTAATGCAAAACACCCCAATTGGGGATCAAGACTTGGCAATCCAAGAGGGTGCCAATTATTAAAAACTATGAATGAGTGTAATCTAGATTTTATGTCTACAGGTGAACCAACTTATTGGCCGTCCGATCGACAAAAGGTACCTGATCTTTTCGCTTTTTTCAAAACAAAAGAATTATCTAGAAATTACCTAAACATAGTGAGCTCCTTGGACCTCTCATCGGACCATTCACCAGTGATTCTTACAGTTAGCTCAACAATTATCCAAAAATCTACCCCCCCCCTTCCTTTTGCAATAGATGGATCGATTGGCCTCGTTTTAGAGAAACTATAACTGAGCATTTAAATCTGTCACTACCTTTAAGACAAACGATCAACTTGATGACGCTGTTGAACATATGACATTTCAGGATTTTGCATGGAAAGCGACACCTCAGCTAAAGCAAAAGGCTAATAACGAAAAAAGGTAACCCTTGGAAATAAAAAAGAAAATTGCAGAAAAACAAAAATTAAGACAAATTTGGAGAACCTAACGACATTCAGCAGATAAACTAAATCTAAATAGATCAAGCCAAAAATTAAAACGATTGCTTAGAAAAGTGAGTTATGCCCATTTTTCGGAATTCACAGCCAATCTGGACGTAACCGATAATACTGACTATTCGTTTTGGAAAGCAACAACAAATCTTAAAAGACCTCAACAATCAATACCACCAATTCTAAAACCTGACGGAACATGGGCTAAAAGTAACGTTGAGAAGGCAGAAACGTTTGCTAATCATTTTAAGAATATATTCAAACCACACGCCATAGTATCAACACTTGACGAAGAAATGACAGATTACTTAAAATCTCCCAATCAACTTTACTTGCCTATAAAATGCTTCACTCCATCAGAGGTAAAAACAGCTACAAACAGGAATCTTAACCCAAAAAAGCTTCTGGCTACGACTTGATTACTGGTAGATTACTTAAAGAACTTCCCAAAAAAGGGAATTGTTTTATTGACTATAATATTCAACGCTATTCTTCGCTTGGAACACTTTCCTTCCCAATGGAAAATCTCTCAAATAGTATAGTCATTCAAAAACCGGGAAAACCAATCAATGAAGTAACATCTTACAGACCAGTTATTCTAATTCAATCATATCTAAATTGTTTGAAAAACTTCTGTTACAAAGACTCGACCCTCTGATCTTAGAAAAAGAATCAATCCCTCAACATCAATTCGAATTTCGTCAAGGGCATTCGACAATTGAACAAGTAGACAGGTTAGTGAGTGCAGTGAAAGAATATCTAGAGAATAAAAGATTTTATTCTGCTGCCTCTTTAGACGTGAGTCAGGACTTTGACAAAGTGTGACACAAAGGTATGCTCTTTAAAATTAAGTCATTACTGCCTCATACTTATTACAACATACTTAAATCATATCTCTCAAATATTCCAAATTAAGTATCAAGATTCACTCACAACAATGCGTCCTATAGAGGATCCCCCAAGGTAGTGTCCCTGGTCCTATCCTTTATACTATTTATACTTATGATCTTCCAAAAAACCCATATGTAATGGTAGCTACTTTTGCTGATGATAAGCACTGCTGTCTTCAAATAGAGATCCTGTACTGGCTTCCAATTGTTACAAACATATCGAAACATCCTAGCTATTTGGTTACAACATTGGAAAATTAAAATAAACTTAACAATATCTCACCATGTTACCTTTACATTGTCTACTACAACATGTCCTCCAGTTTCACTAAATAATATAATTTTGCCTCAGACAAGTAATGTTAAATACCTTGGTATACATCTGGATCGGAGACCAACATGGCAGCTACATGTTTGGAATAAGAGACTGCAGTTAAATTTAAAACTGTGAAAATTAGCATGGCTTCTAGGCAGAACATCAAAATTATGAAGAGAAAATAAACTTCTAATTTATAAAGTTATACTGGAACCAGTTTGGACTTATGGCATTGAGCTCTGGGGAACAACATTAACTTCCAACATTGAAATTATTCAATGGTTACAATCTAAAACCCTAAGATTTATTCTAGATGCCCCTTGGTTTGTTAGAAATCAAACCATTCACGAAGACACTAAAATTCCATATGTAAAAGATGTAATCAAAACGAAAAACTTGAAATACCTTCAGAGACTCGAGAACCACCAAAAATATCTAGCAGTTAATCTTTTGGATAATAGCAGCAGTGTTTACCGCCTTAAGAGACACAGTGTTCTCAATTTATCTAATTTTCTTTTCTTTTGATTCTTTCTACTTTTAGAACATTGTAAGTCAGGGCAACCAAAGGGTTGTTTCTGACTCAGGTTAATAATTACCCTGATGAGATTTACTTATTGTTTAAATTGTATAAACAGATTGTAAATAAAATAAATGTTAAAAAAATACACTTTTGCAATCCAGTCGATCAGCTGTAAAGAGCGCCTAGTTACGACAGTTCAGTTTCTAGCTAATGTAAAACGCGTCAAAATAGTCCGATGAGATTTTAGGCGGTGTTGTCATATCATTTCTGAGAACCACTCAACCACGTGTATCATCTATGACAAGTATGCGTATGTTCAATACTGTCAATTTAATTGACATTTTGTTTACAAAACAACTGCATGATAATATTTAAAATCTCTAGGACGTAGTGGTAAAATTAACTATGGTTTGTGTTAATCCTTTAATTTTTTATAACATTATAATAATACAATTTTTTTATGTTCTGTAGAAGGTACTATTAATGTTTATAAATTTAAATAGCTGTTTTATCCGTAATTGTACATAGTGTATAACTAACTAACTCTATATATATACATACATACATACATATATATATATATAACCAAAATTCGTGCATTTGTTCGTACTGGTGGCGCAGTGCTGTAACCCAGCTACATGGGGACAAAGTGTTTGGGAGATTGTAAGCGATAGGTTGGATGCTCGGTCCTCTTAGTACCGACATGGCGTCCGCTTGATGGTTGCTATCAGCGTGGACACTTCTAGAGAAGTCTGGGGTGTCCATGTTGGGTGGTAGTCATTGTGCGGATGTTGTGTGGAGGAGATAACTGAGTATCAGGCTTGTCAATTAGCTGAAAATCAGACCAGCACCACGTGGTTCGGATTCCACGTAAAGCTGTAGGTCTCTTAGTTGCCCTGGCTGTTGGGCTATTAATAAATTGCTCTTTCTGAGGAACAGTTAAACTCAGTTAGTAACCAGACTACCACCCTCATCCACACTCATCCTACACTCATATAACCATTCATATTTGCCTTAAAATACCAACAACGTTGTGTCGGCGTCTCATATGTAAGAACAAGGTAACTATTAAGAAAAGTTGTCAGGTATCACCTGGTATAATAAGAAGGTCTATAGTATAACGACGAGGCTGTGGCTTTACAATCTGAAGCCATTTTCAAACATTTAACAACGTAAAAAGTTTTTAATAACAAAAAGATATATGCTGTTAAAATTTTAAAAATGGCTTCAGGTTGTAAAGGCGAAATATAACTTTTAAAAAAACGATGTGATGTGTAGCTAATTAACATAAATCAGTATTGAACACAATCACAAAAAATACATATCGTCAAGAATTGAAAACTTTCTTTTGGTTTGACCAAAATATTTTTCATTGCAGTTGTCACATTGTCACATTCAATTCCGTAAATTCCAGACTTTTCTTCATTTTTAATTTTAACAAGATTAAAAGAACACAAATATCATTTATAAAACTATCAAGAGGAGAAATCAGCGATAGCAAACCACTGCATGAATTTCAACCATAATTTTACAAAATGTAATTTACTAAAAGAAGATTAAAATAAAGAACAATTAGATGCTTATGAAATACCTGCTTATGAAATGAAATACAAATATTCAAAGTAGTTCTTGTTAATAACGAGCCAGGAACATTTGAAAACTCACCACTATTAATTTAAATTTATAACAGTTTTACATTTATATATATATATATATATATATATATATATATATATATATATATATATATATATAAATGTATATTTATTATTTTCTTATTTAAATTATTCCATATGTTTGTTTTTATGCTGCCATGTGTTTTTAAATCAATTAAAAATGTAAACAATATCAATTTAGTTTTGTGTGTGTGAAGATGGTAACTTTGTTACCGAAAGGCCTAACAAAATAAAAAAACCTATTTACTGGAGTGTTTGTTTAATCTTTTATACATTAAACATTAATTAATTAACATTAACACGTTAATTACGTTAACATTAAATTATATATCAAGTAAGAAACAAGCTTGAAGAATTATAATGGAATATTGCAGTTCATTTCCACAATTTATATTATGTACAAGTATTTATTTACTTTACTCATGAAATTAATAAAGAAAGAGTGTTATGAAAATATTGATAGAACGTTTAAAAATCAAATATAATGTGGTAGACGAATTTGCTGTAACATACTTTGTTAGAACCAGAACATTTATTAGGTTAAAGTCCACAAACATAAATAAATCACAGAAGAGGAAGGCATATAGTTATAAATTAACAGATAATGGTAGAAACTTATTTAAAAAGTTGAAAAAATTACAATAAACACAATAAGTGGGTAGGCATAGTAAATTATTAAAATATACAATAAGAAGTTACGGTAGCCTAGAAATAAAAATGTTTACTTATATTTTTGGATTAAGTATATGTAATTAGGAATTGAACTAATATAATATAAATAGGGGCCGTTATTGTTCTTTCTAATGTTGTGCATGTAAAAATAATGTTGTTGTTTGTAAAAAAAAATATGTTGACAAATAATTAATACCGATAAATGTTTGGTAAACATATTAAAAAGTTTCTCACGCTAAGATACTACCGGTTAAACACTTTCTGCAGTTCCAGATAGTATAAATATTAGTAATAGTTCACCGCACTACTACAGCTATAACAGTTCCTTACTATCAATACTTTTATTTATTATGTTGCGTAAAGTAACGGGGATTTCTACAGCTGGTGGAACGATATCTCCCATGAGGTCATCATGATACATACATTTTAATTAATTCAACTTACCTTGGTCTTATCTACTTTCACTGTCTATACTCTATTTCACGTTGAGAATGCAGTACGGCTCTAATGGACAAACACAGCGCTACTAGCTGGTGCAAAAATATAGAGCACTATCTGTCTGCCCACTGTCATATAGCATCATCACGGTTTTGCTTGGATATCATATTACAGTATTTTTGTTTAAAAAAACATAAGTCTAAAATGTCTCATACAATTTAATTAGGTATTAAATAGTGTATAAATCAATATCATTAGTTAAAAATTTATTTAAATAACAAACAAATTATTAACTATAAAGTTTGTAGATATTTTCGTAAATGTTTATTCATTTACAAGAAAAATTTTACTGTTAAAAGGAGAAATATAATAAAATAGAAAATAAACTCTCAAGTATAATGCTGTAAATGAATGTCTACCTGAAGAAATCAAGTTTTAATTAGCCTATTTCAAGACAAAAAAGAACATTTATTTATTGGTACAACTCATGTTTTGTATCTAAATTAACAGTGTTGAAATTATTAATTCATTTAATACAATTACGATTTTATATAATAATTTATGTTAGGTTATCAGACATATTTTATAACAATATTCAAGAAATGCATGAATTGTATTACAATAAATAATTAATTAGTCTTAGTAAAAATAACCTTTCAAACAAATAAAAATCAGCTCAGCGTGTGTCCTATATTATCTCTAACCCATCAATACCTCAACTGAGGACAAGGCGAGCGAGTGACCCGTTTGGGCCTTTCGCTCCTTTCATCTTATCTGTTGATGCAAAGGAGTAAACAAACATCCCCCAAGAAGGAAGTACAAGCGTACATTCAGTGTTGGAAGGAGGTTTGTGGTTATTGCTTGTGTTTTTCTGAGTGTCTTGAAAAAGTGATCGAGTGAATTCACTGATTATAATTTTAGTGATTCAGTGTGATCTTTAACAATGAAAAATAAAGCCAACGTAAAAATAATTAAAAGTGATGAGAGGAAGACAATGTTAAATGTATATAAATATTTTGAAAAGTATTACCCGGATAAAAGTGTCAACTTTTTGTAAAAAAACCAGTAAGGCTAAGTTAATTAGTGAAAAAACTAGGATTGAAGGCACAATAGGTTTTATATAAAAATAAATGATATTTCTCCTGGGTTCATATTTTAGCACCGATGGAACCGTGGATGGTTCACAGTGAGGCCAACTCACAAACACGATGTCAACTGCGCGCGCCGCACAGTCATGATTATTTGTCACTTATTACCGACTAAACTATGCATATTGGTGGAAAAAGTTTCAAATAAAAAATAAAGTACCAGTTTTTACCTACAACTTTCCCGCTGACGAAACTTACCTGACCAAAAAATAAAAACTTCCTCATATGTCGACTTTTCCATGTCCTTTCTCAAATATATGAAATAATTTTTACTGGTATTACATTATTATAAATTAGTTTGTATTATATAATCAATTCATACTAACACAGTAAATATCCACTACTTTTGTATAATGTTTACAAAAAAATTTAAAACGTTCAATCAATATTTATTCACTTAAAATGCAGTGTAATTGAATTGTGGCTTCTCAAAACTGAGCCTCCAAGGGCTATACGTTTTTAAAGCATATGGTAATTTTTAAAAATATTAACTTATTTTTTTATACCTTTAAAAACAGGCAATAAATATTTCCCCAACCAATTCCATGCGAAAATTTGATTTTGTGATACTTTTTATCAGTGAGCTAACGTTTTTATACAGTGCTGTACCTAAAAAATTCCCATTTGATTAGCATTGCTTATAGGCTTACCGTACTGCATTCTCAATATGAAAAAGAGTGCTGTCCGTTTACTCTAGTTCAGGGAGTTCAGGTGATAGTTGTGAGAGGATTTGTTTATTTAAATTTATGGTTAAGTACTAAATAATTTTTAGAATAATTGATAATTATTTAAGTTTACTACTTTTCGTTTGATTATCTATTTCAAAACAGCCATATATTTTCAGGTTCTTCTCTAAACTTAATCTCCTTTAAATTATCTATTTGTTTAAGGACTTATAAAATTGTTCAGGGGGAGTGGAAAGTAGTTTTTTATAAGGAAATTGTAGGCTTAGTCCTTTCCTCAATAGGCTTAGTCAAATAGGCTTAGTCCAGCCTATTTGAGAAGTATTTTATTTATTTAGTAAATAGAACAGGGGATCTATTTTTCTTTTTTAAATGTATTCGTGGTAGATAAATAAGTTGGAAGAAAATATAATTTTTAAGAAGAAAGGCATGGGAAATTGCAAATGAAAAGCAGGATAATTTTTTTTAACTACTGTATTGCATTCGTCCTCATCATGAATATGCCAAGGGGTTTGCAATCAGATCAATATTAACCATATACACCTGAAAAGACAATGAATAAAGTTATGTTTTTTAAATTAGGTTGAGTTAGGTAAAATATTATGTTGGGTTTTGTTAGGTTAATTTTGCTAAGTCAGGTTAGGTTATGTTTGGTTTGCTAGGATTGATTTACTAGATTAAGCTAGCTGACATGCTAATTAGGTCCGGGTTTTTTTGAATAGACTTACAGATGATTGTTATGAGTCGTGTATACAGAGTTAAATATAACCTAACTTATCAGTGAAACCTGGCCAGTACACTACTATTATTAAGTGCCTTATTAAATTTAATTTTTAACGTAGTAGATTAAACAATTGAACAATGGAATAAACCAGGGACAAAGCTTTAGGTCTACTAAGCAGGACATATGTGTTGGCTCCCCGTGGTGATCCAGCAAGTTGCTGCAGAATGTTAGTTGCTAGGTCTATTAATGGAGTAAGTGTGTCAAGTTACTAGGTCTTTACCTTGACTCAAAGCTCACGTGGAAAATATATACTGATGAAGCCTTATGCATCTAGAATGATCTTTTATTGAAAAAACACATTTTGTACTAATTTAAATTTAAATTAACCATAGATCCGGGATCAACACACATTTTGTGTGTTAGGATTTTTTTTTTCTTCTCTGGGATCAGCACACATTCTGTGTGTTAGGATTTAAATCACTGTGTAATTTTTTTTAATAACAGCGCAATGCAAATAGTAGCCTAAGTTTACTATTCGACATATAATTTAATTCTCTTTAAATTAGAAGGTTGTAAATTGATATCTGCAATTAAAAACAAATGACAAGTAAGTGAAATACTAATGTAGAACACAAGTGAGCAGTTCCAATCTCCTGCCTCCGCTGTCGCTCGGTAAAATTGAGGAACCTTGATAAAATCTATAGCATACACATATGTTTGCTTACGGTTCGTTCTACTACAGATCGACAGTAAATTTTATTCTCTTTGTAACGGTGTAACTTGCAACCCTACAGCGGTTCCATAAATATGAATTGTATGGAAACTCAGACATTTTACAAACATTTTTCATGCGATGAAAATAGTTTTTTTTCATGGGATAAAAATCTTTTTTTTCTTTGCGTATAAAAAATTATTTACACTTATTTCAAAGAGAAAAGGACATGTATTTCAATACTCAGTACGATTCCCTAGAATATGTTACGCATATTTTTCCATAATTTTATTGCTTTGACTTGTGTATAAAATATACTTACAATTTAGTACTATAAATTGTTAAAGCTTTTCTCTTAAATAAATGTTTACAATAATTTATTTATATGTATAATGATAAACAAATTAGTTATTTGTAATCAGCAACAAACTACACACATTTTGGCTATCTTAGAATTGTTTATAACAATTTGGTACCGTATACAAGCTATAAGGATTGCAGACAAAACACAATTCGCATCAATTGAAATTTCTCACTCTACACATGATATCAATTCTTCACAATGTTGTTAGCCCAACTATAATTATTATATGTGAAAGTATGGTTCTTGAGAAGAAAAACGATATGCGGTTTTATAATGTACGGCTTCATTTACTATTTTTTTTTATCGCATGTAAAAAAAGGCATCCCAGTTGGCGAGTTTCCAATGTCCCGGATCTAGGGTTAAATGCCTACTACACCATTTTTCATTTTCTCTTTATGAATTGCTATTCTCCTATGGAGTGGTTCTAGTGCAAAGAGGGTTTTCTGTACCAAAAAAGGCAGTGCTTAAAATTTTAAATCTTATAATAG
The DNA here is from genome assembly GCA_035578905.1 of Stictocephala bisonia. Classification (NCBI taxonomy): domain Eukaryota; kingdom Metazoa; phylum Arthropoda; class Insecta; order Hemiptera; family Membracidae; genus Stictocephala; species Stictocephala bisonia. The sequence continues at coordinate 79,204 of JAQJVL010000885.1, forward strand.
TGACACTTGTAAACCTTATTTTATATAGAATATGATACACTTGCGCTTTATTGCATTTTTGTTCTTCTGAGTTTAATGCATGTACAACTCTAATTTGAGAAGCTCAATCCATAGTTCTGGTTGTCACTATACCTGTTTTTTTTCTGTTCGTTACTTTTTAAACAAAAGAGAGGTCAACCAAAACTAACTCCCAAGTACTATTGATGCTCAAGTACTAAGTTTCAGCCTAACACAGTTGAACAAGATTTACAATTTTTGATTAGCTAGTCTATTGCTTCTCTGCCTCCCCCCCACCCCCAAATAAAAATATGCCCAAAAACCCAAAATTTGGTAATGTTGAACTAATACACCAAAGTGGGGTATCAAATTAAAAATATTCATATCTTAATTACTAATATACCATAAGATTTTAGAAAAGACTATGGTTATGGGCTCCACTGCCCCAAAAACCATAATTCATGGTCATACTGCTTAAGAATCCTGGCGAGGCCGTAGACCGATCTTCCTCACGAGGCGAGATCCACAAATGGGATCATAGCAAAGTGCCTTGATGAGGCTACAGGCCGAACTTTCCCCACGAGGCCATAGGTTGAGTTCCTTAAAGGGGCCTGTAGCAGAGCGTTTTGGTGAGGCCGCAGGCTGAGTTCCACAAAGGGGCTAAAGGTAAACATGGAAGACCTCCAAAATGAAATTTATTAATAAACTACAAGGTAGAGCAACAACGAACATTCTTTGGGATCCTCTGGGAGAAATGGATGAACCTCTTCAGTTTGCAAAATTCAACTGAGCGAAGCTCGGCCTCCTTGTACTTAATTTATTAATCTAGTTTTAATATATAAATCCTTACCATAATAAACAAAATTATGACTGAGAAAATAACAATTCACCAGACAATTTATGTATTTCAATTCAGTATTTATATTTGCATGGAGTAAAAAAATTAATCCTGGTAATAAATAAAAAATTATTAAGATGAGAAAACCATTCTGAAGGAAAAAATATATAATATATTTATCAAAACAAAATTTCTCTTTTATTCTTAAAAGTTCAAGCCAAAGTCAGTGGATGATTTTAATTATCTAGCTAGTTTAAGAAAACTCCAAATTACAGACTAACTTCATCCTTTAGTTATTATTGGCTGTCCTAATCGAAATTGAATGAAAGGTAGGCAACTGGAAAATGTGCAAATTTTAAACCTACGCAGTTTGCTGTTATCAATTCTAATAAGTAAACTATTCAAACAAAATTGTAAATCATCTGAGGGTCTGGTAATATTGCAATGTGATACAAAAAGGATTGAGTCACTATACCTCTGGATTTCTGTGGTATACTCTTTGCCAACATGAAACAACAGAGCACAAGCTTGGTTTGCTTGTGTTTGTTAATCTTACTAACAATTCAGCTATAGTGCTGTTGACCCACCCACTTGCCCATAATGTACAGTGGTATATAACAACCCACTCATAAACATACGAGGTATTGGGCATGACAGGATAGTGAAAGCTTTTTTAATATTGAGAGATGAAATCAGAAATCTTTATTTTTGCAAGTTAATATATAACAAAAACAAACCAAAGTGCTTGAAAAAATAACCTCCTTCCCCACCCCTACCTCCCACATAAACTTTATTGGTCTGAGGAGCTCATGATATTTACAACTTGTTATATCCATTAGCTTAATTAATATAATAAAAAATAATACTACAATACTTAAAGTATGAAAAAAAAAACTTAAACTTTCAAATATACATATTAAAATTGAAACTCAATAAACAAAGACCAGAAAATTTTTCACATAAAATTCATAATGGGGACTTGTAATTACAAGATACAGTAGTTAATTTACATAAGTAGTAACATGATTACAATAATCATGGAATGAAAATTATCTTTTATAGCTTATATTAAACTCAAATAAATCTTTAGTAAAACTGTTTGCTAATGGCACGTGTGCCATGGATCCTCACTTGGGTGGCCCTGGACTCAAAATTAAATTGGAATAAACCCATGACAACCTAAGCTCAAATCAGGTGGAGAGCTATAGATTGCAATTAGTCAATAATAAACCTTTATGCATTGGGACAAAGTTCTTGTACAATGTATGATTTTTTTTGGAACCTTCCAAAAATTGCCAAATTTAGTGGATAGAAAAATTTCTTAAATCTAGATTATGGAAGTAACTGGTCAGTGTTTTTACAATGTTTGTGATTTAAAGATTTGATTGGTGTAATGCACATTTCTTCTTTTTTATATACTTCACTGTCAAGTTTAACTCAATTCTTTAATGCTTTTAGTAACATTTATAATGAAACATTTTAAAAATAGTTTTGTTTAGGCTAGTTTATAGTTGACAATATTTATACCCCAGAAACTAAGGCTAATGTTTAATAAATCAGTTAGAAGAGTTTTAATTTAAATGCGGTAACACATGAGAATTGAATACAGATTTGAAAGTAAGTTTTACACAATAGTAACAGAATTTATTAGAAAAATTTAAACATTTCTTTTTCCATAAAATATTGAGGGTTTTTGTTTTATTCAGATTTAAGTAAAGAGTTGTTTGATACTAGGGCAATCAGTCTGCGAGTGGTCAGGTAAGTTACTGTTTTACTAAACCACACCTAAAGTGGACCAGCCGGTAGGTGTCAATGACCTAAAGTCAACAAGGTTATCTTCTGATAAGTAGGTCGTGTAACAATATTCTCACCAGTACTCGTGAGTGGCTTATGAAAGTAGAAGTGTTATTCTCTATTTATAGGTTTAAAAATATATAGGTATTATTACTTTATATTGATTTATATTTAGGTTACCTATATTCTTAGCAAACTATGTAATTGCCTAAACAAAAGATATTTTGTAATTATGTAATAAATAAAATATTCCTACTTTGAAGCTTCAAAATTATTGCCATTAGAAAACATACAGTACATTGTTATTAAAAGTGAAATTTTTTGTTAATTTGATAGTGAATTTAATTTCCAATGAGTTTGAAAATAAAGTATTTAATTATTGCAATTTACAAAAAAGGTAACTTAAAACTAAGCTCTGTGATAATTTAAAGTGGAGAGTAGCGAAATACAGAATAACAATAAAAGGGACCAAGCTATTGAATAAGCATTACCAGAGTTATCCCCACCGGCACCACTTTATTGTAGACAAGAAGCTCCAAATGACTGCTGAAATAGAACAAATGTATTAGGACCTCTTCCCGATTTCACTGACTTTTAACATACAGTACTTCAAATATAGATAAAACTTTATACGTTAATAAGCTATAGATGCCAACAGTATTAATCGGAAATGTAATAACACTTGTCTTCATTTCAAAATACATTGTTGAAACTAAAACTTTTAATATTACTCTGAGTTATGACATGAAAAACTTAGTTGTCTGCTAAAATGTAGGGATTTTGTTCAGGAAAGTTTCATCTGTGAGAAAGTTGTAAATATTGAAACAAAATGTTATTTCAACTTATTTTTTGTATATGTCTGATATTTCTAGAAATCTTTCTATAAGTGAATGACAAACTCGTTCAGAACTCTTGCGTCTGAATCTGGATGCTTGCTGTTGATACCACTGGCCTCAGTATTAAGTAGTCCAATTGAGAAGTAAAAATTTAAACTGGATATTTAAATATTCTCCACAGTACGAAGACAGTAGTTTTATATATTCTCCTTATCATATTGATTATATTTTATTTTAAATAATGTTTATATTTATGTCTCAAACTTTATTATGTTTAAAAATTAGCAAATGAACTGGGATTACACTGAACAGTATTTATTTTTCAAAGAATATTTTATAAGTGAAGATTTGTTTTGAAGATAACAATCTGAAAAATAGAGAATTATAACATTTACAATTAAAATAACTTTTAAAAAACTTTTAAAAAAAATGGCTAATCATACAATAAAATATACACTGGGAAATATTAAAAGTAATCTTAAACCTTAAAAGTAATCTTAAACCTTAAAAGTAATCTTATAGAACCTTATTAATCTCTTAAAATTCCCGAAACATTGTTCATTTTGCTACAAATATTTCATGAACAGGGCTTTGCCATTGATATATAAATAATAAAACTGCATTTTAACAAAGTTACTTGTAAAATGCACAAGTACAAAATACAACAAAATTTTTTTAAAATCGTACTATGATAATAATGAACAAATTCGCAATATACTATTAGTAATCAATATTATACGTGACAAAAGTGAGGAAAGATGTCTGACTGGCATGTAGGTGTCCAATAGGAAATAAAAGTGACCTCGTAAGAGCGCAGGACACGTGGTCAGGCATGAAGTCATCCGAAAGGGTTCTGACATGGATCACCATGGCCCGTAGAGTTTTAGTGGGTATTCCATTAATTGAAGTTTATTCTTAGGGGCAAGTCCCACATTCTGTGCGTAAAACATTTCCCCTACGTAAAAAAATCAATAGTATAAATACTTTTATATCAAATGAATAACACTACAACGTGATACAAACAGTAGCACAAGGCAAATGCAGTTGAAAGGGTAGTGCACTGGTCTGCTCACCACCAGGATGATTTATCGCGGAAGGCCACCATCTTAGTGCAGGCAGTGCCAAAGAAGTGAAAACAACTTGTGACTAGAGTGCCCCCTTTACTTTTATTCTGTGTTTGCTGGTGGAGGGATATATATCGCAATATGATCATACATGTAGTAATTACAAATATTATTTATGTCATTTCAAACATTCCACAAAAATTGCTCAGCTTTGAGGGTACTTTATATTTGTTCAAAGTTTGAATAAAGACATGATAAATGTTTAATTTCAGTCAATGACTGATTGATTATAAATGACTAAACATGTCATAGGTATTTTAGACTATTCTTGTCACATTGTAGATACTTCTGGCATTGTACAAATTAAGTGTTTCAGTATAGCTTGTGCGACCTTTATTTTACAATTTCAAACAATTCTTTAGTGATGATATGTTACTTGCTTGGTTAATATATCATTTAGAACAAACGTTACTACAATTATGGTACATCTTAAAATAATTTAATATCTGAATAGTTGAACTGGTTGATTTTAATGTATTATGACTTCATTTCATCAATTTCTAATCTATATATATAAAAGCCAAATACCACTGACTCATCACGAAATCTCAAAAACCACCGTACGGCTTTACACTAAATTTTAAAGTAAGTTACCTTTAGTATCGAAGGGACCCACTAAGAAAGGATTTTTTTAATTCCATTCCTAAGGGGTACAAACAGCCCCCCAAAATTTTGTTTTTTTCGATAAGAATAACATTGAATGATTTTAGTAAATTAATAACAGCTGTTTTGTATATAAATAAACATGTTTATTTTGTATGTTTGACATTATCCTATTGATGCATTAAGAGTTTAATCTTCAGCTGTCAAACAAAAACAGTTATTTACTACTATTATTTGTGGTTAAAAGTCACATGCTGAGGTGTATCGAGCGTAGCGAGAGTTGGGGTTGGCACGCAAAGTGTGCAGGGGTGTCCCCTAGTTTAAATATAATGATAATTTTAATGCAATGATCCATTTTAAATTGTGGCAATTTAAAATAAAGAAAGGGTAATTTTGTAGACTATTATTATTTATTTTCAATATTTAATTAATCTATACATATATACTGTAAATAAAAACTAATGTATGTGTGTTTGTCCTTTATACATTACTAAACCACTTATAGGATCGCCATGAAACTTTGGGAAGTTGTAGGGTTAATTCCTGGGAAGTTTTCTATCATGGTTTCATTCACTTCCAACTCAAGGGCTCCACCCCAGTGGCCTTTATAGTTTCAATGATAATGTAATGGAGTTACTTTCTTCATTTGACACCATAAGCTGTTAGATAAAATGAAATAAAATGAACACTTTTGAAATAGGCAAAGTGATGCTTAATAAAATAAAAATAAACTAAAACATTACTGTTTATGTGTTAATCCCGTAGCAAGGCACAGGTAAACAGGTAGAAACAGATAAATGTGTATGACATTGTTTACCAACATTAGGTAACCAAGCAACCATTTGCAACATTGCTTATTATTATTATGGTCGTTGCAGTCGTAGAGGACTACGTAGAACCACTAAGCATCTTCATTTTTTCTTTTGGGCTTTGCGTTTACCCTAAGTTCCTTCATCTAATGTGAGTTTGCCAGTTTTCTCTCGTTTGGCTCGTTTTCATTTTGGTATTTTTGTCTTCAATTTTCTTGTGGCAGAGGTTTCGGTTACTTACTCTTCATTAATATTGAGTTTGTGTAGGTCTTTCTTGATCTCTTTGACCTAGTTGATTGTCGATTCTTGTTTGTAAATTTTTTCTGTGATCTAATTTGTGAGTCAATCTTGAGTCATTCGTCTGATGTGTCTGACAAATTTCTTATTGATTTTTGTGTGTGACAAAATTTTAAAAACTAAATTTGGGATGGAAATATTGTTAAAAATAAAAAGTAATGTTCATTTCCATTTTAGGCGATATATAATATTTGTTTTTTTCTGACAGCTCAGTAGATGGCGCTAGAATGTCAGTTTAGGTTTATTATTATTAACCAAATTAAGTCAAATATTTTTATAAAGGTGGTGGTTTTTGGTAATTTTTATATTCAACATTAATAAATAAATATAGTTTATTTAAATAAATGTATCGGACTCTTTATTCAGTATGAATTGCAACAAATGTAATATGGAAAACAAAATATTTATCAAAATTAATTATTCATAAATCAATTATATTTTGTAAAAAACATCGAAATATAGATTTTTTTATTAAATATAAAAACATATCAAGGTTTTAAATTTGTTTATTTCATCATAACAGGTAGGTTATACTAAGGGTGAACACTTAACTAACACTTCAACAACAAAATTTTATTTTAAATTATAGGTGAAATATGGTTCATAACTTATTTACCACTATAACATTTTAAGTTTTTGAAAGGAACTTTTTATAAATTTTTTAAAGTATTGGAATGTTGCAGAATGTCATATAGTACAGTATGTATATTATTATCTGTAAATATATCACAATTCATAATGTATTTATCATTTAAAGATTTTAAAAATTTCATTTTTGAGTACGTAATCTATATTTTTTCTTTTTTTTTTAATGTTACTCCATAGATTTTTTTTTTTTTTTTTATTTAAGAGTACACTAACACACCATAAGTGTTAATATAGACCATATGAACAACTTTTTTTTTGGTTAAATTTCAACCGATGAGACTATGAAATATATAATAAAAATTAATGTTATGTTAAGGAATTGGAAGTAATACATAAAACATCTTATTTTTATCTTTATAACACTGGGCTACGTGATTAAAGTTCAGATGGGAACATTTTTCTTTGCATGTGTTGTTCTGTGAATAATTCTTTCTTTTTAAAGTTGTCATTCTGTTAAAAATGTATTATAAAACAAACTTGTTTTGACTAAAGCATAGTTTATCCTAAAATCCTAGTTTATGACATGTTATATTTTATATTTAAATTGTGACAAATTTAAATCTTAACTTTATACAAGCCAGAATTCGTAAGATTAATTATAATAAAATTGTATAATACGAAGATCCAGGCAAATTCCTCTAAAAAACTGACTCATTTTAGAAGGTTTGACATGTTTTAGCCAAGAGGAACCAGCAAAACCTTGACTAAAAACTGATTAATTTTAAAATTTTTGACTAACAAAATTTTAAACCAAAAAACTAGCCAACCCTTGATTTAAAAAAGTGAGTTATTTTAGAATTTCTGACTGAGTTTTTTTTTATTATTTTGCCAACAAAACTGATTTAACAATATGACAATTGATGAATTCAATATCGGTTGAAAAATTGATACATCAACTTCAATGATTTTCATTGTAACAACAATGTTATTCCAAATTACCACTATTTTAACACTAATTTAACCTACTATTTTAACTGTGTAATTGGGTACGTTTAGGTCTTAATTGATCTCTTTGACCTAGTAGATTATCGATTCTTGTCTGTCCATTGTTTGTGTGGTCTAATTTGTCAATCTATCTATGTTCAAGTTTTTATGTTTTGATTTTTAACCTACTAATATGGGTAGACTTATTAATTGTCAGGAAAAAAATTTATATTATTCATTGTATGACTATTTTAGATTTTACGAATAAAGAAAAGTTTAACAGAATTGAAATGTAATGACTGTTTTTCATTTGCTTTTGGAATTTGCTTAAAATATATTTTTCCTGTATGAATCAAACTACTCTTGGTTTCAAAATGAAATGTACTTGAGTTTGAATCTCCGGTATAAATCAAATATCAATTCAGTTTCAACAAATAATAATATACTCATTTTTAGTTAGTTCAATTCTGTGTCTCACCATATAAGTAACAAATTTTAATTTAGTCATAAGTATTTTTAATTATGGTTCATAGAAGAAAAAAAACAAAATTTTAGTACTTTAGAAACAAGTTCATAGAAACAGTTGAAATAGACGTATAGACGTTATAGACCAACATAACGTGGCAACAGTGTGAGTAGTGACCTGGCCAGCTGCAAGTATCAATTATGCTTCAACGCACTTTGATGCCTGTTGATTTATCAAGCGATATAAAATCACAGGATACTATCTTGGTAATCCAAACTGTAAATTGGTATCTTATTTTTCCATGTGCTAGCTATAAGCTATATTGGAAGGTTGTGTGATTAGCCAATTCAGAGATTGTAAGGGTTTACAATAATTACAAGAAGTAAAAATTCCAGGAATTAAGCATACTGCATTCTTGAAGCGTAGTCAAAATTTCAATTTTCTGAGCCTAATAGTTATTTTTGTACAACATTTTAAAATGGAATCTAGTTTCAAAAGTACAAAAATTCAATGTTTTTTTTATTCGAACCACTATAAAAAATATTTATGGCTAAAATAAAATTGTGTAGTTTAAATGGTGAGACGCAGAATTAAATCAAGAAATAAATTGTATATTATTTTTATAAATTGAATTAATATTACAATTATACCAGAGGTTCAAACTCGAGTAAATTGCATCTTGAAACCGACAGATTTCTACTCAATAAACAATTAGCATAGAAGATTTACTTAATATAAATTCTTGCCTCTTCAAATGACATTTTAGTTTTTCAACAGGTAGACAATGAGGTTGGTCATTCTTGATAACACAGCCTTGGTGGCCGAATGGTCGGCTAAGTATGTCCTTAAGAAAATTAATGATTTCAAACCTGGACCAAATAAATACTTTGTCCTTGGCTTGCCGACAGGTAAGAAATTTAGCTTATTAATTTAATAGTTTTACATTAATTTATAAGTTAGAATTATAGGTTAGGTTAAAGGCACTAGGCCAGGAATTAGTATATTGAAGAGCTAGGACATCAGAAAATTACCTTAGAAGATAAGTCCACTAACACCAAAGTATTAGTAACCAAATACAGAAGAATCACATTATGACAAATTTTCTACACCACTATAGGTTCTTCCTCCCTCCCCTCACTCACTCACTCACCTGAAGAAAGTGTCAGTGGTACAGAAAATTTGTGGTAATATATTTGTTTACTACTACTCTGGTGTTAGTGGACTTTTCTTCTAAGGTAAGTTTGCTGATGTCCTGTCTCTCCAATATAATAAGTTAAAATTGTACATTTTGCTATGACTTTATTGCAGTCATACAAATAAATTTCATATTGAAAAAATGTGTTCATATTATTACATTAAAGTAAATTGAAAAAAATGTTTTAAAAACAAATGTAAATTGGCGTGATATAATAAGTAAATTCCAAAGTAGGTATTGCACAGATCTTACTATATTACATTACTTATAAAACTCATCTCATGTATTTCTTTATATATTTAGTTCACTCATTTATACTATGAATTCACTAAAATAAAAACATATTCCAAAAATATTTCATTAGAATAAAGATTCAAAGCAATAAAAAACTCAAAATGTAAAAAACCATGATATTGATACTCAGACTGAGTTTAACACGAAACATACGCTAAAATCAACTATCGTACATGTGCTTCAGTATAGCCATAAAGTGCACAGAATATGGGTTTCTATTCCTTTACAGTTTATTACTATATTAGTAGTGTAACATTAACTCATTTAGGTTTACTAACACATTGACAATATAGGTGAATGGGCCAATGATATTAGGTTTGAATATCAGTGACAATATAAGTAATCTTAACACTCTGACTAATGAAACTTTAAAAACTGCCTCAGACTGGTTTTGTTCAAACGGTTTCTTGTTGAATGAAGAAAAAACTAAAAATATTCTATTTAACCTTAAATTTAATCCAAGTAATCTTCCTTCTAAATTCAATAGCTCCATTAAGTTTTTAGGTTTATTCATTGATGATCGATTAACGTGGAATTTTCATATTGATTATTTAAGTGCACGACTTTCACGAGTTGTTTACCTTTTAAAAAAATTAAATGATGTTGTGCCACAACATTTTGTTAAAACAGCTTATTTTTCATATTTTCAGAGTATTTTTAGGTATGGACTAGTTCTTTTTGGTAACTGTCCAAGAATACAGGAGCTACTACTGATACAAAAAAAAGCAATCTGGAATCTCAGCAATTCAGGCATTAGAGATCACTGTAAACCTCTATTTATTAATCTAGAAATTCAAACAGTTGTAAATTTATACATATTTGATTTAACTAATTACATTTGCTGCAATCCAACTTTACTAAATATCAAACAATCTTTCCATAGTTATAATACCCGTAACAAAAACGCCACTGAATTAGTTAATCATCGGTTAAGTAAAACTCATAACAGCCACATAGTAATGTCCTTAAAAATCTATAACTATTTTGAAACAGAAGTCAACAGTTATCCTTTGAAACAATTTAAAAAACGACTTTATTTATGGCTTTTAAAGAATCCCTTTTATTGTCTGGAGGACCTTTTTGCAACCACATTAGAAAACTTCTAATCTATTACATATTAAGTAATATATATTATTATATAGAATTATAATATTACACTACCTGGACATGGCTTGTATGCCATGATTATGACTTTGTCAATGATAAATTGTTATTAGTATGGCAAATAAAAGTGATTTTGATTTTTTTTTATTTGATTCATTTAACAATAAGAATTTACACGGTGCTATGATATGAGATCTCAACTTTAGATTCAGGTACTCTGGAGTGACGTACGTAACCTCAGCACCTGAAGGGTTAATTAAGTCTCTAGGAGTGGTAGGATTGGTGCAGAGGATGTAGAGTCACAAGTGATGGAATGTATGAAGGGACAAAGGCAAGAAAGTGACCTGCGTGTTACATTTAGTGCATATAGGGGTTTCAGCAGCGAAGGGGAATTCTACCACTACTTTGCTGCCGTCCATCACGGGTGTAATTAACTTCTGCCTTCAAGTATACAACTTCCAGGAAATTTCTGTATTAAAAAAAAACTAATGAACTGTACAAGTCTGTTTAGTTGCTATTTATTGTTTACATTACTATTCATTGTATTATTGTTATTAATCATTTTTATTTGAATACTAAATAATGATTTAATTAATCGTTCTAAGCTTGATTTGTTAATGTTAATCAAATCAACCAATGGTCACTGATGATAGTGATGTAGTGGGTGGGGCTTGTTACTGCCCTGTCAGCCCTAGTCTTTCTAGTTGCCAAGACAATTTTGAAATGGAATGAAACAGTGGAGGAAGAGTATCTCTATCTCATTTCTACCACTCAGTGTATCTCTCTCATACAGGTGCCTTCAGTAGATCACTTTCTAAGCGGCCTATCTATAATGTCTTTAAATAGGATACATTTGAATTTAATTAATGAATGATATAAGATATTTATGGTTCGTTTAATTAATTTCCCATTTACCGTAGGTTTCAGTGGTACTAAACAGCAGAACTGTTGAAATTCTTACAAATAATACAGTACTTTGTTGTAGCATTAATTTTATACACAAATAGATTTCCCATCCAATGTTAAATTTTGAGTCTCAAAAGATCAGCTGTTTTTTGTGGTCCATTGTGGAGCGCTAGTGTAGCTCCTTGTAAATGTAATGCAGTTTAAACCAGCTGTGGTTGCGGGCCTCACTAACTAACAAAATTACTGCCTCAAATATTCCTATTAGATGGTTTATCTATTGTAGGTTTATATAATCAAGGGTTGTAGTCAACATGGAAAGAGCTGCTAACAGTTGTGTTTAAGTAGAAAAGGCCAAAAGACCACTAATAATTGTCAAATTACTATATGTGTACAATTATTGAATCTTCTTGTTTAGGTTTATAATAGCCCTGTTTACTATCTTGTAACTCTTGCGTAGCAACTATTTTTGTTATTTGTATCAAACTGGTCTCAAATAAGGTTGAACTGAAATAAATATAAGCACAGATACAAGCTTACATAAGAAAATTACCATTGTTACATTAGTTGGACGTGTAATGCCTGAGCCTCTTCATAGATCAAGTTGTTCATATACGGCCAACCAGTACTACCTTGTAACATTTAAATTTACAATTATCCAATGTGTTTAAGGTGTGTGTTTTATTTACTAACATTCTTTTATTTTCAGGAGGCACTCCTCTGGGCATGTATCAGAAACTAATTGAATACTATAAGGCCGGCAAAGTTTCATTTAAATATGTCAAGACATTTAATATGGACGAATATGTCGGTAAGTCATCATCATCCTTTGACATGTCCGTTTTCACTAGGCCTACATACCCTCCTCCATTTTTGTTTATCCCTCCAAATTTCCTTCTCCTCCACATGTCTTTTCTGCATTCCTCCTCTCACAAATACCTTTCACAAGTGATGCTCCCACCTTCCTCTCAGTCTTCACCTCTTTCCTCTTTTTCCAGGGCTATCTTCAGCAATGTATTATTTCCCATCCTCCTCACATGGCCCGTCCACTGTATCCTTCTTCTGTCGATTGTCTCTTGTAGCGTTAATACTTTCACTTTTAACCTTTCTCTGATTTTTTCATTCTTTCTTCTATCTGCTCCGCTAATCTTCTCTATTCCTATTAAAAATTTCATTTTTTGCTCCCTGTAATCTGTTTAAATCACCTTTAGTCCATGTTCACATTTCCGCTCTTCATACTAAGATAGGTTGAAAATACACCTTGTACATCAACATATTCATTTCCTTAGAACTTTAGCTTAAGCGGTCGGTGTCATAACTAGAATCTATATTTTCCGGTGACAACCGCGTCAAGGTGCTATCTACATTATTTGCAAGATAACCAGACGTTTCGCCCATGCTGTGATGTGGCATCCTTAATGTTATCTCCAGCATGGTATCTCCACATCACAGCATGGGCGAAATGTCTGGTTATCTTGTAAATAATTTAGATAACACTTTGATGTGGTTGTCACCGGAATATATAGATTCTAGTTATCCTCATTTCCTTTCCAGTATTCCAATTCTATAATGTTTTCTTTACCAGATTTAAAAAAAAATGTACACTCTTCAAATTCTATTTCCTCTCTCCTCTTTTATTTTGCTCTTGTTCGTTGTTTTACTCCCTACACAATGAAATTCGGTCGGTAAGTATTTGTTTAAAATCAATATGTTGTTTCCTGTTAATGTGGTTTGTATTTAATAAAACACTAAATTGTAACTAAACCAAATTATTCATTAAATACACAACCTTATTACAGCACAAAACTAATGCTTATTGCTTGGAAGGTAGCCATGATTGTAGAGAGAGTTTAAGTTATTTCAGAGTGAGTCTACGAGTTACAGAATAAACATAGACTTTAATATTGAGTACTATGTAAAGGCATTAATAATAATGTATATCATCGTCTCCCATCATTTATCAAAAAATCGAACCAAGTCATAATAACAATGAAAATAGCTAGCCTATAGAATAAAAGAACAAGTTTTACTTTAGAACTAAACAATATAACTTGAAACACAGTAAAACTAAATATAATCAATTAGGTGTTTAGGACTATTAACAATTCTACCACACCTCGTTACATATACATCCATTTTTCTTAAGAACCTTTCTTTCAGTGTATTTTTTTCAAGATAATTATTGGGACTAATTATAGGAGTTTTACTTCACTACTACTACATGTACATTCGTTTTACTTCACTACTACTACATGTACATTCGTTTTACTTCACTACTACTACATGTACATTCGTTTTACTTCACTACTACTACATGTACATTCGTTTTACTTCACTACTACTACATGTACATTCGTTTTACTTCACTACTAATACATGTTAATTTGCTTTACTTAGGGGTGTGCGAGTAGTGATTTTTGAGTTCGAGCCGAGTCGAGTAGTTGGCATTTTTTTTGAGTATCGAGTATTTTTGAGTGAGTATTTACAGAAGGATTTCCAGTTCACCAATACAACTGTAAAAAGCAGACACTGTCCTAAGCCTATGTTAAGTTTTGCCAAATTCGTAAATATATACATCTAAACTGAACACAATAATTTTGATTTGTTGTTTGTAACTCTTAACATTTGATAAATAAAACTTTACTTCCTGCCTTCCGATATTTTTATGTGGCATTGTTTTGTTTAACCTTTTTCCTTTTTTTATAGCTAATATGATGTAAGAAACTATGAAAGTATATTATTAATTGAAACAACATGGATTATAAAGATTTAATCTGTTCACTATATCACAGATCAGATTTTCTATGCAAGCCAATTATACTGTTTCACAGCCGGCCGATATGTTTATCTGACGGTTCAGTTCAAAGTGTACCGCGAAAACGTAGCGAAGCTTGTTAGCAAAAGCTGCATCCAACTAAACTGATGATAAAATTCAGTGGTCATCATCAAATGCAGTCATTTGCTTTCAGAATTACCTCCTCTCAACAAAAATTTGATTGTGTACACGCCAAGAAGAGTAGATCTGTATTCTGTAAGTATTTAATTTAGTAATAACATGGTTACAACTAACCGGAAATAAGCTGTGAATTATATAATCAAATTTGAAAATCTGGATGACAAAGACTGTTGTTCAATTGATTGATAATAATAACTAAGCAGGTTTACTAAAAATAAATTTTAAAGTCCCTTAGGATGAATTAGTTTTTTAATTATGATCGGTAATGAAATGTGTGCTACTAGAAACTACTTAGACACATGAGGCTACACTGAACAACAGATAAATAATTATTTCATAATGAGAAATTCATTAAAACCTGGAGTAATCGAATGAAAACCATAGACGTAGTCGGCTAATATAATAGGTCTAGCCGATATTGGCGATGAGATGCATATTTCGTGAAATACAACTACTCGATCGAACTTCGAGTAGTTTCGGAAGCTTTGAGCCGAGTTTGAGTAGTAAAATACTCATCAAATACTTGAAGTTTCGAGTACTCACACACCTCTAATTTTACTTCACAACTAATACATGTACATTCGTTTTACTTCACTAATAAATGTACATTCATTTTATTTCACTACTACAAAATGTACATTCATTTTATTTCACTACTACTACATGTACATTTGTTTTACTTCACTACTACTATATATACATTCATCATGTGTATCAGGTGACATTGATGTAAGCGTATGATTCCTTCTATATCCTCTTTCTTCCTCAACTATTTACAGCTTTATTTCTTGTTGAGTTAATTATGATCTAACTAAACAAATTTTGAGCCAAGACGGACAAATATGTATATTCCCCAAAAATGAAAATCCTAATATCTCAGTATAAACAATAAAAAATGTAAAAATAAATTTATTGGATTTCAGCTTTGCCGAGAGATCACCCAGAGAGTTATCACTTTTACATGTGGAACAACTTCTTCAAGTACATCGATATCGATCCAGTTAATGTTCATATTCTAAATGGAAATGCTGCCGACTTAGCTTTGGAGTGTGATAATTTTGAGAAGAAGATCCAAGAAGCAGGAGGTGTTCACTTGTTTGTTGGAGGTTTGAAAATTAAATTTTCTCTTCAATATTTGTATGTCTTCCATATACATATCCTGATTCCGTTCCAGTTCACCAGGTCTGGATTTTGACAAGCACTATCTACAGTCTTCTATCCTACCAACTTCTCTCTTGCTCAATCCATTCCCAACTGCTCCCCCTTTCAACAATCTCCTCTTTGACACCCTCCAACCACTCTTTCTTGGTCTTCCTCTAGCTCTTTGTCCTTTGTCCTTCTTCCCTAATTCCTAATATTCTCTTTGGCAATTTACCCCCCTTCATTCTTTTGACTTAAACATTATTATTTTTACTTTCATTGGAATATTTTTGTCTCACACCAGGTGTTTAATTGTTTGATAATTCTCAACCTCATCTAGGCAGAACCTAATAACTATGTTAGTTGACTTTTCTTATTCAGATTTTTTCTATCGTTTTTAGTCTTATTTATTACTTATTGGCGGGTTGATTCCATTGTTCGCATATATCAGTTTTAAAAAAAATTGTTTAGCTACAAATCCTTCATGTTTTAACTGGATCAGCCATAGATTTAATTTCAATATTATGTCTCCTTTATTATCTCTCCCTGTAAACTGCAATAGCTCCCAGCTCACAAGGATAGAAATTCATTTCAGTGAATTACCAAATCTGGAGACCCTCCTAACCTCAACATAAGATGAATCCCAGCATCTCCTTCTCCCATTAAAGCAGCAAACAATAGTATACTTTATATAGTAGTGCAGACCTGAAAAAACATTCCAGTGTTAATTGTTCAACAGTTCGCAATAACTCATCAACCCACTCCAAATGTGACTGTATGTACTTCCAGTTGCAGTGGCCTTATGACTGAAGAAGAGACCAATGATCCAGAAATAGTTCACTAACTTTTTGTTCTATTTGTTTTGATTTTTTTCTGTCTTCTATTTACCATTTTATCATGTATGCTGCTCGCCTCTCCTTTTTTAACAAACCCGTAGGTCTAGTTCCCTAAAAATAACCTGTTAGTTTCAATATTGCAGTTTTTCAACTTTATTTTGATATTCAAAATTTTTTCAGACTCACTGATACAGAAAAATATAAATGAAGTGATTTATTTTCTGAACAGGTATAGGACCAGATGGACACATTGCATTCAATGAGCCCGGTTCATCATTAGTATCTCGTACCAGAGTTAAAACTTTAGCGCAGGAGACTTTGGAAGCCAATGCTAGGTTCTTTGGTAATGACCTTGGCAAGGTGCCGAAGCAGGCGCTAACAGTAGGTGTGGGCACTGTCATGGATGCCAAAGAGGTTAGAACTAAACTCTGAGAATACTTCATGTGCATCGTATAAATAATAGATATTCTTATGGTAGAGATTGAACAATATTATTTAATTGAACATTAAAATTGTGTGTTTGTGCTTTTTCAATTATTTGTCTGAAGTGTTTTATAGTAAAATACTATAGAAATCTGAGAATGCTTTTCTTGCATAAGACAATCTAACTGGATGGTAAAGTAGTTGGTTAAAGCCCAGCTTCATGAGCAGCTAAAGTGAGATTTGAGACGACTATCTGACTCATTCTGTAAAAGATATCTAAAGAATGTGACTCTATTGCTGAATATTTTTCCAATTTTATAATTTATATTAATCATTTTAACTTAAATTCATTCAAACTCTTAAAATCCATCTTTTAGTTTCATCTTTTTTCACTGAGATATTTTAGAGCACATGTTGGTTTGTACAGGTTATGATCTTAATCACAGGCACTCATAAGGCATTTGCTCTGTACAAGGCTGTGGAAGAGGGCGTAAACCACATGTGGACGGTGTCAGCCTTTCAGCAACACCCTCACACCATCATGGTTTGTGACGAGGATGCCACTCAGGAGCTCAGAGTTAAGACTGTGAAATACTTCAAGGTACTAACAGATATCAAATGAAATGAAATGAAAATTGTCTTTATTAGGCGGAGTTAGGACTATTAAGTTCTCTCTTCCACTCAACCTTATTTCCAAAAATTAGTTGTTTTTTTTTTAACTATATGAAATATATACAGTAATTTTTACAGTTTCTTAAATATCTACTTGTATATCCTAAAACAAAAACAATAACTTATAACCAACATTTTATTGATAAAAATGGCAAAACAACATTACTGATATTACAATATTAAATAAATTGAATGATAAATATAATGAAGTATCCTTTTATACGTTTACAATATTAAAGACATAAATCAATATTCAGAATTAATCATTTCTAATATCATACATCAATCAAATCAAATCAAAAATTCTTTATTTGTGTTGTACTATACATACAGAAATAGTGTCATATTAATTTCGCTAAGATTAATACATATATATATATATATATATATATATATATATACATACATATACATATATCCATACACACACATATACACATACATACACACATTATATTCATTTCCACTTCACTGTTACATATTATCATACATCATTTAATCAATTGATAGCTAAAATACTAATTTAGCATTATTAAACTAGTATGTTACATTATTCTATGTTAATTTATATTTAAGTATTAACCATACTCAAGTATAAAATACTCGTTTCCATTAACATTGAATAGATATTACCAAACTTGCATGAATGTATAGTAGCCAATTCAAAAAATAAAAATTGACCGTTCAATCAAAAACTGTCTTTAATCGTTTTTCCAAAACTCAGCTAATGAGTAACAACTCTTCTTCAGAAGAAATTCTTTAAGTGTTTTTTTAAAAGAAGTGCTATTTATCTGATTTTTTACAGTAATTGGTAAGTGATTTTAAAAATTTAACTCCCATATGAGATGCTTTTTTTGTATAGGAACTAAGATTATGTTGGGAGGTGTCAAATTGGTTCCGGTTCCGAGTGTTATAAGAATGAATGTTACTCCTTAAAATAAAATTTTGTAATTGATCGTTTACTCTAACTATGCAGTCAAGTATGTACTGGTCATATACGGTTAGGATATCCAAACGCGAAAAACAATTCTTTACTGAAGTATCATATTCTAATTTCAACATTATTCTAATTGCCTTTTTTTGAAGAATCAAAATGTGATCAAGGTTTCTCTTTGAAGTCCCCCCATAAACTGCAAGACCGTATGATATATGTGAGCGAAATAAATCGATTTTAATGTATCTAGTTCACAGAACAAGGACATTCTTTTTAAAATATATAGCCCTGAAGAAATTTTTTTTGTTATACATTGTATATGGCTGTCCCAACTAAGATTGCTGTCAATTGTTAACCCTAAAAACCTTGTGCAGTTAATTTGCTCGATTTCTTTAGAAATAGAAAAAGTAGAATTTTCATTATTTTGCCTTGTGGAGAAAGTCATATATTTAGTTTTGCTAAGATTTAAAAACAAAGTATTTTCATGAAAATAGGTTTGAATGCTTTCAATTTGTTTTTTACATGCTACCTCCAAGTCTCTATAGTTTTTGGCTGATGTAATTAAGTTGGAGTCATCAGCATACAATACTAACTGGCTTTTGGTACCATTTAATTTTTTTAACGTTATTGGCATTCTTGGATATAACATATAAATAATAGAGGTCCAAAGATTGAGCCTTGTGGGACACCGTGTTTTATTTTTAAAACCTCTGATTTATATATCATTACTTTATCGCCCTCTATGGATTTAATTTCAACATGCTGAGTTCTGTCCGTAAGATATGATCTGAACCAATTTAAACCGAGCTGTGATATTCCTAACATTTTTAGTTTCATTAAGAGTATTTCACGTGATATGCTATCGAAAGCTTTTGTCAAATCCATGTAAATTCCAGCAACTTTCTCGCCTTTATCCAATGAATCAATAATACTTTCTGAGAACTCTATCAAAGCCGTCATTACTGATCTACCTTTACGAAATCCATGTTGTTCTGTGTCAAATAAATTGTTGTTTTGCAATGTTTTACCAATCTGTTGTACATTACCCTCTCATATATTTTAGATATAGAAGGGAGTAAGGATACAGGACGATAACTACCCAGTTCTGATTGTTCTCCCTTTTTAAAAATAGGAACTACTTTAGAAAATTTTAGATTTTCAGGAAAAATTCCAGTTATGATAAAGCTATTAATTAAGTGTACTAATGGTTTTAATAAAGGTTTTGCAACATATTTAATTAGTTTAAGAGGAATATTATCATGACCACTAGAAAGCTTATTTTTCAAAGATGAAATTATTTTTCGATTTCATGTTCTGTCACTGGTTGACACCTAAATGGATTCGATATTGGGTTCAGACGAGTATTATTCTGCAGTTTTTGTAATAAGTTGTTAATCTCAGGTGCTTTATGAACCAGTTCTTCAATTACCCCTATAAAATAATTGTTGAATGCATTGCTAATTTTCGGAGGATCAGAAATTACATTATTATTAACTTTACGATGATGAGTTGAATAATGCAAATTTGTTCCAGTTTTGCCCGTTTCTTTGTTTATAATTTCCCAAGTTTTTTTACAAATATTATCAGAATTTCTAATTTGTTCATTATAAAAGTTTTTTTTGCTTCCACCAATCTTTTTTTGTAGTCATTATGCCTTGACTTACAGTAGTTTAATAACTTAGCATTCCCAGTATGTTTAGCATATTTTGTCAAATCAGAAATTTCTTTTTCTTCCAATATTAGGTCATTATTAATCCAGTTACCTCTATTTTTGCTTGCATTCATTTTTACCTTTTTCACAGTAAAAACTAAATTAAAATCATACAAAAAAATGTTGTCTTAAATTTATCCTCCACATCTGCAAAAATTACAGGCAACCAATTCTCCATAGACAGTAAATTACGAAAAGTATTCATATTTTGTACAGAAAAATCCCTACATTCTACAAACTGATAGTTTGTTTTATTCTCCCTCTTAGTTGGCAAATTCAACTCTGCAATCTGACCATCATGGTCAGATAATACTGTGACTAAACCAGTAACTAAACCACACAGATACAAATCACTCATGAACCACAGCCCCCGCAACCCCCACCCACCCCTACCGGCCCAGCAGAAGCAGGTCCTTTACCTCCAACCCGAAACGAGCGCGCTTATCAATGGTCCTGATGTTATCAGGGAGCAAATTCCATAAACGACAAGCAGAAATGGTTTAAGAGTTGCTGTAGAGAGTGGTGTAATGAATAGGCACTGATAGTAGGGAGGCTCCCTGACTTGTATTTCTGGTACTGATTTCGGAGATGAACTTGAAACGCTCGGACAAGTATTCAGGAGATCTAGTGTTTAAAATATTAAACACAAGAATTAGGATGTGGTATTCACGAAATTGTTTTAGTTTGAGCATCCCTAACTGTTTGAAGAATGGAGAAACATGATCATCCCGTCTTAAATTAAATATAAATCTAATGAAGTTCTGTGCTCTTTGAAGCCTGCCCGAGAGCTTAACAGTCATGTAAATGATCACCACGTCACAGTAGTTGAAGTGAGGCAGAACCAGAGTTTTTACCAGCATCACTTTCACAGAAAATGGCGGATAGGAAGCACATCGTTTAAGACTATGAATGCCAGCAAACACCCTACTGCATACCAACATAAAATGATCAGTCCAACCCAAAGTTTTGGTCATAGTAAGTCCTAGATCCTTTACACTGTCGGAGTAGTCGAGAGTATTGTCATTTAGTCTCAGTCTAGGAAAATCAGTGAAATTGATTTGTCGAAGTAGTCTAGAATGTCCAATAAGGATAGTCTTGGTTTTATTATCACTTAACATTAGTTCATATCTCTGAGCCCAAGCAGCTATTGCAGCAATATCAAGGTTCATTTGTGAAACCGCTCGGTGGGACACAGCAATAGGGAAATGTTGGTAAATCTGTAAGTCATCAGCGTACAAGTGATATTTAGAGAAGCATATGTCAGATGTTACATCATCAATGTAAAGTGAGAAAAGTAGAGGTCCCAGAACGGATCCCTGTGGCACACCTCTGATCACAGGTTTCCATCCGGACATGCCCTCTCCAGTACGCACACACTGGCAACGACCCGACAAGTAGGACCTGACCCAGTCCACACAGCTATCAGAAAACCCGTATTTTTTAAGTTTCATAAGGAGTAAAGGATAGTAAACGCAGTCAAAAGCTTTAGAGAAGTCAAAAAGTGTTAGTATTGAAAGATTACTCTTGTCCATTGCATGCCGTATATCATCGATGATTTTCAGAAGGGCTGTTGTAGTGCTGTGATTAGGGCGGAAGCCAGATTGAAAGTTAGATATTAGTTTACTGTTTGAAAGATAATCATAAATTTGCTTCTGAACAATTCTCTCGAGGCATTTGGACAGGGCGGAAAGAATACTTATTGGCCTTAAATCAGAGAGAGATAGAGGATTTGAAGTTTTAGGCAAAGGTTGAACAATAGCAGACTTCCAGGCACTAGGGAAAATAGCTGAAATTAAAGAAAAATTAAATATTGCTCTAATGATTGGTAGTGAAGGGTAAGTTTGATGAATTTTATTGGAATACTGTCAGCTCTGACTGCGTTACTAGTTGTCCGATTCAAGGCTTTTAGCACTTCTTCATCAGTAGCCAAATGGAATGAAAATTTATGGAAAGGCCTAGGAAAGGGAGAACTGGTTA
This sequence comes from Stictocephala bisonia, assembly GCA_035578905.1. Classification (NCBI taxonomy): domain Eukaryota; kingdom Metazoa; phylum Arthropoda; class Insecta; order Hemiptera; family Membracidae; genus Stictocephala; species Stictocephala bisonia. The sequence goes on from JAQJVL010000885.1 coordinate 101,685, forward strand.
GTTCATTAACGTAAATTTTGGCTTTTGATAAATCAATAGGAATATTAGTGAAATAATCATTAATAACATCAAGGTCGATGTTGATGGAAACAGTAGGGTTTGACTTCCCAATCCCCAGCTCCTAAACTTTTGTCCAGAGTGATTTAGTAAACTTTTTCTTGTCAGATAATAATCGGTAATAATGTCTAATTTTAGAGTTACGGATCTGTTGCTGGGTTTGATTTCTTAATCTCTTATACGCATCCCAATCATGGGTGCATTTAGATCTTTTTGCCTTGCGGAAGCATGCATCTCATTGCTTTTGCATTTTACGTATTTTATCTGTGATCCAGGGTGCAGGCTTTTTTGTAATCCTTTTTTTTTAAAGTGGAGCATGTAGATCAAGAAGATAGTTCATAAATACATTGAACTTACTATGTAATTAGAGATTAAAAGCTAGGTGTAATAATTTGGGAAATTTAAACCGAAAGCTTGATATTATTTCATGTTGATACAATAATTGATAAATAGTTTCTACAGTAAATCAAATCAAATCAGTCTTTGTTGCCATTTTACAAAAATTCATTGACAAAGTCATTATTAGTGTTACACACATGTCAAAAATTGAGATAACAATCAATAATAACAAATTTACTTTTTACTTTCAGATTTAGATGTGCACTAAAAAACTATTTCCCTAAGACTCAAAAACTCTGATAGGGTGTAAAATGGATTTTGAATGAGCCAATTAAAAAATTTAGTTAGGAATAATATGATTGGATATTTATTAATTAGATGTCTTAGTTTGTTGTACAGCTGTTGAGATATGATAATGTGACTACGTTGAGTTGTACTAAGCCTACAGTGATTTATTGAGATGTTGTTCTTATTTCTGGTATTTTAATTATGACAGTCACTAACAAATGTTACACATTCAGAGTTTTTGAGAATATAAGAAACCAAGTCAAATATGTATAAATTTATAATGGTTTGTATTTGAAGATTGATAAATAATGGTCTACAATGGTCATGCAGTTGTGATTTTGAAATAACTCTAATAGCCTTCTTTTGCAGTAAAAGAATATCACTAATTTTTGAACTGTTACCCCAAATTATAAGTCCATATCTGATGATTGACTGGAAAAAAGCATAATATGATGATTTTTACATAGGTTTCTGGGATGCAAGTCATAATTCGCCTTAACAAATAAATTACTCTTGATAACCTCTTTGAAATGAATTCAATGTGGGTGCTCCACGTCAACTTGTTATCTATCATGATTCCTAAGAACTTTACACTATCAGAAAACTTTGTTTCCTTTGAGGGATTCCGTCTTAAGCTAAATAGAATGTTTTGGGTTTTGGATTCATTTAGTAAGAAGCCGTTTGATCTAAACCAAACTGATGCTTCTTCAAAGGTATCACTAACAAGTTTTTGTAAACAGTTAAAATCAGGATGTATATTAAGAAAAGTTGTGTCGTCAGCATACAAGAAAGATTTTGCTTTTAAAACATTAGGAAGATCATTAATTTGAATCAAGAATAAAAGAGGGCCAAGGACTAAGCCTTGAGGCACTCCCCATGGAACATTAACCTCGCTGGACCAGTTTCCGTTAACGTAAACTTTTTGCATCCGATTATTTAAATAGTTTTGAAAAAATTAGAGGCAATTCCAGTTATTCCATAAAAATTAAATTTTCCAATCAAACCTGCATGATCAACGCAATCAAATGCCTTGCTCAGATCACACAGAGTAGCCTGAGCAAAGCCTTTGTCCTCGAAAGTGGTAAGAATTTCCTTGATTAGAGCAGCGATAGCATCGACCGTACACTTGCCTCTTCTAAAACCGAACTGTTCTATATTTAAATAATTGTTGTTATTTAGGTAAGCAATCAATTGATCATGCACTATAATTTCAATAACTTTAGAAAGAACTGGTATGATAGATATTGGACGGTAGCTCTCGGGTTCATTTTTAGGGCCTTTTTTGAATATTGGACAAATTCTGGACAACTTTAACTCATCTGGGAAAAAACCTTCAGCCAAGCACTTGTTTATGCATAACGTGAGAGGAATTAAAAAAGTGTGATGAATATTTTTGAAAATGTTATTGGATAAATTAAATATGTCTTTACTTTCTGAGTTTTTCAATCTTTTAACAGCTGCCACTACATCATCAGGCGAGACACTTGCAAAATTAACATTGTTCTTTTGTAATTTTGAGTTAAGTTTAAGCAGTTAATATTAGGTTGTATGATATCATTTTTAATTTGCGCAACTGAGTTAATGAAATAATTATTAAATCTATCTGGAGTAACAGCCATATCTGCTTGAGGGGATGGACTGTCAGTATTTTCTTTAATTAATTTCCAAGCAGCTCTACATTTGTTGCTACTACTTTCAATTTTACCTGCATTATAAACAAGTTTGGCATCTCCTACAGATTTTTTATATTGTCTTTTGAGATCTGCATAGCTTTGTTGTAACCGTTTACAGTTGGAATTCTTCATTAGTTTGTGTAAGAACAAAAGTCGCTCTTTCATTTGCTTCATTTCACGTGCATACCATATATTTTGGGTTCTAAAATTTTTATCTTTGTGACTAGGGTTTTTAATAGTTGAACAATATACTAATTTATTTATTAAGATTTCAAAAAAGAGAGTAAAATATTCTTTAGCACTTATTTTTTTTTCATTTATAATCAAACTGTCCCAATCATGCGCCAGCAGACAGTCTACTAGATTACCTGTTGCTGATCTTGGAAAAGTAATTTCTAAAGGCTTTGTACTTTTAGCGTTTTTATTTATTTGTAATGGGGTCTGTAAGTTTTGGTTTCTTTCTAGTTTTAAGATGAGCCCATCGTGATCTGAAAAGGGAAAATCAAAAACTGTACATGCGGTTACTTGATCTGGGCAATTTACAAATATATTGTCGAGGCAGCGGTCTCCTCTTGTGGGATTTTTGTTTACGCAAGTAGACTCCAGTTATCCGAGTCCTGATCAACCGAGCCTCCAGGTTAGCCCATTGTGGTCGCGTAGTATGGCGCACGCTCGAACCTAACAGTATACAACTAAACGATATGACCGAATGCAAGGACTAAACTCCCCAAATTAATATCAAGTAGTCGAGACAACAGTGAACAGGAAACTGTTTTAAGGTAGGATAAGGAGACAAATAGATAAGTTTCTCAAAACATAAGTGTACATTGTAACAGCAATAACATTGACCCTGAGGGCCAAGTGACGCTATTGTAAACAAGAAGTGCCACGACGTCAACATCACGTCATTGAGCTATCAGTGAATGCGGTGCGGAACGTGACGGCCACGTCTTTGATCTGCAATGGGTTAACCGAGCTAGTCATCAGAAGATGTAAAATAAAAATAAAGCTATTAATAAAAGGATTACTACGGCATGACACAAGATTTATTTGTATGACAAGTAATAAGTATCTCTATTGGCTGTTGGTGCTGTCAAGGCTCTGCAGGACCGTCACATAATGTATCTTTGATACTGACCCATTTAAAAATTTTAGGAATAATTGACCCACACAAATGCTTTCATATATAAGATATACCCTTCTGACACCGTCAGCTTAGTCAACTCTGGGTTCGCTCTAAATGTTATTGTTTTAAGTGATTATTGTGTTGACTTCGTGATTTTACTCTACAGTATTTAAATATTGCTGTAATTTTTTTGTTACTGTTATTGTTTAACGTTTTATTACAATGTTTTGATACAATATGATAAAGGTGAATGGAAGAAAGATTTTTATCTTGAAATAAAATTGAAATGAATTGATCAGTGTTTTTGTCGCCAATGTCTACAACAAATGTGGTATTGATACAATAATTTTGTTCTGTTGAAATGATAAATGGTTCCCTGCTCTAGTAAGAGCTTAATACAGATTGTATTAGATGGCAGGGTAGATAAGATAATTTTTTTTTTGTAAACAAATTAACGATACACTGCACATAAAACTAAGGGGTCAATACTACCGTAGACAAATGAAATATGAATGGTAGGATGAAATAATGATATCTGATAATACAAAGGAATGCTCTTCTATTGTTGACAAGAAAGATTACTTTAGATGAAATTTCTCAGCCATAATGCTAACTGTGGACATTATTTGTAGAATTTTTATAAAAAAAAATAAATAAATAAATAAAGCTGGGCAAGTATTATTCTAGAATGGGAACAGTTTTGTACTAATAAAAACAAAAATAATCATTACTAGGGTAGAAAACATGTTTTATTTGTACTTGTGTCTTACATGACAGATTTTTTAACTAGACTAATAAATCTCTATTGAATTTTCATCAATCTTATCAGTCATGCTTATTGATTATTCATTGAAAATAGCACATATGAACTTATAAGGTGTAATTCAAGATAATAGACTTAGATAATAGATAGTTATTTGTTTGGAGTAGTATTAGCAGTTTGTGGTGGGTATTCATGTGCACTTGGTACTAGGGATGTACTAAATAAGCTTAAAAGCAGCAGCTTATTAAAGTAAGCAGCTCAGCTACTAAGCAGTTTAGTGAGAATACCTGCTTTTCAGCAGCAGTTATCCTCGTCCAACAGTTACAGAAAGCAGGTTGGTCAACAGCAGTGATTAGTAAGCGCTTTTCTATATTAGTTGCTGTCTGTAGCTCTCTTGCACTGTTGCGATGCACAACCATTATGTATGATATACTTTGAATTAAATGTTCAATTAATGGAAAAGTATACACAAATTTTATTAAACCATCTCCAATAAATTTTATAGTCTTGTCTTTGTAGATTTGCTGTAACTGTTTGATATGTATGTTTGACTATTCTATTTGATCTTATAATTTAATTAAAAGCAATTTTAAAGCTGACTAAGCAATTTTCAGTCAACAACGGTATACACAAACAATGTGCCAATATGTGTGCTGTAGCTGAGCTAAACTGCTTTTAATAAGCAGCTTAATGATGCCAACTGCTTTCAGCTAAGCTGCTTCCTTCAAATAGCAGCTTGGCTCATCTCTGCTTGGTACAAATAGTTTGTTTGGCGACAGTTTTTTATTATTGCTTGATTTCCTCTAGCGGTTTGACTAACTATGAATTCAGGAACAATTGCATACTAAATTTCACCAATTTTTTCAATACTAACCCTGATAATCAGAACGAAATAATAAATTTGATATATTTAATTGTAAGATAATTAAATAGTTAGTGGCTATGGAAAGAGAGGTGACAGAGCATGTCATTGTTACCGGATAGAGATAAGATAACGTGACATTATCAGTCAGTCTGGGCATATTCTTGCCTCTAGCTCCCTAGTGAATTATACTATTTTATTATTGTTTTCCTTGATTTGTAAATCAACATCCCAATCCTGAATCTCAGAGTCATTTGATAGTTATTTGTCACTAACAATAATAAATTTGGTATATTTTTTCATTAATGAAATAATATGGTTCATGCAGGAATTTTATTTTGTTTTCAAGCCATTTTTATGTTGTAGTATTAATCTATAGTGATCTATACAGTTTAATCGTCTTAAAATTAGACATTTTAGCCCCATACAGATGATCAATATTTACTTACGTGTTTTAGTAAATCTGTCCACTAGATAACTAGACAACGTGCTTTAAGTCAAAGAACTCATCATCAGGTCACTTGTTTCTGTTAATATAATTCATTTTTGCCATAAAAGTAAACTATTAAACACTAGAAGAATACGAAATTTACAAGTCTAAAAATAATCCACATTTACTCAATGACAAGATGATACATTTGGAATCCAACATATTATTCAACACTCTCATACACAAAACACAATCAATGGTCACAGCTGATCCTAATAAAAACAATTATATAGTTGAAGAAAGGGATAACTAAAGTGTTCTTCAGTTCTTATCAATCAGTAGAGTAGCCAGGATTTTGGAATGGGGGGGGGAGGGTTTGCCGGAGATTTTGGGGCCACCCTTCAGGCGAGTAAGGGGGTTTCTCCCCCGGAAAATTTTAAGATTTGTTATGTTAAAAACTTGATATGAGGCACAAAAACAGTAATTTCGAACGAGTATTCACTGCTCGGTTTTAAAGGAAAAATTACAGTTTAAATTGGGTAAAATTAAAGCTTAAATTTAATAAATCATTGCTTTTACGAATCCTTTGTTTATAAACTCAGAACTTCTTTCGTATATTGTTTGAATATTAACTATACAAAATATTCTAAAACTATACTGAAAAATTTGGGTTACTAGGCCTAGGATTTCAGTAGTAATGAAAGAAAAGGTAAGCAGCATACCTGATAAACTTGGTAGACTGGTACACTGTAGATAGACACAATCACATAACAAAGAATTGAATAGTGAAATATATCGGGGCCACTGGCCTCTTCTTCAATCACTAAATAACTGGATGCACAGTCACACTTGAGGTAGGTGGATGAGGTGTTGCCAACTGTAGAGCAATTAAACACTAAAATGTCACTTCTGCTTCTATTATATGATAAAATTGTGTAATAATGTTAATTATTCTGCTGCTTAGGTGGAGGAAGGAGAAACGGGGTTTATCTTATATTTAAGATTAGATGGGTCTCTAGATTTTGTGATCCATTGATGTGCGATTTCCATTCTTTTAAGTTGAGAGCTATTGTAGTTTGTATGGGAGTGATCTGATAACTTTAACAGTGAAACATTGATCAAATTTCTGATTGTGGCTCATGCTATGGGATGAAATAGGTTTTTCAGGGTTATTTATCTTGCAGTATGTCTATGTCCATTCATATATTTACAGAGTGTTTCTGTGGTTAGGCCTATATATTGAGATGGGCAGAAATTACATTGGAGTTGATAAATAATGTTACTGGAGTCAAAGGTATAATGATCATTAACCCTTACCACGCCGTAAGCACATATTTGCGCATATGTTGACTTTGCTCTAAACACTGTAAGCGCATATACGCATAATAATTACAAAAATATTATTTTCGTAGTAATGTTTCTAATTTAATCCGGTAGTGCGTTTGGGTTATGGGCGGTGACTCATGAGAGACATGGGACTCGCGACCTTTTGTTGGCCTGTCAATCACTTCGAGACTGGTTTTTGTCTGGCAGTGTACATTTCCGCTGCGCCGCCCAACGCCACAAGCGCATATACGCTCAGCCACTGTCAAGCTGAGCGGTTATCATTGTCCGCTGCCTTACAGCTTTCAAACTCTGTATTTAGTTGTTTTATCATTACTTTAGTTTAAAATATATAAGTAATTTGTTAGTTTTAAGTGTCAATATAAATAATCCGGCCAATTTTGATTTTGTGGAAGGTACTAAATACATCGTAATCAAGTGCTATATGTATTTACTTATTGGTTATTATATGTGTTATGTGCAGGCGCCATCTTTATCAGTTTATGTACAAGTAAATGTATACAATTATACATATTTTATTGATAGTAATAATATTTTGTATTAATTCATACTGTAAAAGTGATTATGCCTGAGGCTTACTTTCAAGTAAAAGTTTGCTTATTTATTCATATATAAGAAAAAAAGGTAAAGTAAAAAGTGGGTGGATTTTTTTCTGACTGATGTTTATTAGAGGTTTAAGCCAATCTAATCTGGTTTTTAACAAGGTTTTGAGGATAACCACTTTTTTTCTAAAGCATTGGTTAGATGTCTGTTATATAGTTCTAAATTCTCAGGGTTGGAAATGATATGTTTCGCTCTTATTGCTAAGCAATATGGAATGGAGCGTTTAGTACTGTTAGGGTGGCAACTGTCAAAATTAAGATACTGAAGTTGGTTTGATATGAATATCAGTTTGTAGAAAACCTGCCTCAAGGTGAATTTCGACATGCAGAAAAAGTGCTGTTTTGAGAAATATTCCAGGTGAAATTGAGAGTGGAAAAGTGAAGGCTCTGTAAGAAATTCTCTAGATTGGCTTTAGAGTCTGTCTAGATCATGAAGATGTCATCGATGAAACGTAACCAGCAAGTAGTTTGTGATATTTGTTGTTTAAGAAAATGTTGTTCTAGCCTACCCATGAAAAGGTTTGCATAAGATGGTACCATTTTTGTTCCCATAGCAGTGCCTTTGACTTGAAGGTAGTTCTTACCATAACTCTGAAAATAGTTCTTTTCTAAGATGAATTTGGTTAGCTGATGCCACTGTACGTGTGTGGGCGGGCGGGTGAGTCAATACCACTGTACGTGTGTGGGTGGGCGAGTGGGTCGATATCACTGTACGTGTATGTGCGGGCGGGTGGGTCGATGCCACTGTACGTGTATGGGTGGATGGGTGGGTCACTATCACTGTATGTGTATGGGTGGGCGGGTGGGTCACTATCACTGTGCGTGTATCAGTTTCTGACAATTCTAAGGTTGCCCCACCCAAACCAACGTCTCGTCAAGGTACTGCGGTTGTGACGACATTTGTATCTCTAATACTTGAGGGAAAAGGGGTACAATGATTATATATCTTTATATATGTAATCGTTACATATAATCTGTACTACTGCTTGTACATACTTAATCAAACTTTTACTGCGTAAAACTCTCTAAACTCTATTTGATGTAAACTCAGAACAGCTTTTTAATAATAATAGTCTTACTGTGGCTGTATTCTTGTGTAACAGTAAGGCAGTAAGAATAGAATATATGTCTGTCTAACCCGTCCTCCCATACACATACAGTAGTATTAACCCACCTTTCCATACACGTATAGTGGCATACACCTTTCCATACACGTGAAGTAGAAAGGATGTAGCCGGTTTAGAGTTAGCTGTTCGTAAGTTGAGAAAGTGTTCTAAGGCAGCTAGATCGTGGGCATGGGGGATATTTGTGTAAAGCGAGATGACATCTATTGTTACAAGAGTGGCATCAGAAGGTAGAGGTTGAAGTATGTCATTTAGGAGTTCCAGAAAATGACTAATGTCTCGGACATGAGAGGGTAGCAAATTGAAATGAAAAGAAAAACGTCTTTATTTTCAGGCGAAGTTAGGACTTATCAGTCCTTTCCTCTACTTAACCTGATATTATATGTACACAATTCAATATATAAAAAACTTATCTAAGTAAAACAAAAGAAAACTATAATATAAATAAATTGACATAATAAATATACTACCCTAATTGAATAGGAATTATGTCAGTAATAATTAACCAATTAGTTCATAACTGTAATTTAAAAACATAAAAGCAAATAAATCATAGATAAATTTAAAACAGGTCTTTATATTTTATAATTTCCCAACACACACATACCTACTTCACCACAGAGAATTAATATTCATCTCTGTGATAACATTTACTCTCCCACTCGCTCAATTGCACGTATACACAAACACACACGCATCATCCATGCCACTCCCCACATGAGCACCAGCCATAGCCACCGAAACTCACAGCCCACTCGAGCCCCGCAGTAGATGGGACTTCGACTCCACCCTGAACTGAGCATGATCCTCAATGTTTCTTATATAATCAGGAAGAGAGTTCCATAACCGACACGCAGAAACGATAAATGATTTATTGAAAATAGATGACCGGTGAATTGGAATGCAAAGAAGTGAGGCACTCCTTCTTGTTTCACGGGCACTCAGATTAGAAAGGAAAGTGAAATTATCAGATAAATATTTAGGTGACTTAGTGCGCAAAATTGTGTGAAGAAGTGAAAGAATGTGGAACTGGAATAAGTGATGAATTTTTAAAAGGGATAACTGCTCATAAAAAGGGGTAACATGGTCTCTTCTCCGGAGGTTAAAGATGAATCTTATACAGTAATTTTGCGCACGTTGGAGTTTTTCTAACAGCTCGGCAGTCATATCACAAGTCACTACGTCACAGTAATTAAAGTGGGTAAGTACCAGAGTCTTTACCAGCATCACTTTAACGTTAAGTGGTAAATACAATGCAAAACGTTTCAAACTGTGAATGCCGGCAAACTCTCTTCTACAGGTTTGAGTTACTTGTTCAGTCCATCCCAATGTACAAGTCATAGTCAATCCCAGGTTCCTGACCCTTTCACAATAGTCAATGGATTTATTGTTAAGTATAAGTTTAGGGACATTATTTAAGGTAAGCCTAGTCAGAAGTCTGCAGTTCCCAACAAAAATTGATTGAGTCTTGTTTTCATTCATGTAAACCATGACAATGGGCCCAGGAATCTATGGCGTCAATATCAGAGTTTATTAGGTTCAAAGTTCTGTCAACATCACTCACAAAGAAATTCAAGTAAATTTGTAGATCATCAGCATATAAATGATAGTTACAGTGGCGTATCACAGTTGTTATGTCGTTGATGTACAATGAGAAGAGTAGGGGTCCAAGAACGGATCCCTGGGGGACCCCTCGGGTGACAGATCTCCAACGTGAATCCTTGTCGTTGGCTCTCACACACTGTTGACGATTAGATAGGTACGATTTTACCCAGTTGACACAGCCAGTGGAAAACCCACCTGTATGAAGTTTATGAAAAAGGAGAGGATGAAAGACACGGTCAAAGGCCTTAGAAAAGTCGAACAGGGTCAGAAGTGTTAACTGTTTTCTATCCATAGCAGAATGAATATCGTCGGTGATTTTTATGAGAGCAGTTGTTGTGCTATGTTGAGACCTAAAACCAGATTGTGAGCTGGGCAGAAGATTATTTCTACTAATGAAAGATGAGAGCTGCAAGTAAACGACCGTTTCAAGACACTTAGATAGTGCAGAAAGAATGCTGATTGGTCTAAAATCAGACGGTGTTTGAGGAGATGAAAGTGGTCTCACAAGAGCAAGTTTCCAAGCATCGGGGAAAACAGATGACGTAAGAGATTTATTAAATATTAGAACAATAATTGGGAGCATAACAGGAAGAGTATCTTTCAAAAACTTGATAGGGACGTTATCAGCTTCAACAGCGTTACTTGTCGTTCTTCTGATAGCCAACACATCAGCCTCAGTCACAGGTCTGAATGAGAAAAGATCCTGATCACCCGCACAGGCACAGGCCAAAGGACACTGCACCTATGCTAGGTAATCTCTTGCTCCAGATTGATCTACATGAATGTTAACAAAGAAATCATTAATGATATTTAGATCCATTGTGATAGGGTGAACGATATTGGGGTTGCCAATCCCCAGCTCCTTTACTTTGGTCCACAATTTCCTGGAGGACTGTTTAGAGTTAGAAAATGTACAAAAATAATATCTGACTTTAGCATTTCTAATTTGCTGTTTCGTATATTTTGTTTATTAATCGTTTATATGAAATACAGTCTGAGGGTAATTTTGAAAGTTTATGAAAAGAAGCATCTCTTAATTTCTGAAGCTGGTGAATATGATTTGTCAGCCAAGGGGCAGGTCTCTTGGTGACTCGTTTAGTGATTAAAGGATTTGACTATTAAATCTGTTGACCATGGTGTCAACATCAGGAGCAGTAGTGACATCATTCCAGTCTAATGATTGAGCATCAGAAAGAAGGGTTTCTAAGTTTAAATTTCTATAATTTCTGTATTTGACATATTTGGGCTGACGCTTATGAGACTGAAGTTTGTAGGCACAGAAGACGAGATCGTGTTTGGAAAGACCGGGAGCAGGGGATTGTCCATGGTGCTAACATAGGTGGGATCACTGACGGCTATGATGTCGAGCCAAGTATCAGATGTTTCAGTATGGTGGGTGGACTGCATAGGTAGTATAGTCATGTTGTCCTAATTTACTCTGGGTTGAAGTTTATTGTCCACCAAGGCAGATATGCACTCGGTGACGGAATCGTAACTGGCCACTATTGGCCTACCAGGAGGCGGAAGTGTGCCTTTGTGGATCTAAGGTAGGATATAGAATTGAGGTGGATTAGGGTTCTCATTGACTATAAGTAATTGGGTTGATGTGTTAAGATCCTGGAATCTAACATGGTGATATAAAAACTGTTTTAATTTCTGGTTGTAATCGTCAGTGGGGTCATGATCTCAAACTAATTGTTTCAACACATGCAACATTTAGAAACTTTATTTAATTTCTAAGTATATTAAATCACAGATTATTTCAAACACGCATATTAAAATGTTTTACTCTTCCAGGCGTGTTTTGCTATTTCTAAGTGATACCAAGATATATGGACTTGTCCCTTTTATTGGTCTTATGTGTTCTTTGGGCAAAACTATATAGATGAGTTAAACACCTGACTATGGTATGACTCATTCACGTGAGCACGTACCACCTTTCGCGAAGGCCTTGTCACAGCAGAGATGCGTCAGATGGGCCGGCGACACTAAAGCACGGCCGCCCACAACCCGCTCATAACGTAATTTTTTATCTATCATGTCTTACCGGATAGATTAAAATAAGATTTATAGTAAACATTCAATAGTGTATTGTTTTTTTTTTCTAGCAATAACATTACTTTGTCTTCACGGATGATAACTGTTTTTACCTTCAGCAACCGATATAATCACTTTATTTATTGAGGCCTTCTTACTCGTTTTGGGGCCTCTTCTAAATCTCAAGGAGGGTTGTAACACGGAACCCCCCCCTCCCATGGCTATGCCACTGTTATCCATCAGTCACCCACAGAACTGTATAGTTATGTGCCATAATGTATTTTAACGTGTGTGAACTTATATGAAGTGAGTTTCAAGTTCATATTAACAGAAACAAATGACCTGATGATGAGTCCTTTGACTTGAAACGCGTCGTCAAGTTATCTAGTGGACAGATTCACTAAAACACATAAGTAAATATTAATCGTATTAGTAAATATTTAGTGGAATTACAAATTTCGTATTGTTTTTATCATCAAAACATCGTTTCACAATCAAACAGCTGTACAATGTTACTATCATTAAAATTAGGCGAGTGACACATTTTTGTGTACAAGTTGTTCCCACATGGTTTAAATGCTTGAGCGATGATTAGTAATGAATCACAGAAAGTGAGTGTATTGAACATTGCACAACCAGTCACAATGTTGTGTTAGGCTCTCCAATTTTTTTTTTTTTTTTTTTTTTTTTTTTTTTTTTTTTTTTTTTTTTTTTTTTATTGTTTGTCAGAAGAAAGTGATCTTCCCCTCCCTACATCAAATGTTGTTACAATAACACTGCATGCATTTAACAGATTTCATTAGACATGAGAACTGATCAGAAACTTTATGCAGTTCATTGCTTCATTGAATATAACCTAAAATTCTAGATAGTTTACTGTCCTAAAAACGTATTGTTGGGATTTTCCATGAACTTCTGTAAAAAATTAAATATTTTTTATTTATACAAGTAAAGTTAGCGCCACAATGCCCTTTCTCACTTTAAACTAATTACAATTTCAAAAAAAAAATAAATAAACTACACTATTTGTGGGAACAGTATTGGTAATATATTTCATTTCATACATAAAGAAAATTATGTAAAACATATCATAGTGACACTTATTACTTGAGTTAGTAACCTGTTCAAGTCGAGAAAGTATCACCAGCCACCGTTATCTACTGAAATTCTTCAGTGCTGCCATTTGAAACTTTTATCAAGCATTATAAATGGAAATAAAGGACTCACTCCCCCCAAACACAGACAAATAAAGGACGGTATTGTATTGGTAAGTATGGTGGTTTCACCCACCACCCCCTTACAAGCACAGTGGTGGTGACCCTCCCACCCACTCATACACATGCGGAGCTAATGTCCACCCACTCGCTCATACATGTACAGTGGTATTGAGGAGTGGGTGGGTGAGTATTGGGTATGGTACTCTGTACGGGTGAGATTGTAGGGTTAGGTTTTGAAGCATTTTTATAGAAAGGGGAAGTTCGTTTCAAAGACCACAGACTGTAATGGGCTATTCGTACACTACAGTCGTGTGCTGAGGTAAGCGTAATGTAGATGAAGAAGAATGTATATTCCTCAAACTACAGTTGGTCCAGCCTAACTGTGCTCGCGAACTCGATTTTACTAACCGTTCTCATGACCTACTCCTTTTTAATTTTTGCGTCCAAGTAGTAACAAATGGTAGAAACCCATCCATATAGTTTTGTTTTCTTTTTATTACAGTAATGTTTCGATAAGATCACTCAGGTATTACAAATAAATACTGTTTATTTTTAAAAATGTCAAAACCAAATGTTATTTGTTTTTTTTATTATCTTCTATAATGTTGCATGGGGAAAATTTATAGCAGTATGTATCACCCTTTTTAAAGATATACCTTGTTTAATATTTGATGTAACTTAGCATAGTGACTATGGTCGTAAAATTAATATATGTAATATTTTAGGGTATAGTACATGAAAAATGATAATGCTATCAGTTCTGTAAATTTTCTAGTGGCCGTTCAAACATAAATTTGAATAGTTGTCAAAATTTTAATTAAAGCATTGGAATAGAGAGACAAATATTGGTTTAGAAATTTCTTTCACATAAAAAGTAAATTAATCAAATTAATATATGAGCTTTATTATGAAATAAAACTACAGTAACCTATACAATTAAATAAATATGAATTACAACCATATTGGCCTACTTATTATTGCATTTCTTCAATGTCATCAGAGTGGTCTCGGCAACTTTCAGTGTCAAAATCACTTTGAATATTTATAACAAAAGCCTCAATTAGATTGTTGGTAGGATTCTTCAACTTTTTTTACGTGATCACTTTTTTTTTAGCACCCATTCTCACTATTTTGTCTTTGCCCAGGTATCGTACAACAGAAAGGCATGGTGATGTTGTTCCTGCTGGCAATATGACCTTTCACGTCCTCCTATATTAGTTCGATAAGGTTCAGGTCAGAGTTGTATGGAGGTAAACGTAAAACGCCGTGGTTTTCTCTGCACAGCTTCATAGAGAAAATAGCAAACATGTTGTGGCTTGTGTAATTTAATGAGCTTATAGAGTTCTGGCACAACATATCCTCATTAAAGGGGATATTATTACAAAATAGCCAGTCCTTCATCTCTTGCTTCTGGCTCTTTGAAGAAGGTGATTTTCTGCCTGAGTATTATGGTTTGGTGCGTTGTCCAGGACAATCATGCTCCTCGGTTCTAAGTTTAGAAGAAGCTTTTCCGTTATCGATTTAATAAATATATCTTTATTAACGTTGTTGTGATAGTCACCACTGTGCATTTGGAATGAATCTATTCTTGCCCCCAGCATGTATTATAACCAAATGATCCCCGTTGGCTATTTAAATACGGTCTCCAAAGTTGGATGAGTCAGACCATGATTTATTTGAATCGTGTTTAGAATGAACGTATGTTTCGTCCATATAAATTGTAGGATGACCCTGCTCTCTGTATCATTTGAGTACTATTAGATATGTGACCCTTTTTTCTCTTATATTATCATTCTCAATCAAAAGCTTTCTATTATTTTGACTAGTCTTTCATTTAAAGCCTGATTCTTTTTAAATTATTCTTAACACGTTCGCTGCGGCGGAACCTGAGGCTTACCTTGTACCAAAGTTGAAATTTTTTTTCAAATTTTTTATTTATTTTAATGGAAAAAGACAGATTTTACGGGGAAAAACTATGTTGATGCTTTTTAGGTAATAATATGACGACATCAATTCCTAAGGGGTCCCGCAGCACCACTAAAGAGTCCTATTGTAAGACAATTTTTACTTATGGCTATTTATTGTCATATATATCGTAAATAATAATGAAATATATCATTTATCAGAAATAAAAAACATTTTGAATTCTTATCAGCTGAATTATAACATGTCATAACTTCCGGGACCCTATGGGTTCCCGCAGCACTGCTAAATAGTCCCATCTATGTCACGCAACTCATCGCCGGAAGTACTCTTATATCAGAAGTATGTTAATCTTAAAGTTTGACGCTATTTGTTGTACCATGTACAAAACATGTAAATAAAGATTTTATCTATCTATCTACTCTCCAAGTAGTCGCCAACATTGTTCACAGTCATATTTACACTGACGTCCATGTCTCTAGATGTCCCAGCCATTACTATATACAAATGAAACACTAAAACTATCACTTACACTAACAAAAACACTATTCACTAACAAAAAATAATACTGTACAGGCTTCTGTAATCGAATTGAGAAACTATCACAGCTCAAGACGCATACATACACAACCACCATGCTGCGATAACTAAAGCCAACTGAATCAATACATGCAATGGAAATCCTGACATGAAATGAATAGGGGCATACAGACCCGAAGGGTGCCTGCCATGTCCGAGAGACAGCCGGCTGGGCATTGATAGGTGCCCGCAGCGACCAATGTGTCAAACTAGATTTATCTCTCTTAAAACCAATCTCTTCCCTTAATTTTTGTAATAATAATCCAGTTGTTGGTAGTTGTTTAAAAATGGAAACTATACAAGTCGTTTCACTACTCATTTATCATTTGTCTAAACCGTAATGGGCTTTTTACGAATTTGTTTTTTTTTTTTTTACTAGGAAAGCAGGCTTCATTGGTGTCATCTGTTAGTCTTAGTATCAGTTAATTATTTATTTTTGTAACAACTCTCTTGCTGACACCAGTTGCTGCGGCCGTTCGTTGTTTTGTGTTATAGGAATACTTACACCTTTTCAGTTCGCTTCCTCTCTCATAAACTATACATTTGACACTATTTCTCGACTTTGACTGTAGAGTACTTTACCACACAATTTAGAATTGAACTTTTTATCACTCATTGGATTATATTTATAGTATATAAAAATAATAGATTGTATACAAAATATAAAACAAAAATAATATAACAATAATGCAAGAGAGTAATAGATATTCACAAATAAATGAGACACTTATTAAATTTACAATATTTAAATAATGTCACTGTTAGTAAACAATCAATCATGTTTATTCGAAATGTATTCTAGGCATAGTATTTTTTTTTTTTTTTTTAAATCGAAAACAGCTTATTCAGCAACAGCAATATTTAGTTGCAATGGATTTACAGGTGTTATTTGCATATGAAAACAATAGATAAAAAGATTAGATAAACAATAGATACTGGTGCATTTCTGAATAGTTTTCAATCAGCTGATTAGAAATAATATAACACTTTTAGAAAGGTACCCCAACCATGTCCCGCTTTTATCAACCTTTTTCCAAGGTCACACGCACCTTTAGGCTGGGCCAACTGTATCTAGAGAATTTGATATAACAAATATTTTTGTTAGTTTATTGTTAAAATCATCCAAATAATAGGATTTGACATGGGAAATGGGGTATTTTGTTATTTAAAAATAAACTAAAAGAGAAATAAGGGTAAATGAACGTTGTGAAATGATATGCTGCTTAACATATTAAACAGTAGGACATTACAAATTTCCAAAAATCCAAAAGTATTGAATTTTTGTCACTTTTTTCAATACAATCAATTTGAAATTTACTTTTTTATTATCTTGTTTATAGTAGTAGTACGTTAATGATGGTTGTTTTTCTTTACCAGGGTCTAAGTGCCGTTCATCAAAAGCTCATCGAAGAGGACTTATGACACTTTAATGGGTATAAAAGCTTATGAAAAAGATTGCATGGTTCATCAGTGTTCTGAATCCTGTGTGTTTATGTATTCTTTAGCTTTTGTGTTTATTGTTTGCTTTGTTGTGTTTTATTTTATTTGCAATATTTTCTCTTTGTTTTAGCTAATTGCTTATGGCTTATGTCTTTTCATCGAGTAAGTTTCTGTGCTTAGCTATATATCTGGAAATCAAGGAAATACTGATTTTCATCTTTAACCCTTTTAAGGCTGACAGCTGTAATAAACCCCTTCGAGCTGGTTATATTTCCCTTCAAAGCCGGCACCTGTAATATACATTCGTCACCAGTTTTTTTTATTTACTGTTTATCCATTATTCCATATGCTACCAAACTGCAAGTCTGTGTAGCTAAATGTAAGAGCTATATGAAACAAGAGAACTTTGGCTTTTTTTTTAACCTCTTTGAATTTATTTGTTTATGAGTGATAGTGATTCTGCTAATATTGTATTTGGCAAAGTTTCAAATGAATTAATCCAAGGCGTTGAATATTTGTTACATGTAGTGTATAAATAATTACAAAATATAAATATGACCTGTAGTTATTTTGCTTTCAGCTGTTTTCTTTACACTATTCATATTGTAAATCCAAATACAGTAGAGCCTCGTTATCCGACATTCCGTTTGAACCAACAAACTCGTCCCAAAAACAATACTGTTATAAAAATTGTCTGAAAATAATATAATGGATTATTGTTCTGTAATGACAAAATCTGAATGTAGCTAGTTGGGGCCTTTCCCAAAGAGCGCAAGCGCACTGTTTTGTTGCTTACTTTACTTTAATTTATAGTGAGCGGGAACTGTACCATGTAAGCAGACTACATCACTTTTTTCATATGTTGAGCGTACAGAATTTTTAGGACAGACTTCTCATATAGGCAGGGGGAATAATGATCGTATAGCTCGTAAACTCTTATTATTTGTATTCAGAGACCTGTCCTGTCTCTGAATAGAATTTGTATGCAAGACTTATTTATCACATTACTGTAATCACTAAGTTGGGTTTAAACAGACCATTTTTGTGTGTAACTGTATAATACACCATAGTTTAAATTATGTTCGTCTATTCATTGAACATTACTGTAGTTTTATTGAACTTATACCTAGAGAAGTGGCTTTCAAACATTGAACAGTTTTAGTGTCTAGGTAAGATAAATTTAATGCCATTTTTATATTGCCCCTTTCCACAATTTGTCGTGTTTAGTTATCCGATGTCATCACAACCTGTTTACGTCGAACAAGTGTTGCTCTACTGTACTTTATTTGTATTTTGCATGTATATACTGTATTGTTTGCTTGTAATTGTTTGCTTCTTTTGACAAATTTATTTTTAATTATTGCTGTCTGTCTCACTCTTCCAGTTATTTAGTTTTTTATTCAACTATAATAATTATATATTTCCTACTACTTAGAAACTCCTAGATAAATAATCTATACTCAATTTGTTTCAAGGCAGATCTCAGATGTTTGTTGGGTGTTTTTAAAATAATAAAACTTAGATAAGTGAAATAATATTAAAATGATAGTGTTGCCATTCCGGGTGTGTTACTACGAGTTTTTCTAGAAAACTGTATTTTTCTGTTTCACCCTTCATCCGTACTATTCACACTTATTATAAAGTTATTATTTCTAACTATAATAACTCAGTTATCTAAAAATGTTGAAACCTAATGTTTGAAAAAACCATTTAATCCTTTAAAAGGGAGACCCTACATCTATTATCTAGGAAAATCCCTTGCCAGTACATTGCTGGTTGTCAAAAGGTATATTACAATTTTAAAATAAATTTTCATTCATTTTATCTGGAAAAGAATTTTCAAAAATTATTTTAGTACCAGCTAAACCAGGCTACGCTTTGCTGTGAGTCTGATACTATTAGTCATTATTTTTTATTTTAGTTGTTAAAAAAAATAAAGGTTGTTTGCTTGATTTTATCTGAAATTAACTAACTTACAATTGTTTTCATAAATTAACAATCAGCTGATCACAATGGCACTTTTTTAGCACTGACATTCATTTTTCTTTGTGAAATGTAGTAGATAGGTTGGAAAATGCTTGAAATGCCCTGCTCCCATGTACAATTTTAGAACTAAATATATAAAAACACTCTTGTATATTAGTGCAATGTTATGTAAAAATGTCAAGTGAATCCATTCACTACTTTTCAAGTTTTGTGCATACAAACATGCGGAAGTTTGATTTTTATATCTATACACATATTATTACTTTTACTCAATGTTGATAAAAATTAACATGAGATAGTGTATATTTTATAAGTTGATGTTTATTAAGCAGTTATAAAGCCAGAAAAAATAAATTATTATTTTCTTATAAGATGTTATTCCTTTTATTTAGTTACAAGTTTTATAATTAATAAATTATACAGGGTTGTTTTTAACTCAGTCGCCCTCTAACTTGTTAACACAATCTTAAAATATTTTCTTTTTGAATATGCTTGGAGTCAACTTTAAAATTTTAAAAGGAAAAACATGATCATGTGATATGCCATTTAACATGACAATTTAAACTTGAAAACGATAGAACAATCAGAATTTTGAAAGAATGTGTCATTCTTTGGCATTTAATTATTTTGTTATTTTATGTAATTGGTCATTGCCTTTGTATTTTTCTCATTAAACTGCTTTGTCATTTAAGCAGTCACTTATCCCTTAACTTGTATTCACAGGTTAATTTGATTTTCGAATATGCCATTAAATTAATATTAACTCAAACTACATTATTTACTGTGTTTTAATGTTATTAGGAATCACTTGGGGTCTTAGATCTTGGAGTCAACTTTAAAATTTTTTAATGGGATCATGGTAATTTTATATGACATTTAACACCGTCATTTCAACCTGAAAATGACAGTGCAATCAGAATTTTAAAAGGATTTGTCATAATTTAGTCATAAACGATTTTGTTTAATTTATCATCCACCATCTACGTATTTTCCTAATTAAAACTGATTTGTCATGGTTAAAAAAAATTAATATTTTAATTTATCGTCCCAATTTAATATTTTGAAGTTGACTCCTAGGTCTCGGACTACAAGTGATCCCAATAGCATTGAACACTCTAAATGTAGTGTGGGTTAGTATTAATTTAATTATATATTAAAAAGTAAATATTTTTAAACTGGAAAGAATTTAGAGGGTAACTGATTTAAAACTCCTTCTGTATAACACTTACCAAGGAGCAAGTATTTCAGAACATCGCTATGCTTTAAATGTGGCAAGTCGTTTTCTCAGTTCTCTTTCCTATTTGAGCAATTATATTAGTCAATGAAACATACGTTAAAGTTCATGCTGGGAGTATACTTTGATTGTACATACTCACCTGCAATAGATATGTCATCTAATAGATTTGTGCCTGACATTGGGTTAGTTAGTGAGGTTTGCTAGAACAGCAGGTTTAAAATGCATTGTATTTAAATAAGACCACACTAGTTGAGTCACAAAATTTAATATTGGATGAAAACTTTGAGTGTGCAGAGAGTACTGCTTATTTGTGCAGTGACGTACGTAAAACCAGTACTTTGTTTGGCTACTGATCTATATTTGGCCACCATATCAGCACGTTATACGAGGGTCATTTTTAAAGTAAAAACCGTTTTCAAATAGCGTAAGAGAAACTTTATTTATGGATATAAATGATATCACAAACTAAAATATGAAAATTTTTTCACTTTTCTATGTAGTTACCATTAACATCGACACATTTTTGAAGTCGTGGTACCAGCTTTTGGATCCCATCATCAAAGAACTCTCCCGCCTGACTGTTAAACCAGTTCGTAAGTTTCTTTTAACATGCCATCATTTTCCAAGTGCTTTCCACCAAGAAATTCCTTAAATTTTGGAAAAAGATGAAAATCCGATGGTGCTAAGTCAGGACTGTATGGTGGATGATCCAGTATTTTTCAACGAAACTTGTCCAGTTGCTTCTGTGTCCTTGCCACAACATGAGGCCGAGCGTTGTCGTGAAGCAGAATGATGCTGCTAGAGAGCAGGACCCGCCGGCGGTTTTGAATAGCTAAACTTCAATAATGTTTTGCAATATCTTTCAGCATTTATTGTCATTCCTCGTGGCAGAAAGTCTATCAGAAGAATACCCTTTGGGCCCAAAAAACCGTGGCCATAATTTTTCTTGTTGAAGGTTCTTGCTTGAATTTTCTTGGTTTCGTCGGGGAGTTTGAATGATGCCATTCACTGGATTGACATTTCGTCTCAGGAGTATAGTATGCAACCCACGTTTCATCACTGGTCACAAAGTGACTTAAGAACTTATCGCCATCGCTGTGATAGCGCTCCAAAAAGGACAAAAAATATGCCATACACTTTGCTTTGTGTTCTTGAGTCAACATTTTTGGCACCCATCTCGCACACATTTTTTTGTAGTGCAGTTTGTCAGTAACAATGTTGTAAACTACTGATCTTGAAACTTGGGAAAATTTCTGACTAAGTTCGTCAATAGTGAAGCGCCGATTTTGGCAAATTTCCTCATCAACTTTTTGTGCCAACTCTTCATTGATGACAGTAGGCCGTCCAGGTCGTTCTTCGTCATGAACACTTGTCCTTCCTTCATTTAAAAGCCTACACCATTTTCGCACATTTCCATCATTCATAACACCCTCACCGCAAACTTCAAGAAGCTGTCGGTGAATTTCAGCAGGACGAACATTTTTTGCATTTAAAAACCAAATAACTGAGCGTACTTCACAGTCGGCGTAATTATTGATTGACATTGCGACAAACAAAGCAGAATAACCACACAACTAGCATCGGCAGAGACATGAAACGTAAGGCATTGACGGAGACAGGCCAGTAAGTGCTGGCCTTGAATGGACGTCACGTGACCGGATGTGCGGGTACGTTGCGCAATCGGTTTTTACTTTAAAAATTACCTTTGTATATTATTCTTTTTCTATTAGCATTTCCAGTTATCCATTGTAGTCAGCTTTGTGTTATAATAATAAAACATCATCTGCATTAATGTTTTGAAGTGTTGTAGTGTTTGTTGTTTCATTTATAGACTTAAGCATCTGTTGTTGTTGTGACTTAAATCTAGAGCTTCCATTATCAACCCATTTGTAATGCATCATCTTTAGTATTAAGGTTGAAACTGAAGACATTTTCAGAAAAATAGCATTATAGCATGGGCGAAACTTCCGAAGATATTGTAAATACTGTAAATATCACCTTGATGTGATTATCACTGAAGGCTCTAGATTCTAGACGTCTCATTGTGATTTGTCTGTTATGTAATGATGTTATTTTTTATTTAATGTAGAATAATTTCAATAGCTGCATGCAAATATTGTGCAATCAATTTTACAGGGTGTTTTTTTAACGCAACCCTTGATTTGAAATAAAAATGACAAAACATATTTCTACAGCACATTTAATTATTATTAAAATTTATTATTACTACTATTTAAATGATTTTCATAATATTTTTGTTTAAGTTTGGTGTTCAGATAAACCAGAATTAGTATTTATACAATGTTCTGCCCTCTTTAGTAAATTTCTGGACAAAGTTTTCAAAGTTTGCTCAAAACCATGTTTCTAAGCTTAACATAATGTCAGTGCATGAAACACAAATTAAGTAAACAATTCCACAATGTAAATCAGCTGATAGTCAAGGAAGAAGAAGAACCAGGGCTACCAACCTATGAATTTGTAATTATCTTAAACCTTCATTTTCTGTACTTGTAAATAGGGTTGTGTTTTAAAAGAAACACCCTGTATTTAGAGACTGTAGGTGATAGGTTCTATACTCAGCCCTCTTAATACTGACACGTTGTCCATTCAATGGTTGCCATCGACGTGGACACTTACTTGAGAAATCTGGAGTGTCCATGTTGGGTGGTAGCCAAGGTTCGGATGTTTTATAAGGAAGAGAGCTGGGCCATATAAAGCTATAGATCCATTAGTTGCCCTTGCTATTGGGCTATTAAGGGGGCCGTTTCATTCCACGAAAACATGCCAAAAACATGGATTTCCATTCAACAATTGAGTTCGTAATAGTGATTGTATCGTAATATTTTAAGTTTCTTTGATAAGTGAAAAACTGTTCTAGTGGACCATAAGTTGGTTTTTGTAAAAAATGTGTATTTTAATTTTCAACAGTTAAATATGTGTGACTTTACACGTCATTATTGACTATTTTAAATAAATTAAATTCATAATATCAACTTATGGTCCACTAGATTGTACCTATAATAATCATAAATACAGTGTTTACTATAACTTATCGTAATAATAACCACAAACCGTACAGTTAAAATAGAACAGCATGTTTTTGCCTGTTGGCGGTAAAATTACATGGCTCTACTATAGGGCTGTCTGAGCCAGTCGATTTCTCAGCGGTAACTTGGAGGTTTTGAAAACAGCCGCCTTAATAAATAGCTTTTTCTGAGGAACAGTCGACATTGGTTAGTAACAATAACTACACTTATCACACTTATTCATCCCTCATATTCACCCATATCTCTACGATCGGCGTCTTACTAGTGAATAATGAATAACATTATAGAATGTAACAATTCATGAAAATGTAATTAAATTATTTTTTAATTTTTATTATTATTTTTTTCTATTTCCTTAACCTAAAACTTGGAAAATAAAAAATAATGAAATAAACCATTTTCTCTAAACAATTGCTAATTCATATTTCACTTTACTTCTGTAAAATGGAATCAATGAATAATTTTAAAAATGGTTTACCAGTGATCAAGAAATTTCAAGATAGCAAATATGTTTTTACTCTTTTTATTATTATATTTTCACTTCTTTTACCATTTACTTGTATAATTTGTAATGTTCCAGGATCTAGAGCATGTACACAACAAGCTAATTGAAACAGAAACAGCTCCAGCTTCTTCTCCTGTTTGAAGTTTATTAAATTGTTATTAAATTATTATTATTTAATGAAATTAATTTAAAGTTGTTCAATGTAAATTACCTATTTCATCTGGTAAAAAAAGACTAAAATTGGGGAGTTTGTTTAGTTTTAAAGACTGAAAGTTGTTTGTGTATTCTTGTTTTAAAAAGAGTGTTATTTACATTTTTTGTCATTTAATGTGTTATCTACTTTGTAACCATTGTTGATAGAATCCTTTTTCATGACAGTTTTTAACATAATATCTACTCTAGATTCTTATGCATTACTTGTCTACAACATGTACTAATATAATATTTTTGTTATATATTAATTTTCAGCATACTATATAATTGTTATATGTAACAACTGGTGATTGTATAGAAAGCATTTATTAATAATATTATTTTCTAGGTTATAATTTTATGATATTTTATCATTATGTTGTTAATTTTTCTTATAATTTCAAATTAATAAATCAGACTTTTGAGGTACAATTTTTTATTATTACCTGTATTTCTAACTTTTTCACTGCTGCTAAGAGCCCTATATAATCTCTGCATTAGGCTGATATAATCAAATTCAGTCAATTGTGTGATCGCGCTGACATTTTGTGTCAATTTGTGTTTTGTGAGGGTCAATTCATGTCTCCCACTTATCAACAAGAAACAAATTTCGCACCCACCCATTAGTCACAAATTGACTGTCTATGAACTTGTCAAATCTAAGTCTTTGTTTAGCCCTCAAACCGGAACTCGGTTGTTTTTCTGCCGGTTAGCACCTGTGGTATACTGCTTGTAAATCTATATTTATATTATTATTACTATTTTTACAACAATTCACACCAAAGAAAACATTTCAGAAATTTATCTATTTTATAGAGCTTCTGTATATTTTAGTACTACTTTTGAAGTCTTTAGTGATAATCTAATATTTTTAGCAAATTTTTGAAAGAACTGTTACCATAGTGTAACAGTGTTGCGAAAATTGTAATACGCAATAATATATAGTACCTTTATATCCTATTTCCCAAAACTAGATAAAATTAGGATTATTTTTACTAGCTTGGAATTTTTAATTTAACTGTATTATATTGTTTCCCCAGTAGCAGCCCGCCTTTTTTTGTGTTTACAAAAAACATTTTACAATACATCAGGTGACATAAAGAAAAAGGTTTTTACACAGTGTCATATAACCTGGTTCATTGTGAGTAAAACAGCACCAAATACGAGTAGGTTTATATCATTTCACTATTTTTTATGAGTTTTTGAAAAAACGTTTGCAAATGGGCGAAAAATGACTAGCCAGTGTGATCAAATCTAATGCCGGTTTGAGGGTTAAAAGAAAATGTATTTCATATTCAATACCTTCGTACGTGTATAGGTGAGTGGATGGGTCAATACCTCTATACTGTATGGGTAGGTGGGTGGGTGGGTCAATACATCCGTACTGTATGGATGGGTGGGTAGTTCAATACCTCCGTACTGTATGGGTGGGTAGGTGGGTTAATACATCCGTAAGTGTATGGGTACACTTACGGATGTATTAATGTACAATGCTTAAAAGCCTTGAATTTATTTATAAAGCACAATCTTTTGAATGATAACACCCATAGTGTCTTTTAGTCTTGTCTAACGTAAATTTCAGGTCAATATTGTAATTATGATTGAATCAATGATTTTTTATTGTTTCAAAAATGATTTTTTGGAAGGGAAACCCAATCTAAAAAAATTCTTTGAAATTGAGGTATAGAAAACTTGCGAATAAGTGGGGCGTACTATCAGATACAAAACAATTAAAAACATGCACAGCACAGTTAAATTTAGTTCTTAATTTAAGAACTAAAATAGCTTATTTTTTAATTAATTACAAGTTTGCAGTTGAATTACTAGATTTTTTCTTCATATTTTGTAAAAAATTATTAATCTTAATTTTTACCAAAGTCTTAGGTACAATTTATAAGTGAATATTAATATTTAGATCCTCCGTTTTTATCATATGGCTACTTGGTATTAACTATAAGCTGTATATGTACATTAAGTAGAAATAAGCTAAGCATTCACACTTAATTGTTTACCTTTAATATTAATATTGAAAACTTCTACTGCTAATGATGTTTTAGAAAAATGCAGTCTCATTATAAGAAACTCACATTTAGATGACTCCTTCCAAAGTCTAGGTGATATCCGTTCAATTGTTTTATCAGGCAACTCAGGAGATGCTGCGATTCTTTGTCACAGACCTAAATGTTCAAATTCTCTCTCTCCTACTGCTATTTCTGTGATTTACTATTTACCTAATTTCATGGCTTTTTTATGCTCTTTTAGCTATCAAAGGCTGCTCTCAGCGCTTATAGTGGTGGATGTTGTTAAAAGTTTTTATGATAATTGTTTTTAATGTGATTCCTACCCACATGAATAGTTTATCCTTTATTTTTATGCAAGTGATGTAACCCACTTGACACAGTAATTTTTAACAAAACAGGTATCACCCAATAAAATAACAGTCACATCTGTTGGAAAACAATCATATATATATATATATATATATATATATATATATATATATATGGTTAGGATTTGAGTTTTTTCTTTTGGAAAATAACTGTTTTCTACAGGAAGCAACTGCATGTATATGTGCCTTTCATTCTGCATTCGTGATACCTCGGCCTTTGGCTTTGTTGTGTGGCTTTTGTCTAAAAATATTAGTAGATACATTATATCAAGTAAAATCATAATTTACAGTAGTTCATTCATACCTATTTATTACTATCAACACCCAATGTTATTACTAACATTACTTAGCCTACTTCAAAATTTTTTATTTTATTTGTTTTTATTTACCAGCTGATGATTAATTAAGTAAAAGAACTCTACTAGATTAACATTGAACCAAGGGGAGCAGAAAAGGTAAACAAAATTTGTGAATTTTACTTTATTTCAGTATATTAGAGTTTGGTATTTTGCCTGCATAAAATGTAAAAATAATTGCTGAATGTTGCTTATAAGTATTATTAATAAATTAATTAAATATGTCAGATGGTTTAATCAGCTGGAGGAACACACTACTGGTTACAATATATACAAAGCTGCTTCCATAAACACATATTAGCAATAATTTTCCCATAATTTGGCTCTTTATAAGCAACCGAATTAGAAGCAGACAACTTACTACCAAATTCAAGCCAATATGTTTATTTACAAATAAACAACACTATAACCATAGTAACCAAAGTTTATTTACTAAATTTCAGTTTTAGTGACGTATGTTATTTATTATTATTTGATAAAAACTTTATAATTGTTAACCCTTTCGATGCCGGGCATATTTTCCCTTGGTATGCGAGAAATGCCAGGGGTATTTTTAGTGAATATGCATAGTTTATGTTATTTTGTTCTAACTTTGTTATTTTTCAATATATTTTCATAATTATTTTTTGGTTTTTCTTGTTTTGAAATGCTCTTTTTACTACTTATATATTTTCTTAAATAAAATATTGGTTTTAATTTGTAAAATCAACTTTTTTTAAAATTAAATTTTTTTTTAATTTTTCAATTTTGAAACTTTTCAGACCATACAACAGAAATACTAGGGCTATAAAAGTGACTTTATTTGAAAGATCATTTAATTACAAACATGCATACCAAATTTCAAAGTCTTACCTTGAAAATTCCAGGATTTATCGTAATTTTTTTCGACAGTACAAAATGACATATTTGTCACAATTGAGCGATTATTTCAAGTGTGACAAATATATTTCAACAAACGCATATTTAAAAGAGGTTTAAAACACTTTTCCTAAGTACTATAATCAATTCTCAACAGATTGGTACCGTATATGTGGCATATTAACGAAAATGCCTTATCGAAAAAAAAAATTACGAGCCGTCCGAAATATCGGACCGCGGCATTTTTAGCGTAACTACCGCTGTCCGATATATCATACAGCGGCATCGAAAGGGTTAATATTATTGCAATGCCTAAACTAAAAGTGAGTTACAGAACTAAAATAAAACATTATGTAGTGAATCAATACACCAAAACAAATAGTAAAATAGGGTTACAATCCAATTGTAGGTCTATAACAGAAAATGTAACAACTCAAAACAATAAATTGTGATAGGTTTATAATATCATATTGATGTTTTAACCCATTGAGGTAGTAGTTATTTTTGCTATGTTGCTCTAATGGGCAGCAATTAAAATGTGTGAAATTGTAAGAGTTTAGTAGAACTGATATAACTTTTTTTATGTTATTGATAGAGTAATGAAACTTGCTTTATTGTTTTTCTCATAGAATTTGCTGTAATAAAATGTATACCTAAACTTTCTATAGTAAATATTTGTTTGTTTGTTATTATTAATAAATTTATAATAACAAATTTAGTTTTGAAATTTCAAAAGTAGACTAATTTTTTTTATTTTAAATATTTTGTTATATGAACAAACCATTTATTTTATGAAAGTACATATATTTTTGTACATAAAAAGTTACGATACATATATTTTGAAATACAGTTTACCTAAAAAAAATAAGAAATAAAATTTAGGCTACTGTGGCTGATTTTCATTGTTTCTAATGTAGTAAAGCTGTTGTTATGGAAATTTAAATAATGGTGTCTTACAACAACAATTTATTATCTTGAAAAACTATATTTATATAAAAAACACTATTTACAACACAAAATACTTTCAAGAACATTTGATTCAATTTCGTCAGCATCACTCTCGTCGTCATATTCAGAATTATGGATATGCGAACTCATACACCGGGGAATTATTACATCGTCTTCACTATCAGAGTTTTCACTACCACCTGAACCAAACTCGTAATCACTATCCAAATATAAATCTAATTCTGAATCACGCAATCTTTTCCGATTCATATCACAACCGCAATTATTACATCACAACCCACATACCCACAACAACTTCGCGAGCAGACGAAAACAAACTGGCCACTGCCAAACAATAAAACAAATAACAGCTGATTGAACCGCGTATATTCTGCGGACAACAACAAAATCAAAGGCATTTAATTCTTAAATGTCACGGAACAGCAATCTAGCACTATCTGTTGGAAAACCTAGCAACTACGATCACAACTGCGTCATTAAAACTTGCGACGTGCTGGGCACGTCAGACGGCACCCGGTCCCGCGGAAACGGGACGTGCCTGGCACGTCGAACTACCTTAATGGGTTAAAACTGAAAAAAAGCAGAAAAATCTGCTAAAAAAGTGACCTAAGAAGCAAGAGTTATTAGGAGGAGTAAGAAGATGCTCATAGAAGAAGACATACAGTAAGTGAAGCTGATGACACTCATTAACTTAGGTCTTTTTTATGTTTGTTTGGGATTTTCCGAAAGTTGGGATTTTACCATACAAAGCAACAATTTTCTCAAAAAGTATTTTACCTAGAGTTTAAATGTTTTACATATAATAAACGAGGGTATTTCAATAATTACACCCAGTTTGGTAATTTTAACTCTTGTAATAAAATTATAAAAAAATAAAATACAATAAAATGTTAGAAAAATATATTTTTAGAAAAAAAAGTAAGTTAAACATTTTTTTGTAAAAATGTTTTTAAATGGGTCTGTTTGTTAACAGAAGGTATACAAAGATATCCTAAATTTGAAGGCTGTGACTGTAATAGTTTTTATTGTAAGTGTACCTAAAGTTATGAAATTAAACATTATCGGAATAGGCCTTTCCTTCTTCCCAAAGGCCGTAGGGTGGAACCCTACAAAACCATGCTTAAAACCTTTCTTGGGAAAAAATGCTTAACTTCCCAAAGTTTAATGACAATTAAATGACTGTTAAGATGCATAATGAAGACACAGACAGACATTAATTTATTTTTATACTGTGCAGATCAAACCTCGTTAATAATATAAACATCATTATTTACATCCTACAGCTGTTAAAAGATCATTTTTCACATTTGACAGCTGTTACTTTTCAATCAATTTTACTCTCTCTCCTTGTTATTCGTATGGCTAAAAAATGAACTTTGAGGGCATCTGAATTCGGGGTGAATTTTTTGACACCTCGAATTATTCCAAAAATATGGAAGGAGTAACTTTAACAAAAAAACAGCTTCATGTTTAAGTATGTTCTGTTAATCATATATTTTTGCCATAAGTTTTTTTTTCACCCATGAAATGATGCTATCCAAGGCAGTTGCCCAAATGGCCTAGTGAGTCTGCCGGCCCTGGCTGGTTGTTGTTTGTTCATTTGTGAAGCGAGTCTTCACATATTATTTAGGCAATTGGATGGGTTGTGTACTGTGTTAACACGTTGACTGCCAGCGTAGATAATTTATTGTGTCATTCTGAGGCCGCCGTAGTAAAACTGTATGTCTGCCTGACGCCATGAGGGCCACCGGTAGCCCACGTCATACGTGCCGCTGTGCGCCATGTGGGCCACCGGTGGCCCTCGCGTCTTTTATAAATCAAACACAAATTGTAGCACCATTTTTAGTATTACGTAATTTTTAATGATATATTCTGAAAGCTCATAAAAAATAATAGAAAACAGTCCTCTGGTTTTTAAATAAAGCAACCCTAAATACGTTTTTATATATTTGAACTAGTTTTTACGACATTTAGACAGACTAGTTTCTGTCACAAAAAGAATCAATGTCACTTAAACACCTAACCTCAAAAGCTGATCAGTGCGCGGGAAGAAAATATAAAAATCACAACAAAACAGCTGAAACATAATGTAAAGTTTTGCCGCCACGCCATGAGGGCCACCGGTGTACCTCATCAATAACTTCACAAAATGGCGGCAAAAGACCGGATGTCGGCTATTTCTGTACACGGGGGGTCATTTCCGGTTGCATGGAACACAGAATTCGGAACAATGAATATTGAACTTTACCGTAAAAACAGCTGTGGCGCCAGGCTGAAAACTAGTGAGGGCCACCGGTGGCCCTCATGGCGTGAGCTAAAATTGTTGTTTGGGCCACCGGTGGCCCTCATGGCAGTCAACGTGTTAAGTAACGTCGTTTATATCTGTATAGTTTCAAGTTTCCAAATCTTTCAGCTCAGAGTAGACTTTAAATAATTTCGTTGGATGTATGGGCAGTTTCGTGTGTTATGTAGCTGAAAGGTCACTCCTTTTCTTGTCTTATCCATATATAACTACAAAATAATTGATTCAGGAGGGTTATAATATTTTTTTAACAACTTCAGAGAATCTTCAAACTGTATTTAATGTGTCTGACAAATAATGTCAATACAGTTTAACAATCAATGCAACCTGTGAGTAAGGAATCTGAATAATTTAATACAGTACTAAATAAAACAAATATAAATGCAAAAAACATATTTGAATAAAAAAATTACATGGAAACAATTAATTCTGAACAATATCACTAACATCACAGATATTTTGGGTCTTTTATGTGAAACAATAAATACTTAGGTTTTAATTAAATAATGGTAATTTCTTAATGCTACAACATAAATTGATCTAAATAAATAAGAAAGTGTTCAAACAAGTATAAATAAATTTATACATTAATAGGTAAAAACGATTTAAAGGCAAAAACACAAACTGCCTTTTAGAAATACTTCAATAATATTTTTGAAGCGGTTTTATATAAATAATAAACTGAAGCAGGTAAAGTAAGGTTACAATCAATCCATATTAAAACCAATATACATTTCACTGCCAAACCTTATCTTAGTTTACAGGTGTGTTATGTCTTAAAAGTTTTAAATTAGTAACCTGGCTTTAAAATGGCTCCAATTTTGAATTTAGTTGCTTTAGTTTTGACTACCACAAAATTTATTCACATAATACATAATAGCACTTCTAGGTAAAAAAAAAACATATTAACTAACTTAAGTTTATCTTACTTAGTGTCTTCTTAGATCTGTTTTCTGACAAAAATTACTTTAACTTTTAATATATATACATTACACACATCAAAATTTACATTGCATTTTTGCTGTTGTCCATTAAATCTGATAAAAAATTTGTTGAATAGGTCAACATAGATAAAGAAACACGTACTAGTTTTCTTTCTTGCTATTACCTATACTCAGTCAACAGAAATTAAAGGAATACGTGCAAAAATGTCCTTTCTTAATAATGATTTTGACGCTTTTAATATTTAATTTTAGAGATTAATACTCAACATCAGTCTCATGTGAACATTGAGAATTAAGTCAAAAAGTTGCCGTTTTCAGTGAAAGACAGACAAGAAGGCAGTGCATCAGTCAAAATGGATGGAATATTCTTGGATCCTTAATCTAAGGTACAGTTTAGGTGTTTATTCTTAACACTAAGTCGCGGTCTATGTACAAAAGAGATGAGTTGACTAGCGATGAGGGTGGACCGGTAACAGCCGAAGTCACTGACTACAGTTTTCAAGGCTGTGAGAACGACGCAGTGGCGATGTGACCACCACAGAGAGCAGCTCTGGACAGCCCAAAACTGTCTCTGGCCGTGAGACACTGGCTACAAAATACAAACACATGTTAACTGATCACTTGACAGTACTCAGGTAATATTAAACATTTTATTGGTAAATTAAGTGATTCAGTGGATATCCATCATGAAACACATGTTTAGCCTTACATGAGACCAATGGCTCTCCAATTGCTATTGAAGAGTTTAAGTACAGTACAATCTTGATTATCCATCCTTGCTTTATCCGGCTGTCTTTGTCATCCAGCTTGACAGTCAGACAAAAATATATTTTGTTATTTAATCAAATTACAATTCAGGGGAAGCATAGTTCAGCCTTGTAACGCAAATCTTGAACAAGACGGTTTCAGTTTTGCAACTTAAATATTGAAGGCGTTTTATTACTTGTATATTGCTGGTTGAAATGATTCAGAAAGAAATGGATGATCATCTGCTGCGATGATAATCTTATTGTAAAAGTGCTCAACAAATTGCTATCAAATCTTGAGTTCATGATTACAGAATTATCAAACCTTTTCTATGAAATCAAGGAAAGATTTGCGTGAAATTGTGCCTGATATCACAAATGTTGTTTACACTCATGTCAGATAATTACTTTGAAATAAATAAAAATAGTTTCGAATCCAATCTGATGTTTCATGTGCGGTTTCATAGAAAAGATTTCCAGAGTCAATTGTGATGAAACTGCAGGATCATTAATACATCGCACTTAGTTTATGATCAAATATATTAAATTTAAAAGCTTTTTAAAGAGTATTTCTAACAGAAAATGCATTATCTCTTATTTCAAAGAGGGCAGGATTTTTAATTATACCATCACTTTGTTGATTTATAAATACTACAGACTCTGTTCCATAACCTCCAGCAACACTACTACAGCTATAAAGTATCCCCCTTGTCTAGGGTAGACTGACCTGGCAGAGGTAGGGAAGGCGTCAGCTCATCAGGCGAAGAGGCTCGACTAGACTGGCTCATGTGGGGTGATGTACTTCCACCCATCTGGAACTGGATACATCAGTTTGTGACTAGGGTCAATTTGAAATATAAGAATGAAGAATATTAAAAATGAAATTCAGTGGTATACAGCATAAACAATAAATCTGGATACGCAGTCAGTGATAGCTTAACAAAAGTGAAGAGGGGCTCTTTTATGAAAACTTAAGACTATCCAACAGTTGTCCTAAAGAAGTGTCTATTATTTATTATGAGCTACAGTTTATTACTGATATTAAATCAAATGTTGTATATTTTTTATTGAGAAGAGATGCCCAATTAAGACAAAGTTCTCTTCGCCTGTTTAGATGAGCCTATTTTAGTTTCTAGGCTCGTTGGATTGAACCACTGACTTACCATGAGTGGTTGAACTAAGGGAGTGGCACAAGGGTGTAAACTATTATAGTCACACCAGAAATTGAACTCATACTGGCTGCGTGGCAAGCCATCGCATTAGGCCCTTAGCTAAGACTGCTTCATTACTGTGATGCACAATGCCTAGATTAAATGACGGTAGATATCAAGTGCATGATTCACATGGGTAAAGCAGTTGAGTGGAAATATAAACATATAATCAAACAAAAAAATGCTTGAAATTAAGGTAACATTTTTGCATGGTAGAAGGGTTGCAATGAGGGAACCCCTTATAGCCAACATAACCCTATTTAGTTGTATATCAACCTCTCATACAGTGTATTGTTAAGCCATATAAACTACTGTTCATATCACTAGATACACATTTATCTGAGAAGTTAATTATTACTAAATGCATTAATCACATCAATCTAACATAGCATTAAAATTTAGTGTACTAACTTGCTAACCAACTGATTAAAATATTGATAAGCAACTGAGAAATTTATTCACCTGGGAGAAGACTCGTGGTGCAGGACTCAGGCTGCGGCTGCGGTTAGCTGTGTGATGAGGCAAGCTCTCGGACTCACTGACCACCTCCTCGATGTCCATGTGGAGAATACTCTCCTGACTGCCTGTGAACTGTGCATACAAATATTTTAAGACAAGTACAAATTTGAATTTTCTTTAAGTTTAAAAAACCTTATGATCACTATTTAATTTACTTTTATTAAAATTATTTTCATCATTAACCCTTCACAGCGGTTTGACATAATATTATGTTATTTCTTACTAGTGCAAAAATACCAAGACATCTTCATTGTTGAATCTGATGAGCAATGTAAGGTTGTACTGGGGTCAGGAACAGCACTAAGGATCGTCAGTTCAAATTTAACTGCAGTTGGTACTTTTTCTGCACAACTTATTAGTGGCACTGGTCTGTGGTATAGTCGTATAGGACTCACCTTAAATAAACGGTGTCCAGTATTGGGAGGAGGGGGCGTGTGTGGAAGTTAACGGGATCAGTGTTTTTATTATAGTTGCATGGAACAAGCACTTGTTTCCTAAATTTGTACTATAATAAGTGGAGTAGGAGGACACATTTTTCTTATTTTTTTTTAAATTTGTTTAGACGTTACATAAGTGTACTGGACATTGAAGGACAAATAAATAAGTCAACATATATAAAAGGGCATTAAAGTAACTGGATAAATAAAAAAAAAACATGAAAAATAGAATCATAAATAATATTTGGACATACAACAACATTATGGCTCTGAAGGTTCATTACTAAATGCATATTATGCAAAAAAGCCAAAGTCTGTTTAATACATTTGTAACAATCAAAATATGGCCTCAAAATAGATATATATTTTTTTTAGTAGAAGTGTGTATAAATATATTTTAATAAAACTAAATTTTGTATAGAAGTATGTATAACATACAAAATAGTTACCAACTGAACTAAAATGCCACTCATGAGTCAAAAGAGCATGTTAAATGTCAGAGATTAAATGCAAGGAAGGGCAAATGTTGCCCCAATTTCACCTCATTAAAGAAGTTTCTTTTGTTCTGTTCTATTCTACTCCAGAAGATCATGGTAATGGAAATAATTGTGGATATTAAAAGTTGAAAAAGCAGTTTTACTTTGAATTACTAGTACATTACATCACACAGTTATGTCACATTGCACTTTCAATCAATGTTCTTTTATTTATTGATAAAAATTTAACATTTAAAAATAATTATACAACATTAGACTATCCAGAACTTGTGTACTGTATTTTCTAAACTGCAATAAAGTCACTTACCACAAATCCATAGTGCTTGAGAATATCCATCTTGCACATAGGACATGTTCTGTGTTCTACAAGCCATGGATCAATGCAGCTACGATGGAATTCATGTCTGAAAAAAAAAAAAAACAACAGTTCATCATCAAAAACTGAGACTATACGTCTTCTCAAGAATCTTATTAAAAACTAAAGTGTTGCCCAGTGTTCATAATAAAGAATACACCTAGCAGTGAACAAATCAGTCAAATGGTAGTAAATATAGTCTTTTATAGCCGACCCACAATTGTAGTGAAGGTGGGCAGTCCATTGTTAGTTGCAATTTACATGGGCTGGATGGGCCAGTCACAATCTCTCATACTAGGGGGCCAATCTCTAAATTACATAACGCCTGAAGAGGGGAGGTTTTTGGCTGCATTATGCATTTTTACAGGAGAGGGTGGGGGGTTCTACACAGCGTTACGTAACTATTAAACCTAAACAATGTTTTAAGTTCATTCATAAATTTGACCGTTTTTCCCCAAAATACAAGATTTTAAAGTTAGAAATAAACTCTCCCCCATTGGAAAACAAACAGAACAAAGTAGAAACAATGACTTTATCATAAACAAAAATATACATAAAAATGGAGGGAGGTTGGTGACTGTATTATGTAATTTTTGAGGGATTTTAGTATTACCGTAGTATTACCTCCTGTCTGTTACACAGAGGGGAGTCTGAAAAGGCCGATTTTAGCGTTATGTAGTTTAGAGACGGCCCCTAGTCCCACAGCTTAAATCTTATAAGCTATTTAAAAAGCTTATAGGAAATGGCGGAGTCAGTTCAATATATATGTACGTTTATGTCAACGTGAAGTATCCTTAAACATTTTGGCAGTAGAAGTTACATGGGTTGTATTGTATTTAAAAGATATATATTATTGTGGTACTTACTAAATTAGGTTATTCTATAATCAAATAGCTCAATACAGAAGTCTGTATTCCCAAAGGCTAGTATTAGTACTTATAAATTACCTTTTGTTGGGGATAAGTAAGAAGTATGTAGTCGTGAGCATGCTCACTCAGCTTCCTTATATTTATACAGTATTTTTAAGATATATTTATTGTAGGCACAATGAATTTATTAATATATTCATAATATGGCGATAATCAAGGATGGTGATTAAGTATAGATGAACACAAGAACAATCATTATTACTAAGGTCAACTGCCCTTATTATTATTATTATAGGTTAGGTTCAATACCACTGTACGTGTATGGGAGGGCGGGTGGGTGAATACCACCGTACGTGTATGGGCGGGCGGGTGGGTCAATACCACTGTACGTGTATAGGTAGGCGGGTGGGTCACTACCACCGTACGTGTATAGGGGGGTAATTTATTAGTAGCCTAATAGCAGGGCAACTAAGAGACAAAGCTCTTATAGTGAGCCGGTGGCTGAGCAGTCTAAAGTGTAAGGACTTTGAGCCTGGGTTAGAGACAGCGCTAGTTAGAATCCAGGCTGTACTGGAGGTATTTATCAGTAATGCTCACCTTCTACTGTACTGGTTCTCCCCCTTACTCTGTCTGAACAAGTTCCTCACACAGATCAATAGTCTCTGGTGAATGAGCAGAGTAATATTAAGAAGCAGATCGGCTTCTCCTTTTTTTTTTTAAAAAAAAGCTTAGCATGATATCCAAAACCACTTATTATTGATCTGATTTTCGACAATTTAACAAGCGTGATGCTTAGTTCTTTCCCTCGCACAAAATTCTGGTAACCATCCAACACAAACCTGCAGTGTTGTCACGCTGATGGCAATTACTGAGCGGATAATATATTGGTGTTAAGGAAACTGAGAAGAAAACTTAATGCCCACAATCTCCTAAACACTCAGCACTCAAGTAACTGGGTTACAGCACAGTGCCTGTTGAATAATATTGTAGTTGAGGTTATTCTCCCACTCCTTCTTCTAATGGAACTGTACTCAAGGAAAAAAGTATGATTACACAATAAACTTCAAACCTAAGTGTCAACTCAGTTCGCTGTAATACATTGACAGTTCGGGAAACCACTGTCTAGATGAAGTATCATTTGGAGAGTATAAATAATACTATTATAAGTAGTTTGTATGAGATTAGTGCGGATGAAAAACTTAAACACTACTGTTTCAACTTTGTTACGTCCAAACAGGTACAGTAGACAGTGGTTTCCCGAACTGCCACTGTACTACAGCGAACTGGTTTTAAGTTTATAGTGTAATCACAAATCTTTCCTAGTATACAGTTCCATTAGAAGAAGGAGTAGGAGAATAATCTCGACTAAACTATTACTGTTACTAAGATCTTCGAACATACAACTGGTCCATCTCGAATTCATAATAATGAAAACAATAAAATGTTCTCTGCTCTAAGAAACAAAAACCTGCAAGCAAGTATCTAGTTTACAAACATCATATCTAAAGAACCTTGAAGCTAATGAGTTGTTTTTGCTTGAACCATTAAGTACCGTAGTTATTTAGTGAAAAACAATAATTACTGTATATCTTATCTTCCAAACAATAATGTTGCTAGCAAAGACCAAAAGAGGAGTGAAACTAGCAAACTAGTTTGAAAAAAGTAAATCTAGATCCAGCTTTATACACATAACAGTTCTATACCAAACTCTTTGACATTGGCAACAAATGTTGTCTTGTTTCCCTTGGCGTCTAAAATGGC
This sequence comes from Stictocephala bisonia, assembly GCA_035578905.1. Taxonomy (NCBI): domain Eukaryota; kingdom Metazoa; phylum Arthropoda; class Insecta; order Hemiptera; family Membracidae; genus Stictocephala; species Stictocephala bisonia. The sequence continues at coordinate 140,274 of JAQJVL010000885.1, forward strand.
CTCGAAACTAATGCTGATGGCCTCTAAAAGGTGGTGGTGTATTTGTGTATTCCAATACTAGCAATTAGTTTGGCATTGTAGTATAGTATTATAACTACTGCAGAAATGCGTTATTATATATATGGTAATCACTAAGAAAAAAGTCACAGAGAACTAAACTGACACTGATATGTAAACAAACTATAGACCCATGGGAATTACACATGTGTGGGTGTCCTATCAGAAGTCAAAGGGTTAATAAATTCAAATCATAATACATTGTGTTAATTTTACATCTTCAATAAAAAATAGAAATATTCACTACAGTATTTCTTTTTATCGTAATACAAATAATATTAAAATATGTTAATGCACATTCATTTCCACATTTGCTGAATAATTAAAACTGATTAGCAGCAAATCAGCATTCTGAACTGTACTGTTGCTGCCATAGTTGATTATTAGTCAGCGTTCAATTTTTTTTAATTACTGAATTAAGTGACACATTTAAATTAATTTGTGTATGATTTTTCATTGCATAGTTTTTGTATCAATGCTGGAAAAGACATTTTTGTAGGAAAAACCGTCCTATAAAATTAGCCTTGTATATTTGAAGACTACTGCATAAAGAACATGAAATTAAGGGTGTTCGTCCGACTGGTTCAGTTCGGCTGTGGATGGAGTTTAGTTCAACATTTCGCTGCCACTGTCGCCATGAGTAGCAAAGTTAATGCCTTGCTGGGCATGGGTGAGTAACAGCACTCTTGATGCATGTCCGGAGCACAAACTGGAATAACTCCCTAATTTATTGTAAACTTCACCAATACAGATTTGATGTATTATAAAACTACTTTTTCGGCCAAAGATAATTGTACAAATTTCAACTTGAAATTCTTACAGATGTCGTTTATCAAATAACAATTGGTTACACTTTAAAAAATACTCTTTATTATTATTGTTGTTTTTAATTTACTGTAGGTTGGTTTGTACCATTTGTCAAATATATTCTCAAAATTTGAATGAAATATATCGCACAGTTTGTTATTGAGTTAGGAACCAAGAAAGGCCAAATGAGCCACTTTAGGTAGCCATGTTTCCATACAGATTTTTAAAGCTTTTTCACTTACTTGTAACAAGACAAACAATTTTTATTAAAAAATAATTTTTGATTGAACATCCTTAACTGATGTTGTGGTTTAAAAATGACTTTGATATATCACATCCTTCATAAACAATCATTTTGATTATGTATTAAGTAACTTTGATTGATGACTCTGGCCAATTTTAAGGCGTTTAGTGACGTCAATGATGAAAGCCACTGCACTTAATTATTCGAGATTCATGAGATTGTATTGTCTGCATTCAAATAGAGGCATTATGAAAGGCTGGCAGAGAATAAAAGTTAAACATGAAGGCCGCTTGTTTGAGAATCAAGCCCCAATTGGTCTTGGTGAGATGCATGCCACGCCACTTGTCATCGGCCTATGGTTAATTAACTGTCTTAGAGACCATCGGCCTTGGAAAGTAACAAACTATTATTAAACAAATCCTCATTATTCAATTCATACTAACTTATAAACATTAAGGTTTGGACAATCATGTACTTAGTGAAATTATATGTTATGTAAGAGTGAATCACAACAAGGTTTATTCCACAGAGTACAAAATAAGAATTCTTATTTCATCATCTATGTTTTATTCAGACACAGTGAAAAATACATGCATTGTATTAATGATAGGAGAGAGACACTTTATCACAAACAAACAAAAAATCTAAAATTGTACTTATCAGAGAACATATTAACAAAAGTGTATTTTTTTAGACTGCCATTGAATAAATTTCAAGGTGATATCAAGGTTAAAATGTTTTAATTACATAAATTGCCAGCACTAGTGGTACAGTTTTGCATCCCATCTATTTGGGGGCCAAGTGTTGTGGAGATTGTAGGCAATAAGTTCTATACTAGTTCTTCTCAATACTGACATGGCGTCTGCTCAATGGTTGCCATCAACATGGACACTACTATAGAAGTCTGGGGTGTTCATGTTAAGTATAAGGAAAATAACTGAGTGCCAGGCTTGTCAGTTAGCTGAAAATCAGACCATTATTATGTGGTTTGTATTCCACATAAAGGTGTAAGCTCCTTAGTTGCCTTGGCCATTGGGCTAGTAATAAATTACTCTTTCTAGGAAACAGTCCACCATAGCTAGTAACTATGACCACTCATTTCCCCCTCATTTTCACCTATATCTCTTGATTGACGCCTTAATAACAAATTTTGTGTTTTTTTCATAAACCTTTACTATTTCAACATGTGAGTTATGATTTTAATTTATTTTTTTAAATAACACATGTTTTTCTGAATCTGTTAAAATATAAACAAACCAAATATTATTGTGTTTTTCTACCTATGTCTAAAATACACAATTCAGTTATTCTCGAACTTTATTTCATTTTTATTATAATTTCAAAGCTGAAATTTAAAATACAGACCTTGAACCCCCGAGGTTGATGGAAAATCGTAATTAAGAAAGTTGCTAGAAGTTTGTAAGGTATTTCCAGAATTATTTGTAGAAGTTGTTTGCAAAGTATTATTACAAGTCATAAGATTTGTTTCATTGTTTGAATCAAGGTCTGTATTTTCAATTTCAGCTTCATGGCATGTTTCAGTATCTTGGGATTCATTTAAATTCGGTATTGGAAGTCAGGCTTAGATGATATGAACCCGATCGGAGATCGGCTTTCCTGGTACTTAACATGACTGCAGCATATGTGCTAACACAATCCATAATCTAGTATTGTATGAACTGATTCGGTGGTATTGAGGCTTCACTTCACTACTTATACCTGAGCCGATGCACCAGTAACAATAAATGACATGTACATATGCCTGGATAATAAACCTATCTTCATTATCTATAGTAACATTTCACAATATAATACATGGATATTATATCAAGTAAATTCATAAAACAGTTCTAACGTAAATAGTTTATACAGTGTCAATTCTCTAAGATTTGTCCTTGTAACATACAAGTTGTTTTTAGACTTTAGATATTTAGTTTATACAGTTTTTTTAAAAAGCTATTTAAAAACACACTTAGTTACAAAGCCTACATTTACCTGCAAGGCAATATCCTAACAATTTCTGAGGTTCTGTATGGTTCGATACAGATTGCACAGCATTCCCCATCTCCCTGTAGCTCCTGCAACCAAAACCGTTCTCAAGATGAGTTGTAATTTACTTATCCAAAGTTAGGGCTACGAATAGGGATGGCAAATATTTTCAACATATTGATATATCAAATTATTGATATATCACAAACCAAATATCGATCTAACGACAATATCGAAAGAAAAATATTGATGTATAGGGTAACCGATATATCAAATTGTGAATGATTCATCTGTTCAAAATTAAATTTTTTAAATATATTCTGGACCAAATAAATAATTATTTTAGGCTGGTCAGTGAACCTTCACATCCAATCACGGATGATCCACAAATTATGCACTTACTCTTATGCCGTGACCAAAAATACACTCATGTTTAGCTGTCACTATTTAGATTAGCCTGCTGCTGTACGTAAAAATTAAATACATTTATCTACACGAAATAAGTTGTGATCTAGGGGGAGTGAATAAAAACAATTCAAAATAAGAACAATTATAAATTTAATTATTATAAAAAAATAATATAGTAACATTGTTGTTTTTATTTTTCACATTTAAAAATGCCACTATGCTTCTAATGAACAAAAATTAAACAAATTAACTCACTAGATTACACTTTACTGTGCTAACCTCATGTATTATATATATATATATTGGTATCGAAAGAAAATATCGTAACAAATATATCGAAACATATTTATCGATATTTCCAATATATCGTTGCATCCCTAGCTATGAATAACCAGTGTTCTTGCACGTGGTTGTGAGGCTACGCAGGATGATTGTTGTGTGGTTTGACATGTACCATCATGCCTTGTTAGTAGTAAAAAGTATTTTTTCACAAAACTATGGTGTGCTCCACCGGTGGTACATGGCGAACTTTTTAAAACCCTGGCATGAGCCACCTATGGCGCACACTTCAATGGCAACAATACTTTTCTAAACTGCAGCAGGGTTTTATTTTAGTATTGTATGTATATTAAACGTGTCTTGTACTAAATATGGACCATATAAGTCCACCACATTTCAGAGAATTATTACAGGATATGCATAATGTAAAAACTACATTATAGTTAAAACAAGGATTTTATTTTATGATAAGTAAGCCACAAGATATAAGTTTGTCTGATAAAATAACGAGATTTTAATGAATTTTGTTAAAACAATCAAGGCACATTGTAGGATTCTCATCACAAAAATTGCTAAAATCATTTTTTTTCAGGCACACTCGATTTTTATTATTATCATTTAACAAACTCATGAACAACAATTATATCAAAAGTATATTGTGCAACCATTAATGAAAATTTGAATTGTTGACCTTGAAAACATAGTTGTATTTTAGGATAGTGCACTTGATTAAACTACACTTATTTGATTGTTCAAAGATTTGTAGCGTGTACCACTGGTGGCACACATCGTGGTGAACATGTTAATGGCTACTTATCATATACATGTTCACTAAGTGTAAGTCTACGACAGCTCTCCTACCTACATAGATTGTTTATGGTTGTGAACATAGAGGATGAATGGTGGATGTGTAAACTTCTCCAATTCTGTAACTTTTTGAAATGACTGTTACTCGAATATTATTTTCTGTTCAATTTTATTAATAACAAACATTATTTCTCACAGTTGTTTGTAAATATATTCTATCAAGTCATATAAAAATAAAATTTATACTGTAAGAGATGTTGAATAGTACTTACAAAGAGATTATCCAAAAACATTGTCAGCAAAAACAAAATCAATACAAAGATAATTAGATTTATATCACAAATATAAGCACCGTATTAATAAGTTGCATTGCATCTATAAATAATAAATTTTACTAAGTAAATTGGACTCAATGCATTTAAAGCCAATAAAGTTATATTTTTCTACAATCTCATTAACGATTTAATTTGTTTAAATTACATAATAATTATTAACTACAAAAGTAAATAAAATTGATATTTTCCCAAGTATTTATTTTAAAGTATCACACTTTTTATTACTAAAAATAAATAGAATATTCTATCTTGTATACAATAAATAACATCATATTAAGTATAGTGCATTCAAATATACTATATCAATATACAAAAAAGAAATTCCAATTTAACTATCAAATAAAGAGGAGCTGTTTGTTTAGTAGCTAAAGTTAATAAGTTAATTTGTTATGGAAATCCTCAAGTGTTGTATGAAATGATTAGAAGAGTGGAAAGTAGAAATGAAAATTTGCTAGAAATCAAGTACTCTAAATCTATCTCTTCTTATTTAAAATTCTAATTAGTAATCAATCAATTATTATTAAAAGTGTGTTGCATTAATACTACATTGAAGAAATTAATTTTAAAAAGTGGGATACATGTGAAATTGATAACTTTTATTGATTATATAGCATTACTCACACATAGCTATCTCATTTAATACGAATATTTGTGCTAGTAATTTGATAACTGGCGGCGCAGAAATTATTTGCACCCGAGTTTGAAGGTTGTTTTCTAATAAACTAAGAGGCCTATGAAAACTCTAATCATACCATTATTTTCCTTGTTTAATTATGCGTTATGACATATAAATTTCAACATTTTATTATAAATTCTAACAACTTTTTTCTTAGTTCGAACAAAAAAGACCTGAATTTGAACTAGTTTTCACTGTACATAAAATTTACACCATTATTACCCAAAAATCCGTTCATATATCGCATTTACATGTTTGTTTTAATACGTGGTTGATAACAATGTTTTCTAATAGTTTTATAAATTTTAGAATTTTATGATTTTAAGAAAAAAATTTTGTATCAATTACATGAAACATTGTTTTCTTGGCTTCTAGAGGTAGTAAAATGAATTACTTGGTCCTGATCTAATCCTTATTACACATATAGTTACGATACATCTTTTTCATGTGGGAAAGTAAATGCAAAATTTTTATATTCATTTAAATCAATTAAAATGTATCAATTTGAAGTTATTTTTTATTGATTTAAAATCACATTTACTTACACATTTTAAAGTGGTGTATCGTTACATGTTATATTGGATTACAACAAGACCAAGTAATTAATTTTATGACCTCTAGAAGACAAGAAAACGAGGTTTCATGTAATTGATAAGAACTATTTTCCTGAAAACATAAAATTCTAAAATGTATAAAACTGTTAGGAAACATTCTTATTAACCACATATTAAAGTATAAATGTGCTATATGAACAGATTTTTTTTAGTAATAACGGTGTAAATTTGATGTACAGTGAAAACTAGTTAAAATTTTGGTACTTTTTTTTGTTGCAACTAAGATAAAAATTGTTATAACTTATAATAAAATGTTGAAATTCGTATGTAATAACGCACAATCAAACAAGAAAAAAATGCTATGTTAGGAGTTTTCATAGGTCTCTTAGTTTATTAGAAAACAACCTTCAAACTCGGGTGCACATAATTTCTGCGCCGACAGTAGTTTGTGAAGTCTGCAGCTACTATTGTTTTAAACTGCATTAAATTTACATGAGACTACACTAGCACTTCCTAACAGAAACACTGGACCCAAAACAGCTGATAACTAGAGACGCAAAATTTAATATTGTATGAGAAATCGATCTGTGTGCATAGAAAAATCAATGCTTTTTCTTATAAATAGTAATTGAAGTTGTTGTAATTCAATACTGACCTTATCATCAAGCTTAATATGCTTTGTAGGAATCTTGGAGAGAGCTTTCTTTGCTGCAGTGCACAATCTCCTCTGTAACCAACATGAAACATCATAAAAAACATTGAAGTTATTTTAAAATTAACTAATGACAGTTACAGCGCAAGAAATACCATTATACAATGTACAATCAAACCAGTCACTGAGCACAAATAAACACTGTACTTCCAGATCTTATGACTTAATTTTTGTCATTTTTTCAAAATTAGGATGAATTGGAATGTACTTTACCACTGTACCACTGTACTGTATGGGTGGGCGGGTGGGTCAATATGTGTATTGGTGGGTGGGTGGGTCAATACCACTGTAGTGTATGGGTGGGCGGGTGGGTCAATATGTGTATGGGTGGGCAGGTGGGTCAATACCACTGTAGTGTATAGGTGGACGGGTGGGTACTGTATAGGTGGGTGGGTGGGTCAATACCACTGTACGTGTATGGGTGGGCGGGTGGGTCAATACCACTGTACGTGTATGGGTGGACGGGTGGGTCAATACCACTGTACTGTATAGGTGGGTGGGTGGGTCAATACCACTGTACGTGTATGGGTGGGCGGGTGGGTCAATACCACTGTACGTGTATGGGTGGACAGGTGGGTCAATACTACTGTACTGTATAGGTGGGTGGGTGGGTCAATACCACTGTAGTGTATGGGTGGGCAGGTGGGTCAATACCACTGTAGTGTATGGGTGGATGGGCGGGTTAATACCACTGTAACACTCAGTGGTATTATTCTAAAATTTTGACAATAGTAGAATATTTTGACAAAAGTTGAAAATTTATACAAAAGTTGAAAATTTTAAAAAAGGTTGAACATTTTGTTAATGGTTGAAACTTTTGACAAAAGTTTTAAAAAATCAGCATTTTGTTGAGCATTATTATAATGTGATATAGTGAACATAAGCAAACTTACCGATAAATAAAAGAAAACATATAAAAAAACTAAACATAGTACTCAAATTTTAGTACAACAAGCACCTTCTTCAGGTAATAAAAAAGAATGTTTTTACTATTTTTGTTCTGTCTGTTTTAGTGGACTTATCCTTTGAGGTAATTTTACTGATACTAACCGAGTTACTTGGGGGCAAAGTGTTGTGAAATTAGCACTTATTATAATCCCTATAATTAGTTGTGGAGGTTATAGGCTTTAGGTTCCGTTTTTAGTCGTTTTAATTGCAACACAGCATCCGCTCAATGGTTGCCATCGACTTAGAAACTAATAGAGAAGTCTATGTTAAATGGTAGTCCGTGTCCAGATGTTATGTGGGGAATAGAACTGAGTACCAGTTTGTCATTAGCTGAAAATCAGACCAATACTATGTGGTTCGAATTTCACGAAAAGCTGTAGGCTCCTTAATTGCCCTGGTCCTGGGTTATTAATAAATAGCTCTTTCCAAGGATCAGTTGACCTTAGTAAGTAACCAGACTACACAGTTTACTCACGCTCATGTAATAGTTCTTATTAGTCTTAAAATATGCTAAACCTGTTTTGGCGTCTCATGACTGAATCTGTATGACAGTACAGTAAGTGTCATAGTGAAGTACTCCATAAAATAACCTCAAAATGTTTAAAACCTTATCAATTAGGCCTAATAAATTTTTAATTTTGCCATTCTATAAAGGGAGGTAAAAAAGTAATTTCCAAACGTCAGTTAGTTCAGTTTTAAGTTTCATAAAAAGTATAATTTCAAAATTAATTATTTTTCTGTGTTTCTAAACAATGAACACATATTATGTGAATTACATTGTATATAATACAAAACCACAACAGAAATTGAAAATTTTCAAAACATTTCAAAACAACGTTTCATTATATATATATTTTTGGCATGTAGCCACGACATGTAATCCCAGTACAAAAGTATCCAAATCACAATTCATAACTCAACAGTCCGAAACCAGGTCTTGAACTCGATGGCAATTTCTACATACAAACAAAAGTACACTTTTATTAGTACATTTTACATTTGATGAATATTATTCTTATTCTTCTCCCAAGTTAACATGAGTGCGCTTAATGGCATTTGAGTGTGCTTAGTGGCATTTGAGTGTAGGTATGACGCGCGATGTTGCCAAGAATACTGTGTTTGATATAATTAGGATAGGAATTTGTTGGGATATAAATCCTATTGAAGAGACATTTTTAACTTGTGCAAACAATTACAATGAAACAATTTTTTAAATAAAGTGATAAGAAGAATCTATAAACAATAGGAAACAAATATGTAAAAGACAATACAAACAATAAGAGATTCCACGATCATAATATGTTTACCCACACTCAAATTCACAATACAAAACAAGAAAGTTACAAAACAGGTGCATTTAGGCAACTGCGCAAAGGCGTCGCTGTGGTTGCGGCTGGCTTACATCGTCATGCCATTGGTCGTAGCATTCCCAAATTCCTCGTAGTTCCAGCATTTGCTAAAAGAGCACTCTGAAGTCAAGTCTGGAGATTCAATAAATAAACTTAAAAACTATTGCTTTTGCATTGGGGGTTATGTAGGGCCTACTTTTAAATTTGTTCTCTTTGACCACTAAGCAATCAACCAATTATTTTAACTTTCTCTTGTCTTCATGAGATATCAGAGAGTTAAGTACTTCCTTTTGCATTAATGAGATCTGAACAATATCTTGGAACAACAACTATTGTCTCTGAAAGCTCAAGGCTTTACCCATGAGCAGATCCTGTTTACAAACTTAGCTCCCTTTATCGGCATTACTAAAGTAAAGGATCATTATTTAACTATAGTAAATGTAGGCCTATACTATTAATAAATAGTAACAATTAAAAGTCCGTTCAACAAAATGATTAGTAATAACGGTTTGAAATTTTCCAAAATATTTAAGATTTTTCAACATCTATCTAATCTTACGAATTTTTACAATTATTTTATATTATAATTTTTAATTTTTGACATTTTTCAGAATATTTGAGATTTTTAATAAAGAGATGTATATAACAAGGAGAGAGTGATAACAGAGAAAAAAGATAACAAGAGAAGGAGATCTTCTAATGAACAAAATATAATAATAATAAATCAAATCTACCGTTTTCACAAGACTTCAATTTGATTTATCTATTATTCATTGAAATATTATTGTTGTGAAGGCTGCTTGCATCGTAACTGTGGATAAAATTGCGCAACTTATGAAGTAACATTTTGATTCAGTGTCTAGAAAATGCAGTTCTAACTGTACTGCCGTATCGGTTCAAATAAACGTTGAATATTAACATGGTACCGTAACAATAAATGTATAATTTACGTAAATTCTATTTCTATTTTATCTATTTATTATTTATTTGACAAATTAAGACATGTTTAGAAAAATAAAGAAACTATCAATCATAAAGTTAAACAAATCAACATTTAAAAACTTAGTATATTTATATATCAACGCTCAGTAAATATGTCAAAAACCAACTTTTTGAGGTTATGGCAAAAGTAAAAAACACACACTTAAGTCTGGCCTTAAAAGCGCAATTATGAGTTTTAACTTTAGACCCTATATACAAAGGTGTGTTTATCTAATCTCCCCCCCCCCTACCCGGTGAAGGAATGGGCACGTGTGTTGTTAATATGTGTGCTACCTAAATGGCGATAAGATCAAGCTGGCATTGGCTTGACCCTGAGCTCTGATGAAGGTGGCATAACGAACAGCTGATAGACAAAGCGCCACGTCAAGGCCTTTGGCCTCTCGGCCCAGACACACTGACTTGTGGCACCGGATTGGATCTGCATAAAACAGCATGCACTATGCAGCCAGCCCACTCTTCTGGTGGTCCAGCCAAGGATGGAAGATCGAGTCCTAGGTCAAAAATAAAATGTCCCGGGGGAGTTGTTAGTCTGTCTCCCCAGGTGGCGGCTAAGGGAAAGCTCACCAGACACGGAACAATGAACAGGGTTTAATACTTTATATATTTGGGAGAAGTTATTTCTTAAAAATACTCACAACAAGAAAGAATACAAAAAGCTCGTAAAGGCCTAGGACTGAGCAAAACCTTTATAACAAAAATAAATGGTTCCAAAAAATTAGCACACACTTTCCCCTAAATTAAACACTACAAAATTAAAACTTTTAAAATTACCAGTTTGATTCCCAAATATGTTTTTTTTTGCCATAACTCAAAAACTAGTCAAGTTAGAGACATGCGGTTATTGCTAAGATATTTAAAATTGTAATTTACACATTTCCTGAAATTGTAATAGAAATCGTTAGAGCATTGTTTGAGAAAATTCTATTTTTGTATGTTTTTTGGCCATAAAAATAAAAAGAAAACTAATATTTAAAAAAAAGACAAAAAATACTCTGGAGATATTGGCTAAATATACATACAAACTAAATTTAATAAAAATTTATCCATCCGTTTGGTCTCTAGCGAACTGCACATACACAGACACCAAAATATTTTTTCGAAAAAAAAAACTTTGGGTTTAGGGACCCTAAAATAGATTTTTAGACCAACTCATAAAAAATTTGTTTTACGATCACAATACTTTCTCTGTGCTAACGCATGTGGGAGTTTTCCTAGAGACACAAGTTTCGAAAGCCGGAACTAAATGAAGCGTTGAATTTTCGCAAATTAGTGAAAAATGTATAGTATTAAAATAGTAAAATCACTTGTTAATGGAATATAATAGATACAAAATGCTAAAAGGGATAGAGAATTTCTCAAAATCAGTAAAGAAGAAATTTAATAAATAAATATCTTTTGAATAACATTTTAAATAAATAGTTCCAAAGAATTGGCACAACATTTTCCCCATATTAAACACTAAAAAATCAAAACTATGAATTGAAAATTACGGTACGTTTAATTCCCAAATCTGTTTTTTGCTATAACTCAAAAATTAGTCAAGCTAGAGACATGGAGTTATTACTACAATATTTTAAATTATAATTCACACATTTCCTGAAATTTTAATCAAAATCGTTACAGCATTTTTTTGAGAAAATTATATTTTAGTATTTTTGCCCATAAAAAACTAAAATTTTAAAAAAGTGAAAAAATGGTCTGGAGATATTGGCTAAATACTAAATTTAATAAAAATTGATCCATCCGTTTGGTCTCCAGCGAACTGCACGTACATAGAGACAGACACCAACATATTTTTTCGAAAAAAACACTTTTTGGGTTTAGGAACCCTAAAATAGATTTTTAAACCAACTTATAAAAACTTTTTTTACGATCACTATACTTTCTCTATGATAACACATATGGGAGTTTTACTAGAGACATAAGTTTCAAAAGCCTGAACTAAATGAAGCGTTGAATTTCGCAAATAAGTGAAAAATTTATGTTCAAATAAAAGGCCCTAAATTTCTAAAAATGAATCAGCTTTACTTAGCGTCTTCCACCTTGGGAACTTTGCGACTAATAATAATAATAAAATATTGATCACTTTGCGAGCACAAAATTCATTAAAACTCATATTTTATTAAAACTCAAAATTCATGTCGGCTCTGGAACGCAGCGTGGATTTTGTGGTTTTGCCCGCAACGAAGTGGATTAATTCAGGGCAAGCGAGTTATTTAGCTAGGAAGGTAAACTTCCTTGACCTAAACAATTCCATTTCAATAAATGACGACAAAACTTTGACATTGACTCGGTAGTTTTTCCTAGTTTAACTCCAATTTTCTGAGTCCTTCGATTTGCGGAAATCCGGTTGACTTCCATGGGAGGTAACTTGCCGTTATTTAGACTTAAAAATAAACGAGTTTGTTTCAAACTGAGAACAATTACAGGCTGATGGTATCAGGTGGAATGTGAGTGCGGTATGAAAGAGCGTTTTGATTGGGTCGACCTGAGTACAATACCGACAGGGTCGTGGTCCTTGGCCCTTGCCGGGGGGAGGGACGGGGGAGACGATACAGCCACAACGAGACTAAGTCAACTAGAACCATTGAACACGGCGATATTTCCGAAAAATTTGTGGATTCCCAATGAGTTTTTCGAAATTGCCAGTTCGAGTTGAGTCACTAATTACATTTAATACTGTGAGTTTTAGGTAATTTTAATGGATGTTAACCATCTTTACAAGTAATCACCATTTTTACCATATTACTTTTTAATTTAGTATTTAAAAGAATATTCAGTACTTCAAAGCACTCTTACAAGAAAAGCTGGAACTACGTGGAGTTTGGGAATGCTACAACCAATGGCGTGACGATGTAAGTCAGCCGTAACAAAAGCAACGCCTTTACGTCTTGCATTGTTGCCACTTTTCAGTTCTTTAAATACTCGTTTGTTTTTTTTTTTTACCTACTTGATTGATATTGTAAATTTGAGTGAGACTAAACAAACTATGATCGTGGACTTTCTTATCGTTCTTATTGCCTTTTAATTTTTTCTTTTTTCAATTGTTTATAGTATTGTTCTTACCACATTAATTATAGATTTTCTATTGAGTTATTGAACCAATTTAAAACGCCTCTTCAAGCGGAATTCCTTGTACCTCAAACAAGTCGGTCGTATGTCAAACACAGTACACTTGGCAACATCACACGACATAGCTACACTCTGCCACTGCCACTAAGCGCACTTACGTAAATTAGGTTGTTCGGTTAGGTTAGGCTGTCGGGTCGAAGATCGTGAAATAAAGTGTAACCTCAATAAAGTATTGCAGTTTTGGGAAATTTTGAACAGTCTTGAATCAGTCAAACGAGTTTTCATAGAATGTTGTGTGCAGGGCAGATATATAGATTTGTATTACATTAATAGGGTGTATGTGAACGTTGGGGGAGAGAATATAACGCATGATATTGACCAGTCCAGTCCATAGTTCTCGGCGTGTGGTTGCCCACGCAGAAAGCTATTACTGAAGGATAAAATTTTCGGCGGAAATACACTCATTACAACAAAATGAATAAGAGGAACGAATATGGAACGATATATGGTTTATGACATTAATATTGTAGTTTTCCGTCCTAAACACTAATATGACACTATTAATTCATACGAAAAAACAGACATAACCTAACCGACATTGTGTTGTTGTTGAATGTCTCAGTTATTATTTGTCGTATGAATAATTCGATGTCATATTCGTGTTCAGGAGAATAGAAGTACATAATATTAATGTATTATACATGATTTTTTCTTTTTTCAATATTTTTTCTTTTTCAACAAATCTTTATTTCCGACGTTAAATTTCGGTTGCTTCTTGTTTGTGTGATTAACATTGACTAGATAAAAAAAATAATGAAAATCAGGTGGGACCCTGAATTCCATATTTACCATTTAATTGTTTACGTATATTAAAAATAACAGTGGACCGAATGTACTTCCCTGGATCAACCCACAGTTTCAATGATGTCGCCTTGAACTTGTATGACCTTTTGGACTGAACGCTCTACAAACTACCAGCCGTTAGTTAGGCCTTATTCACCGACTTATTAAACAGCAATTAATTAAAGAATTTCCACAACTGAATGGACTACTGGAAATACACTTCTATTTTGGAATTATTAACTACCAGTTGCGTAATTGGTGAACGCAGGAATGGGGCCATATTTCCGGTTGCATTTCGATGAGGGATCAGCTGTTCATCTGTCGTTAGGTATTGATCAACGGTTTGTGTCCAAGGTTATTCACACTCAATAGCAAATTAAATAATTCTTACGTTCTATGTATTATCGTGGGGAGGGGGGGTATATTTATTATTTTAGCGTGTGAAATTTAAATAAATAAATGTTTTTTTAGGGTAAGTGATAAACGAATTAATTAATACATTGTTAGCAATACAGTTACATGAGTATTAATTATTTATTTAAATGAAATACTACCAATTCACTTTATATAGCGACGTTTATTCGTTCAAGTTGTTTTCTGTAAATATGAACATAGGGGTCCCACTCGATTTTAACTTTTTAAAAACTATTCATTATTAATTAATCCCACGAATATTAGAATATTTCCCCAAAAATACAACATTTCACAAAAAATCATAAAAAATTTAAATTTTTTGGACCAAAAACGAAAGATTTTAAGTTAATTAATCTATTGTGGTTTTTGTCTCACGAATAAGACATCCAAGTCATCATACGACAAATATTAATTGAGATATTTAACAAAAAACGTGGGTTGGGTTAAGTTAGGTTATCATAGGTTTGGTAAAGTCAGGTGAAGTACGTTAGGTTAACTTATTATATATTTATTTATTTTATCTATTCTTAAGACGCCGATCGTCAATATTAGAGCGAATATGGATTTTGAATGAGTGTGATGATTGTAGTCATTGTTATTTTCTGAGTTCGACTTAGCTCAGAAAGGACTATTTATTAATAGCCAAATAGCGATGGCCAACTATGGGACCTACAGCTTTACGTGGAATCCGAACCACATAGTGTTGGTTTGATTTTCAGCTACACAACATCTGAACTACCATTTAACATGGACACCCCAGACTTCTCTAGTAGTGTCCACGTCAATGGCAATCATTGAGAGGACGCCAGGTAGGTTAGGTTAATTAAAAAATACTTAGTAATAGGAAATTTAATGTACCCATTAAATTACTAGGTAACAAGCCTAACCAAATGTTATGTTAATATATAAGTTTATTTGTCGTAGGAATAAATGGACGTTGTATTCGTGTTTAGGAGAAAAAAGGGCATTATAATAATGTAACGTACGTTATTTCAATATAGATATATTTCTTTTTTTTTAATTTTTTATCAAAACTGTATTTCCAGGGAACATTTCTATGTATTCATGTTAGGGGGGGGGGGGTGATACTGACTATCTAAAAACGCAAAAATCAGGCGAAAATTCCGTATTCTGTTTAACGCAACCCCATTATTAGAACTAAAGCACAGAAAATAAAGAAACAGAGGTCGCATTCAATAGTGCGCTAAATATATGTCGAGTTAGTGTGTCAAGTAGTTATTTATCTAGTTTTCCATGCGGATGGCAGAGCCAGCACCTTGTAAGTCCCTCCATTTATTCCCCACATCCTCAACGATAAATGTAGTAATTATTACTACAAATGTATAAAGATGTACATTAGTTGAAAACTATTTATAACTGACACTGGGACGTTAGCTTCAGCCACAAGGAATCTATTTCTTTTTTCTCGTGAATGAAATAACACATTCAAGTCAGTAAGAAGAGAATCATGTCATTACACCCCCCGCAGTCTTCTTATTCGCTCTTGGATTCAAAATACCTGAATAATTCTTAGTGTAAATATGATAAAACCTCACCATTCAGAAGGTTATTCATACGAACTTGGCAAAGGCATCATTCATTTAAATGCCCAAGATTTCCTGAAATGTTTATCACTTTGAGTATTAATGATTAGCCGTCGATATTCACTGTGAATATTCAACTCAAATCAGATTCGAACTGCGTAAAATGACATACTTATGACAGTTTACGCAGTTGACATACATTAAAATAATACATTTCTAACCTACTAACTACTCCCTTAGTTATAAAATAGTGGGTTATAACTATGAAAGATAAGAAAGCTACTACTAAAATAAGTTTTATACACAATTTAGGTTGTTAAAAATGAAACAATATTCTACACAACAACGTACTACATGAAGTTACACGACAGGATAAATAAAATAACCTGCAAAATCAAAAAGAGTTCAAACATCATTTATTTGTTCAACATTATTATATAGGATAGTATAAGTTGCAATAAATGAACGATTATTATTCATAACAAAGGAAGACGCTAAATATTTGTTTTAGGTAGTATTAATGAAGCGCGTTATGTTGGCAATACTTAACTAAGTTTTGACGAATGGAAATCTACTCAAATTATATTATTGTCTGTTTTGTAAAAAAACAAACAGAATAATTACATGAAGTGCATCATTCACACTTCAATGTCAAGTAGATCGACTGAGAAATTAGTATTGAAAATTACTTTTTACAATCGAAGTGGCAACACTTTGAAAAAGTGTAGTAAATACTATCTTCTCATAGCTTTCCTATTCATTTAATCACAATCTAAAAAGTAAATGAATAAATTTAAACGTATTACGTGAACTGAATATATTTAATAACTAAACACAAATATTTATAAAATAAATGGTACCATGTAACTGGCACAAATTTTCTTCCTTTCCCTTTGTTATGTCAGATTGTGTAATAAAAAAAGACGTTCAATTAATTAAATTTCTAAGGAATGTACAGATGAAACGCCTATTTTATTTAAATAAAAATACGGAGAAAAATAATCTTCAAAAACAGCTGTTCGATAAATCACATAACCAGATTTTGTGTAAACAACCTTCAACAACTTAAGTTGTGGCTTCCGGCCTTCGGCCGCCAACTTATTGGGGTGGTAACTAATAAATTAAATAAAACATATATTTAGTTGTTATTTGCATAATTACTGAAACTTTAATAAAAATCGTTAGAATAAATAGAATAGAATAATAAATCTTGAAAATTTTGCATTTGTTATGTTTTTCACGTTTTATGTTTTTAACTAAGAAAGTTAAAGTTAAGGACATGCGGTTTTCACTAAAATATTTTAAATTGTAATTCACATCTTTCCTGAAAATTTAATCACAATCGTTCTAGCCGGTTTTGATAAAATTCCATTTTCTATGTTTTTGCTCATAAAAAATTTAAAAAAACTAAAATTTCAAAAAATTGAAAAAAACAGTCCTGAAATATTGGCTAAATACATATACATACAAAATTTCATAAAAATCTATCTATCCCTTTGGGCTCCGGTGAACTGCACATACACACATTTTTGGGTTCGGGGGACACTAAAATGGATTTTTAGACCAACTTGTAAAAATATTTTTTTTACGATGACAATACTTTCTCTATGCTAACGCATATGGAAGAAAGTAATATGAAGGTACGCTGCAAACAAAGACGTTTTTTAATAGTTTTCAATCTACTGTATTATTGTTGATGTTTTATTCATATAGGCCTACTGTCTCTTTGTTATCTCAGAAGATGTGACACTGCTATGTCTATTGCTATTCTTCAACAATTATGTATTTTCACGCGGAGGGAGGGGGAACGGACATCCACATTGTTCTTGTTTGAATAAGTTGAATTGAATATAGCTTTTACACAATGCACCGTTAAACATACTTATTTTTAACAGTAAGTAACCATCGTACTTATCATGTTCTCTAATCTCTTTGTAAGATGTTATTTTTAAAATGAATAATTTTTTCCCAAATAATGTAAAACTCAATGAAATAAGAGTTACGCAAATTCATATAGTTAGTCCTTGCTTCGATTCAGTGTGATCTATTCATATAGTTAGTCCTTGCTTCGAATCAGTGTGATCTATTCATATAGTTAGTCCTTGCTTCGATTCAGTGTGATCTATTCATATAGTTAGTCCTTGCTTCGATTCAGTGTGATCTATTCATATAGTTAGTCCTTGCTTCGATTCAGTGTGATCTATTCATATAGTTAGTCCTTGCTTCGATTCAGTGTGATCTATTCATATAGTTAGTCCTTGCTTCGATTCAGTGTGATCTATTCACTTGCTAACCCTTCCCTCCATAGTTCTTTAAAAACTATCATATCAATATAAAAGCTAAGCCTACTGTCATTCTCATGGGTAACAATGTGTTATAGACTAGAATAACCTAAAAGTCTACCTCAGGGTAGTGCAAATAAATGCAATCATGTAGGAGTTAGTAGAAATGACCTTAAACATTTCGCAACGAAAACAAAATTAGCCAAGCTTTTATGTCATGTTTTATCTTTTGTATCAACTGTTTGAAATAAATTATTCAATTAAATTAATTCCTATGTTACTCTTGTGAAAAAAGAAAAAAGGGTATTTTGAGGGGCCGTTTCCACCCCATAAGAATGGAATTTCGAGAAATCCTTAATGGGCCTCTTGACACAAAAGCTACTTTCCATTTCAAAAGTACGTAGACCCGAGTTTACAAATACACTGTACCTATACGAATAATGATAATTACATGACTACAGAGAATCTAGTTGTGCGTTGAACCATGTCTGTCAAACAATTTTCATAACCTGTTAACAGTTTTTTATTAGCAATTGTTTATAAAAAGTGCCGGGGTTTTTCGCAATTTATAGCAAATATCAACTTTTAAAAAAATCATAAATAATTTAATTGACGTTTGATTAATTAAACTTTTACCAAACCTTTGTCAATACTTTGTTTTTGAAATTTGTTAATGATGTGGAGTATCAGATGAGGGAGACAAAGGTAGTTGGACATTTGCCATCATTTTGGAAAATTACCAATCACGACGTTTCGATTTGGTAAAACCCAAACCTTTTTCAAGTGCTAAAAACTAAATTACATCTACACAAACATGTTATAAAACTACGTTCTTAAACTAATAAACTTATCTACTTTAATAACTATCTACATTTTAACCTAGATCATAGAATGGGGTACAACAAAATGAACTACTAAATATAAAAATGTTAACAGGGTTAAATTAATATAACCAATTAGGCGCTGTCAAGGTCACGATATCAACGAAAAAATGTTAAAACAAAATTAAATTAATATTCAAATCAGACTGAAATAAGATTACATTAACTAATCATAAATATATGGTACCTGAAAAACAATATTAGTTTAAAATAACATTCAACATGCACAAATAATGATATTTATGACTCGGAAGGGCTGAGACTACTATTACAATTACATTTTAACCTGAAAAGACTAATGTAAATTAAGTAAAATATAATTGTAATAGTAGTCTCAGTCCTTCCGAGTCATATATATCATTTTTGTGCATTTTTAATGATATTTTAAATTAATATTGTTTTTCAGGTACCATATATTTATGATTAGTTAATGTAATCTTATTTCAGTCTGATTTGAATATTAATTTAATTGTGTTTTAACATTTTTTCGTTGATATCGTGACCTTGACAACGCCTAATTGGTTATATTAATTTAACCCTGTTAACATTTTTATATTTAGTAGAAGTTCATTTTGTTGTACCCCATTCTATGATCTAGATTAAAATGTAGATAATTATTAAAGTAGATAAGTTTATTAGTTTAAGAACGTAGTTTTATAACATGTTTGTGTAGATGTTATTTAGTTTTTAACACTTGAAAAATGTTTGGGTTTTACCAAATCGAAACGTCGTGATTGGTAATTTTCACGTAATGATGGCAAATGTCCAACTACCTTTGTCTCCCTCATCTTTGTCAATAGTTTTCAAACGTTACCTAGAAGTTTTAAAATTATAATTTCATTATTTTTTAAGGTCTTGTAATTTTTGTAGATTAAATTTTATTCGGCTGTGAAAATCGGAACTTAGTATAATTTGGTACTGTTGGCAATTAAAATATTGTGCAACCATAAATGTTGAAATGGAGAGTAACTTCCATCATAATTTCCTTAAAATCTGTTCAATGGTTCCGGAGATTTCTTGATGAGTGAGTACGCCGTTTTGGAAATGAACAATTTATTCTATTGTAACAACTTAAAAATGATATATTTAACCAATTTCTATTTTTAGACTTAGGAAAGGATACGAATGGTGTTAGGCTACTTACAAGGGATTTGGTAATTTACGGACAAACGTCAAACGTGACTACTTGCTAATTGAGTGGGAAAAGGGGGAGTTTCCCTAAAGGGGATCAGTGTATAGAGGAGGAAAGTCTTGTTTGTTCGCTTACATCAATCCTGGCGAAATTAATGATAGTGATGTTGGAGACTGGAGAAGACCGCGAGGAAGGAGTGGCCTGGAAACCCAAGACACCGTCACTTCAACGATCTGTTACTTCTAATGAAGTCTCATCCTTTGTATAAACAGGGTGGAAAAATATGGAAACGCTTTCACAACAACTTTATTTTTTCCATACCTAATTTGAAAATTTATTTTTTTTTTTTAATAATTGTATTCCATAAAGTATACTTTTTGATCAGAATAATTTACTCCGTTAAATGGCGGAGAAATAATATTGTTCAAATTAGTTACTTTTAAATCCAAATGACCGCTACTATGGAAATAATAAACCTTTCGAAGTCCGGTTTGCGGCAATTAATTGCCCTTGAAGAGGCCTTTCATTTGATATCAAACTCGACCTAGGCTTACGTTTAAGATTTTCATTCAACTCCTCGTGGGGCGTCCCCCTGAAAAGATGACATGTCGCTAATGGCGTCAAAAAGTATGTTCTTTATAACCATGACCATGTACAAGATTTCACTTTTGCAAGTGAAGTCATACAACAGTTGTGGAAGCGTTTCCATATTTTCCCCACCCTGTATAGTTCTTAAGGAACAACTATGAATCATTTAATTTTACAGGAGAAATGTAAGATCATTTAATGAATGACCCGACTTGACATGAGCGCACTTGAGTGTATTCGTTGGCACAAGTATTGCTATTACATGAGATATCTATTTTTATGTTCTAACATAATCGATGGTGTAGCTCTGACGCGCGGTGTTGCCAAGACTACTACGTTTGACGTACGAAATAAAATAACGACTTGTTAAGGTAGAATTCCGCTTGAAGAGGCATTTGTAATTGATTAAACCAATAATTCAATAGATAAATATATAAACAATTTGATTAAAACAATTTATAAATAATAGGAAACAATAATGTAATGTCCACGATCATAATAATTTTCCCCCAAACTCAAATTCATAATACCAAACAAGTAAGTTATAAAACAGGTACATTCAAAGTACTGACACGTGGCAACAATGGAAGACGTTGTTATGATTGCAGCTGGCTTACATCGTCACGCCATTGGTCCTTAACATTCTCAAGCTCCTCATAGTTTCAACAATTGCTACAAGAGCGCTCTGACGTTGTCGGGACATTCATTGAATAAAAATAACAACTAACAATTACGGACACTTATGTTAACATTTATCATAAGTGTTATGAAGCCGGCGTGGTGGCTCAGTGGCTAAGGCTTCGGTCTGCAGAGGGCAAAGTCCAAGGTTCGAATCCCCACTGAGCCAACGGTCGGTACTTCACTCGTTGAATAAAGTTGACGCACAGGCCTGTAGGCCCATGTCAACTGGCGAGTGAAGTTTAAAAAAAAATAATAATAATAAAAAAAAATAGTTTGGCATAAAAATTATTGGTAGCATGCTAAAATCATGATCAAAATACTCTTCAAATGTATGTTTACTATAGTAAATTCCAACTTTATGTTTATATAAACAATAAAACAAACGGAATACCGGCGCTTGATATAAGTGAATGAGTTGTACCATTGATAAAATTAAAGGTTAATAAATCAAAACACTGTATCGTTAATTGAGACATAACAACTAATAGGCTTGAAATATAGACATGACAATGCTGGTTAAAATGATAAGTTTACATTATTAATTGAAAAAGAATAACAGTGACAACAAAACTCACCGATAACCTATCTTTGGCATGGATGTAACGAAACCTCTGGACGTAGTAAAAAATGAGCCAAGCGAGCGAGATCAGCATTAGCACCACGAACGATATGCTGACGAACAGCACTGAAGTCCTGCAACAACCATGTATAAAATTAGAAAATGTGGTATAAAAATTATATTAAATTTATTGCCTGCTAAATTTTACATAATGAAGATAATATGAATGAAGATACATAATACACTTACATAATACCATGTAAGTGTATGGGTGGGTGGGTGGGTGGGTTAATACTACTGGACGTGTATGGGTGGGCGCGTGGGTCAATACCACTGGACTTGTATGGGTGGGCGGGTGGGTCAATAGCAATAATATCGGTGGGGTGATATTATTTTAAAAATAAGGAAAATAAATTGTGGTTTTGAGCTTTAGTGATATATTGCTACTAAAAGTTATGATATAAACAAGGATCTTTGTTTTTGAAATTTGTTAATGATGGAGTATCAGATGAGGGAGACAAAGTTAGTTGGACATTTGCCATCATTACGTGAAAATTACCAATCACGACGTTTCGATTTGGTAAAACCCAAACTTTTTTCAAGTGCTAAAAACTAAATTACATCTACACAAACATGTTATAAAACTACGTTCTTGAACTAATAAACTTATCTACTTTAATATTATCTACATTTTTACCTAGATCCTAGAATGTGGTACAACACTTACATACATAGGAAATAATGCTGAAAACTACGAGCAAAATAGGAAAGAAAATAAATTTAAAATACGAAAATATATTATACTTATAATTCAGAAACATAAATATTAAATTCCAACAAAGAAATACTTAAAATAGAAAATTAAAGGAATTAGACTTACTGAGTTCAGACAGACATCAGAAATAGTAACTAGAAAGTCAAATGTATTAACTCCTATCATGAGTTCCCTGAGGAAGACAAATTTATTGGACATTTGCCATCATTACGAGAAAAATACTAATCACCACGTTTTGATTTGGTAAAACCCAAATCTTTTTCAAGTGCTAATAACTAAATTAAATCTAAACAAACATGTTACAAAACAACGTTCTTAAACTAAGAAACGTACCTACATTAATAATTATCTACATTTTAATCTAGATCTTAGAATAGGGTACAGCAAAATTAACTTCTACTAAATACAAAATATGTCACCCAGTTAACATTTTTTGTTATAAAATGTTCGTTTAGATGTAATTTAGTTTTTAGCACTTGAAAAAGATTTAGGTTTAACCAAATCGAAACGTCCTGATTGGTATTTTTCACGTAATTATGGCATATGTCCAACGACCTTTGTCTTCGTCATTAACAAATTTCAAAAACAAAGATGAGTGGCCTGTTTACCTACTTTCACTTCTACATTCCAACAGTGCTGAAGCTAAGGAATTAGATTTACTGAGCCCAGACATTAGCAAAGGTAACTGGAAAGTCAAATGTGCGAACTCCCATCTGAGTGCCCTGTTCACCGACTTTCACTTCTACATTCCATCAGTGCTGAAGCTAAGGAATTAGATTTACTGAGCCCAGACATTAGCAAAGGTAACTGGAAAGCCAAATGTGGGAACTCCCATCATGAGTGCCCCGTTTACCTACTTTCACTTCTACATTCCAACAGTGCTGAAGCTAAGGAATTAGATTTACTGAGCCCAGACATTAGCAAAGGTAACTGGAAAGCCAAATGTGGGAACTCCCATCATGAGTGCCCTGTTTACCTACTTTCACTTCTACATTCCATCACTGCTGAAGCTAAGGAATTAGACTTACTGAGCTCAGACGGACAGTAGCAAAGGTAACAACTGGAAAGCCAAATGTGGGAACTCCCATCATGAGTGCCCTGTTTACCTACTTTCACTTCTACATTCCATCAGTGCTGAAGCTAAGGAATTAAACTTACTGAGCCCAGGCGAACAGTAGCAAATGTAACTGGAAAGCCAAATGTGGGAACTCCCATCATGAGTGCCCTGTTTACCTACTTTCACTTCTACATTCCATCAGTGCTGAAGCTAAGGAATTAGAATTACTGAGCCCAGGCGAACAGTAGCAAATGTAACTGGAAAGCCAAATGTGGGAACTCCCATCATGAGTGCCCTGTTTACCTACTTTCACTTCTACATTCCAACAGTGCTGAAGTTAAGGAATTAGACTTACTGAGCTCAGACGGACAGTAGCAAAGGTAACTGGAAAGCCAAATGTGGGAACTCCCATCATGACTGCCCTGTTTACTTACTTTCACTTCTACATTCCAACAGTGCTAAAGTTAAGGAATTAGACTTACTGAGCTCAGACAGTAGCAAAGGTAACTGGAAAGCCAAATGTGGGAACTCCCAGCATGTGTGCCCTGTTTACTTACTTTCACTTCTACATTCCAACAGTGCTAAAGTTAAGGAATTAGACTTACTGAGCTCAGACGGACAGTAGCAAATGTAACTGGAAAGCCAAATGTGGGAACTCCCATCATGAGTGCCCTGTTTACCTACTTTCACTTCTACATTCCAACAGTGCTGAAGTTAAGGAATTAGACTTACTGAGCTCAGACGGACAGTAGCAAAGGTAACTGGAAAGCCAAATGTGGGAACTCCCATCATGACTGCCCTGTTTACTTACTTTCACTTCTACATTCCAACAGTGCTAAAGTTAAGGAATTAGACTTACTGAGCTCAGACAGTAGCAAAGGTAACTGGAAAGCCAAATGTGGGAACTCCCAGCATGTGTGCCCTGTTTAATTACTTTCACTTCTACATTCCAACAGTGCTAAAGTTAAGGAATTAGACTTACTGAGCTCAGACGGACAGTAGCAAAGGTAACTGGAAAGCCAAATGTGGGAACTCCCATCATGACTGCCCTGTTTACTTACTTTCACTTCTACATTCCAACAGTGCTAAAGTTAAGGAATTAGACTTACTGAGCTCAGACGTACAGTAGCAAAGGTAACTGGAAAGCCAAATGTGGGAACTCCCATCATGAGTGCCCTGTTTACCTACTTTCACTTCTACATTCCAACAGTGCTAAAGTTAAGGAATTAGACTTACTGAGCTCAGACGGACAGTAGCAAAGGTAACTGGAAAGCCAAATGTAGGAACTCCCATCATGAGTGCCCTGTTTACCTACTTTCACTTCTACATTCCAACAGTGCTAAAGTTAAGGGATTAGACTTACTGAGCTCAGACGGACAGTAGCAAAGGTAACTGGAAAGCCAAATGTGCGAACTCCCATCATGAGTGCCCTGTTTACCTACTTTCACTTCTACATTCCATCAGTGCTGAAGTTAAGGAATTAGACTTACTGAGCTCAGACGGACAGTAACAAAGGTAACTGGAAAGCCAAATGTGGGAACTCCCATCATGACTGCCCTGTTTACTTACTTTCACTTCTACATTCCATCAGTGCTGAAGTTAAGGAATTAGACTTACTGAGCTCAGACGGACAGTAGCAAAGGTAACTGGAAAGCCAAATGTGGGAACTCCCATCATGACTGCCCTTTTTACCTACTTTCACTTCTACATTCCAACAGTGCTGAAGTTAAGGAATTAGATTTACTGAGCCCAGACATTAGCAAAGGTAACTGGAAAGCCAAATGTGGGAACTCCCATCATGAGTGCCCTGTTTACCTACTTTCACTTCTACATTCCAACAGTGCTGAAGCTAAGAAATTAGATTTACTGAGCCCAGACAGTAGCATAGGTAACTGGAAAGCCAAATGTGCGAACTTCCATCATGAGTGCCCTGTTTACCTACTTTCACTTCTACATTCCAACAGTGCTGAAGTTAAGGAATTAGATTTACTGAGCTCTGACGGACAGTAGAAAAGTTAACGGGAAAGCCAAATGTGGGAACTCCCATCTGAGTGCCCTGTTTACCTACTTTCACTTCTACATTCCATCAGTGCTGAAGCTAAGGAATTAAACTTACTGATCCCAGGCGGACAGTAACAAAGGTAACTGGAAAGCCAAATGTGGGAACTCCCATCATGAGTGCCCTGTTTACCTACTTTCACTTCTACATTCCATCAGTGCTGAAGCTAAGGAATTAAACTTATTGAGCCCAGGCGGACAGTAACAAAGGTAACTGGAAAGCCAAATGTGGGAACTCCCATCATGAGTGCCCTGTTTACCTACTTTCACTTCTACATTCCATCAGTGCTGAA
This sequence comes from Stictocephala bisonia, assembly GCA_035578905.1. Lineage (NCBI taxonomy): Eukaryota > Metazoa > Arthropoda > Insecta > Hemiptera > Membracidae > Stictocephala > Stictocephala bisonia. The sequence goes on from JAQJVL010000885.1 coordinate 166,620, forward strand.
GCTAATGAATTTAACTTACTGATCCCAGGCGGACAGTAACAAAGGTAACTGGAAAGCCAAATGTGGGAACTCCCATCATGAGTGCCCTGTTTACCTACTTTCACTTCTACATTCCATCAGTGCTGAAGCTAAGGAATTAACTTAGTGATCCCAGGCGGACAGTAACAAAGGTAACTGGAAAGCCAAATGTGGGAACTCCCATCATGAGTGCCCTGTTTACCTTCTTTCACTTCTACATTCCATCAGTGGTGAAGCTAAGGAATTAAACTTACTGAGCCCAGGCGGACAGTAACAAAGGTAACTGGAAAGCCAAATGTGGGAACTCCCATCATGAGTGCCCTGTTTACCTACTTTCACTTCTACATTCCATCAGCGCTGAAGCTAAGGAATTAAACTTACTGAGTCCAGGCGGACAGTAACAAAGGTAACTGGAAAGCCAAATGTAGGAACTCCCATCATGAGTGCCCTGTTTACTTACTTTCACTTCTACATTCCATCAGTGCTGAAGCTAAGGAATTAAACTTACTGATCCCAGGCGGACAGTAACAAAGGTAACTGGAAAGCCAAATGTGGGAACTCCCACCATGAGTGCCCTGTTTACCTACTTTCACTTCTACATTCCATCAGTGCTGAAGCTAAGGAATTAAACTTACTGAGCCCAGGCGAACAGTAGCAAATGTAACTGGAATGCCAAATGTGGGAACTCCCATCATGAGTGCCCTGTTTACCTACTTTCACTTCTACATTCCAACAGTGCTAAAGTTAAGGAATTAGACTTACTGAGCTCAGACGGACAGTAGCCAAGGTAACTGGAAAGCCAAATGTGGGAACTCCCATCATGACTGCCCTGTTTACTTACTTTCACTTCTACATTCCAACAGTGCTAAAGTTAAGGAATTAGACTTACTGAGCTCAGACGTACAGTAGCAAAGGTAACTGGAAAGCCAAATGTGGGAACTCCCATCATGAGTGCCCTGTTTACCTACTTTCACTTCTACATTCCAACAGTGCTAAAGTTAAGGAATTAGACTTACTGAGCTCAGACGGACAGTAGCAAAGGTAACTGGAAAGCCAAATGTAGGAACTCCCATCATGAGTGCCCTGTTTACCTACTTTCACTTCTACATTCCAACAGTGCTAAAGTTAAGGGATTAGACTTACTGAGCTCAGACGGACAGTAGCAAAGGTAACTGGAAAGCCAAATGTGCGAACTCCCATCATGAGTGCCCTGTTTACCTACTTTCACTTCTACATTCCATCAGTGCTGAAGTTAAGGAATTAGACTTACTGAGCTCAGACGGACAGTAGCAAAGGTAACTGGAAAGCCAAATGTGGGAACTCCCATCATGAGTGCCCTGTTTACCTACTTTCACTTCTACATTCCATCAGTGCTGAAGCTAATGAATTTAACTTACTGATCCCAGGCGGACAGTAACAAAGGTAACTGGAAAGCCAAATGTGGGAACTCCCATCATGAGTGCCCTGTTTACCTACTTTCACTTCTACATTCCATCAGTGCTGAAGCTAAGGAATTAAACTTAGTGATCCCAGGCGGACAGTAACAAAGGTAACTGGAAAGCCAAATGTGGGAACTCCCATCATGAGTGCCCTGTTTACCTTCTTTCACTTCTACATTCCATCAGTGGTGAAGCTAAGGAATTAAACTTACTGAGCCCAGGCGGACAGTAACAAAGGTAACTGGAAAGCCAAATGTGGGAACTCCCATCATGAGTGCCCTGTTTACCTACTTTCACTTCTACATTCCAACAGTGCTAAAGTTAAGGAATTAGACTTACTGAGCTCAGACGGACAGTAGCAAAGGTAACTGGAAAGCCAAATGTGGGAACTCCCATCATGACTGCCCTGTTTACTTACTTTCACTTCTACATTCCAACAGTGCTGAAGCTAAGGAATTAGACTTACTGAGCTCAGACGGACAGTAGCAAAGGTAACTGGAAAGCCAAATGTGGGAACTCCCATCATGAGTGCCCTGTTTACCTACTTTCACTTCTACATTCCAACAGTGCTGAAGTTAAGGAGTTAGACTTACTGAGCTCAGACGGATAGTAGCAAAGGTAGCTGGAAAGCCAAATGTGGGAACTCCCATCATGAGTGCCCTGTTTACCTACTTTCACTTCTACATTCCAACAGTGCTGAAGTTAAGGGAATTAGACTTACTGAGCTCAGACGGACAGTAGAAAAGGTAACGGGAAAGCCAAATGTGCGAACTCCCATCATGAGTGCCCTGTTTACCTACTTTCACTTCTACATTCCATCAGTGCTGAAGTTAAGGAATTAGACTTACTGAGCTCAGACGGACAGTAGCAAAGGTAACTGGAAAGCCAAATGTGGGAACTCCCATTATGAGTGCCCTGTTTACTTACTTTCACTTCTACATTCCATCAGTGCTGAAGCTAAGGAATTAGACTTACTGAGCTCAGACGGACAGTAGCAAAGGTAACTGGAAAGCCAAATGTGGGAACTCCCATCATGAGTTCCCTGTTTACCTACTTTCACTTCTACATTCCATAAGTTTTGAAACTAAGGAATTAGATTTACTGAGCCCAGACATTAGCAAAGGTAACTGGAAAGCCAAATGTGGGAACTCCCATCATGAGTGCCCTGTTTACCTACTTTCACTTCTACATTCCATAAGTTTTGAAACTAAGAAATTAGATTTACTGAGCCCAGACAGTAGCAAAGGTAACTGGAAAGCCAAATGTGGAAACTCCCATCATGAGTGCCCTGTTTACCTACTTTCACTTCTACATTCCAACAGTGCTGAAGCTAAGAAATTAGATTTACTGAGCCCAGACATTAGTAAAGGTAACTCGAAAGCCAAATGTGGGAACTCCCATCATGAGTGCCCTGTTTACCTACTTTCACTTTTACATTCCAACAGTGCTGAAGTTAAGGAATTAGATTTACTGAGCTCTGACGGACAGTAGAAAAGGTAACGGGAAAGCCAAATGTGGGAACTCCCATCTGAGTGCCCTGTTCACCTACTTTCACTTCTACATTCCATCAGTGCTGAAGCTAAGGAATTAGACTTACTGATCCCAGGCGGACAGTAGCAAAGGTAACTGGAAAGCCAAATGTGGGAACTCCCATCATGAGTGCCCTGTTTACCTACTTTCACTTCTACATTCCATCAGTGCTGAAGCTAAGGAATTAGATTTACTGAGCCCAGGCGGACAGTAGCAAAGGTAACTGGAAAGCCAAATGTGGGAACTCCCATCATGAGTGCCCTGTTTACCTACTTTCACTTCTACATTCCATCAGTGCTGAAGCTAATGAATTTAACTTACTGATCCCAGGCGGACAGTAACAAAGGTAACTGGAAAGCCAAATGTGGGAACTCCCATCATGAGTGCCCTGTTTACCTACTTTCACTTCTACATTCCATCAGTGCTGAAGCTAAGGAATTAAACTTACTGATCCCAGGCGGACAGTAACAAAGGTAACTGGAAAGCCAAATGTGGGAACTCCCATCATGAGTGCCCTGTTTACCTTCTTTCACTTCTACATTCCATCAGTGGTGAAGCTAAGGAATTAAACTTACTGAGCCCAGGCGGACAGTAACAAAGGTAACTGGAACGCCAAATGTGGGAACTCCCATCATGAGTGCCCTGTTTACCTACTTTCACTTCTACATTCCATCAGCGCTGAAGCTAAGGAATTAAACTTACTGAGTCCAGGCGGACAGTAACAAAGGTAACTGGAAAGCCAAATGTAGGAACTCCCATCATGAGTGCCCTGTTTACTTACTTTCACTTCTACATTCCATCAGTGCTGAAGCTAAGGAATTAAACTTACTGATCCCAGGCGGACAGTAACAAAGGTAACTGGAAAGCCAAATGTGGGAACTCCCACCATGAGTGCCCTGTTTACCTACTTTCACTTCTACATTCCATCAGTGCTGAAGCTAAGGAATTAAACTTACTGAGCCCAGGCGAACAGTAGCAAATGTAACTGGAATGCCAAATGTGGGAACTCCCATCATGAGTGCCCTGTTTACCTACTTTCACTTCTACATTCCATCAGTGCTGAAGCTAAGGAATTAAACTTACTGAGCCCAGGCGAACAGTAACAAAGGTAACTGGAAAGCCAAATGTGGGAACTCCCACCATGAGTGCCCTGTTTACTTACTTTCACTTCTACATTCCATCAGTGCTGAAGCTAAGGAATTAAACTTACTGATCCCAGGCGGACAGTAACAAAGGTAACTGGAAAGCCAAATGTGGGAACTCCCACCATGAGTGCCCTGTTTACCTACTTTCACTTCTACATTCCATCAGTGCTGAAGCTAAGGAATTAAACTTACTGAGCCCAGGCGAACAGTAGCAAATGTAACTGGAAAGCCAAATGTGGGAACTCCCATCATGAGTGCCCTGTTTACCTACTTTCACTTCTACATTCCATCAGCGCTGAAGCTAAGGAATTAAACTTACTGAGCCCAGGTGGACATTAGCAAAGATGAGTACGCAATGACCGAGTAACAATGTAACTCATTCACGAGACGAATTAAACACATTAACGGTGTGTTCATAATTAATTTTAAATAACAACGCTGAAAGTATAGAGCATTGCAATGGTTAGGTTTAAAAAAAATAACACAATAATAATGAAATAAAACATACAAATTTATAATGATATAAAGGAGTCTTAAATTAACTATGTATCTAGAATGTCTTAAATCGTGATTCGGTGATTCCGTGAGTATCCAATATACATTCTTGGGATAACGGTTCGTTATGGCACTAAAGTATTTATAGAATCAAGTAGGTTGTAGAATGACTCTGGCTGGCCAAGGTTGGCTGTCTGTTGGCGTGCTTCCAGATGAACGAGTATGTTTAGCTCACTCATATAAAGATTAACACAAATTGATATTATTTCAACAATGTATCAATGTGCCAATCGTCTGAAACTTATGTCTTTCATGTCAAATATGTAAAAATGATTGTTTTTTATTATACAGGCTCTACTGACTGGTTATGGGAGGTGAGCCAATTCACAGTCTGTTTAAGATCTAAATAGGGATGGCAACGATACATCGGAAATATCGATAAATATGTTTTGATATACAGATAAATTTGTATCGATATTTTCTTTCGATAATATCGCTATATCGATATTTTGGTCTGACATATATTACTAAATATTGACGTTATTCTCTCTCCTCAAAATCATCACGATTCGAAAAACACATCAAAATCGCCTCGTATGCGTACAAAACATGAATTGAAATAATAAAGTAAGTTTATTTAGATTTTTTACGTTAGAAACTGTTTTCTAAAGCTAGAAACTTTGTAACGGAAAAACAAAACAGACTAAGAGGAAAATTGATTTATTAACTTTTATATATATATGGTTTACCTGATAAACACTGAAAGTAGGTTTAGTAAATTAATTTGTTTAATTCTTGTTATACCATTGTTAAATTAACAATGGTATAACATTATTATTTTATAATTAGCACTATAATTAATGGAATAATTATTTATTTTGAAATTTTTTCATTCAACCCCACAGACCACAACTTGTTCTGTGTAGATAAATGTATTTAATTTTTACATTCAGTAGGCCATTCTAGATAGTGACAGCAAAACATGAGTGTATTTTTGGTCATGACATAAGAGTTAGTGCATAATGTTAAACAGACAAATCATTTACAATTAGATAGATTGGTTCCCCAATATATCGATATTTTTCTTTCGATATTATCGTTAGATCGGTATTTGGTTTACGATATATCGATAGTTTGATACATATATATATTCTTTCTTTCTTTCTTTCTTTATTGTGTAGCATGACAATGTTATAATTGTATTACACTCGTCATTAAATAAGTCTACCTTAAATTTAAAGATTGTACAAGAAACCAAGAAACTTAATTGTACGGTAACAAAAAATATAAACTTCTCCCAGAGCTATGCAAAATAAACAAAATCTGTATAGACTATTTCACTTTTATGTATCCGATAAATACTCACCAACAGAGTAAAAAGCTTTTATTAAAAGGTGATTATGGAGTAGTTTTTTGAATCTGATCGGGTTATTTTCTAGTTTAATATTTTGTGGCAATTTGTTAAATAATTTTGGCCCCATATTTTGAGGGAGTGTGGCATTACGCTGGAGTCGGTGAGGAACTTGCCTATGTTGGTCACGGGATCTTGTGTTATAATTGTGGACGTCTGAACCAACTTTGATGAAATCATATTTGAATCTGTAGGACAAAATCATTTCATAGATGTATAATGAGGGAAGGGTCAATATTCTTAATGATTTAAAAAATGTTTTACACGGTGCTCTTCTACGTACACCAGCTATGGTTCGTACAGCTCTTTTCTGCAGATAAAATACCCGCAAGAACTCCTTACGCGACGCTGAGCCCCACAGAACAATCCCATACCGTAGCCTTGACTCAATCAGGGAGTTATAGATTAGCCGCAAAAGGAAATAGTTTTGGTATTGAGCATATCTTCTAAGTAAAAATAATTGTGAAGACAATTTTGAGCATATCGTATCTATGTGCTTTTCCCATGTAAATTTACTATCAAAACTTAGTCCTAAGTACTTGCAGTCCAATTCTAAAGGTAATTCGAACTCATTCATGACGATCAGTGGATCGAAATCTAAACTAAAATGATTAGAAAAAGGAATACTTTTTGTTTTTGAAGGGTTGACGTGTAAATTATTGTTGTTTGAGTACTGATATAAATTTGTTAGTTGTAAGAAGCAGTTTCTTTCCAGATCTTCTAGTAATTTCTCTCGGAAGAGTAAGGCAATATCGTCCGCGTACATTGTAATATGTAAATCAGGAAAACCTAATGTTAAGCTGTTTGTGTATAAAATAAACAATATCGGCCCCAAAACTGAGCCTTTGAGGAATACCGAATTTCAATTCCAATTTATTAGATTTTACATTTTTAACCTGGACACTTTGCGTTCTATTTAGCAAGAATGATTTAATCCAATGGAGGGCTACGCCCCGCACTCCTATACGACTAAGTTTGTCAAAGATTACTTCGTTATCTAGGCAATCGAAGGCTTTTTGTAGATCTAGAAATACTCCCACAGATTTATATTTTTTATCCAAAGCATCGATTGCATTGGTTGCAAATTCCGCCATCGCATTAGTTGTATTTTTCCCTCTAACAAATCCATACTGTTCTTTACATAATAAGTTATGCTGAGATAGAAAATTTAGTAGTCTATTAGCAAAAACGTGTTCAAATATTTTGGAGAACGTTGACACATTTGCAATCGGGCGATAGTTTTCCGGAGTACTTGTATCGCCGTCCTTATATACAGGTCGTATAACAGCTTGTTTCATTTCCTGCGGAAATAAATCTTCCATCAAAGAAGAATTGATAATATTCGAGAGAGGAGCACATAAGGCATTTGCACATTGGCGAACTAATTTATGTGATATGCCAACGTATCCGGAGGCATTTGTGTTTTTCAATTTCATTATTATTTTATATATATAATTTATATATATATATATATATATATATATACGTGAGTGTGAGTGTGAGTGTGTGTGTGTGTGTGTGTGTGTGTGTGTGTGTATGTGTGCGTGCGTGCGTGCGTGCGTGCGTGCGTGCGTGCGTGTGTGTGTGTGTGTGTGTGTGTGTGTGTGTGTGTGTGTGTGTGTGTGTGTGTGTGTGTGTGTGTGTGTGTGTGTGTGTGTGTGTGTGTGTGTGTGTGTGTGTGTGTGTGTGTGTGTGTGTGTGTGTGTGTGTGTGTGTGTGTGTGTGTGTGTGTGTGTGTGTGTGTGTGTGTGTGTGTGTGTGTGTGTGTGTGTGTGTGTGTGTGTGTTACAAATATTTGCCATCCTTAAATCTAACACCTGTATCCAGATCCATGCCTTTAATATTTTTAAATAATCACTATTAATTAATATTTTTAACGTGTACTGAAGGCTTGCATTTTAAATTGGAATAAGAAATATTCTCACCCGCATCGGAAATTATTCAAGACGTATATGAATTTGTATTTACAGCCGACACCATTTATTACTTTTTTTTAACATAATAGAATTGAATGATCTATGTAGTCTGGATACTAACCGAAATCTATTAACATTGTTGAGAAGACGATGCCACAGGCAACAGAAAGATTTGCAGTTTTAATTTAGACTCCGTACCATGAGTCTGCAGAGGATGTCTCGGCCATGTTGGTTTTAATCCCATAAGAACAATGTTAGGGCCTATTTACGAATCCATATTTTTCATCATTTATTTACCAACATTTGTGTATGAGGTGTCATTTTAAACATGATCATATTGCGCATTGGGTTTGCTTTCTATTTTGAATACATACGCCTAGTTTTGAAAAGTAGGTGAAAGTAATATCTTCAAACTAAATGTTTGTTATAATGTTTCTATGAAACTTTAGGAATTTGCAAAGCAAATAATTCTAACGCACAATTTCAATCTTGACCAAATGCAATTTGCTTGGAAAAATCCGTTTAAAAAACTGTTTTCCTCTGATCGTATGTCCGGTTCGAAAATAACACTGTTCTTATAGGAACAATGTTATTTTCCTATATATATATATATATTTTATTCTTATATGGCCGACAGCCTTTGCAGACTCCTAATTAGTCTAAGTCACTGTTCTTTCACTGATCCTTCGGTCATTCTTTAATTTACCCACCCATGGTGGAAGTAAGTACTTACAACCATACACCTACAGTTGTGATAGACTTACCACAGACCCCTACTTTAAATTTAAAAAAGTTTTAATTTAGAATTTTAAGGATGAAGATTAAAACCTCTAATTGACATAAATCATCTTGAAAATCAACCAAATAATTTCGTGGTGATGTTTGAAAACAAATCTTATTTACTTTGATAGGTTAGGATTTAGCTTTCAGGTTCTAACATATTCTACGAGGGCTGCAAGGTCACTAGTGAGTGTATCTAAAGTATGTGTGAAATTCTTGTGTTGGTAAGTTAAACAAATATCATCCGCATATATAAATTGTCTATACTTTGTGATTGGGATGTCAGCGGTATACACGTTGAATAAAATTTGAACAAGTACAACAGACCCCTGTGGCTGTCAGTAAGTGGGACGAACCTCCCTCGTAAGGATTGGACACTCTTGAATCGGTTCCGAACTGGCGTTGGCAGACGCAATACTTAAAGTACAAATGGGGATTGACACTAGATCAGTCGCGTGATTGCGGGGAGTCTATCCAAACAATGGATCACATAGTTACATTGTGCCCCTGCGCTCTTTTATGGAAGGATTAGCTAGCATACACAGAAACAGTGAGGCAGATCTTTGATGGCTCGGTGGATTGGACTTAGCTTTGTGATAGAAGAGATTGATTTAAAACGTTAGTCAATGTTGTAACGGATTGACTTCCTGTTTCGTCCTGCCCTGCTGCTTGATCAGATCCAAAATTCTGTACGAAACCAGTAAGATTAATTTCACGTTTGGTCCATCTAAGGCCCAAAAAAATGTTTTGATGCGAGCCAGTCACATCCTTATGGAAGATGACAGTTCATGACTTTTGGATATTTATTCTAATCTACATCGCAGCTCTAAAATTAACAAACGATAGCTGACAACAAACGATGGGATAATATATGTACTTTGAGTCTCACTCTACCTTCTTCTGATTTTTATTCCTTGGGTTGAATAAATACGACAAATGCCAAATTTAAAATAAAAATATACATAAATTTGTTGAAAATCGCAAATGTAGTGAGTTAAAAACAACAAGGAAGCATTTGGTGATTGTTGTATACAAGCCTTTGTTTGGAGGCGAGCCAGACCACCTTGGCAATCCTGTTGGCTCCCACACATGTTCACCTCAGTAACCGATGAGCGAGGACGACGAATCCGGAAAACTAAATTAAATTATGTCAGGAAAGAAGCAACTACGCTACTTGTCACTTGTTTGGCCGGCTTTCACGTGAGAGCATTTACTTGGCACCAACCGCAGAGGATGTTCCAAACTGATTTTGGTCTTCTCAACATCTCAATCCACATTTGAAAACATCTTGATGGATGGTAAATCAAAACAAAAATATTTTAACAATAAGTAGAACATTCCTCCATAGTAGAAACAATTAGTTTACATTCTAAAAAAAAAAGAGGTCAATTTCTAAAATTCGCAACGAACGCTTAGGTGTCGGTCATAAATATATTACAAATAATCTACATCTTTTTATATAGGTAATAATTACTACAACGTTTATCGTTGAGGATTTGGGGGATAAGGGAGGAACTGACAAGGTGCTGGCCCAGCTAATCGCATGACAAATTGGAGAGGTCTTTTTTTAACTTCACTCGCCAGTTCTCATTGGTCTACAGGCCTGTGCGTGAATTTTATCCAACGAGTGAAGTACCGACCCTTGGCTCAGTGGGATTCGAGCCTTGGACCTTGCCCTCCGCAGTCCGAAGCCTTAGTCACTGAGTCACCACGCCGGCAAAATCCTTTAGCAAAGTCAGCCACGATGACCAACATGTCCCAAATCTTCAATCATCAAATTAACAAGGGCATCTGTAACCTGTTCCCGAAGTATAACGTGTTGTTCACCTTCAGAAAGTACGTTGAACAGCCGGCTGGAGTGGTTCCGTGTCCACCACTCCACGAACTGAATCCTTATCAAAGAGGCCAGCTCTTCCTGTTTCGTCCTGCCCTGCTGCTTGATCAGATCCAAAATTCTGTAAGAAACCAGTAAGATTAATTTCACGTTTGGTCCATCTAAGGCCAAACAAATATTTGATGTGAGCCAGTCACATCCTTATGGAAGATGATAATTCATCCATTGATCAAATCCTAAATTCTCTAAATAACCGGAGTGGTTCATTTTCAGTGTTCCCCCGGCAAGGAACTAAATTGACATGAACCACTCACATCCTCATATACCTGTTTTTACCTGCCCAGCTTCTTGACCACATCCAAAGTACTGTAAATAACCGGTGTGGTTAATCTTTCATCTGGTCCAACCAAGGACGTAAATTGATGCAAACCAATCCCATCCTTCTCAAAGAGGAGAGTTTTTCCCGTTTCTTCCTGCCGAGCTGTTTGGTCAAATCAAAAATACTGTGAATAACAAGTGTGGTTAATCTTCCGTCTGGTTCATCCAAGGACCCGAATCAATGCTAACCAATCTCATCCTTATAAAGTGGACATTTCGCTGCTGACCTCCAAAAACACGTTGAGTAGCCGGTGTAGACACAGCCCTATCCAGCCCACGGCTAGGTGAAACAAAATTGATGCGAACAAGTGTTATCTTTTCCATCAAGACCACTTGATTATGACGTCTAGTTCGCCTCCAAAACGCAGTAAGCAGACGGCATGGCCGAGCTTCCGGCTGGCCCACGGCCACTCTTGTTGTCACGGTCACCAAACTGGACCAAACCGATCTTGTCTCGTCCACGACCTGCCTCAATCATACATGACTTATGCAATAGCATTGCTTATTGAGATAAATTGACGATTCCAGAACCTAACTCGCTCTAACTGTTAGAAAACGGAAACGGGCGAATCATGGTGTGGATTGAGAAACGAAAATTGGTAGTTGGAAAGTTCTCTTTTCAAATTTATCTTCAAATTTGATTCTGTTATAATTAATATAACAATCCAAATCACCGTTATCGATTACTTATGATCTCCCTTATTTCATCTTTCAGGGAAAATATTTTAATAACCTTTCTTAGCACACATCTAGAGCACATAAAGAATGTTTGTACAAGTTGCATGGTACAAAGCCTTATAGTGTTTACTTTCTTCCATATGCGTTAGCATAGAGAAAGTATTGTGATCGTAAAAAAAATGTTTTTACAAGTTGGTATAAAAATCTATTTTAGAGTCCCCTGAAACCAAGTGTTTTTCGAAAAAATTTCTTTTGTGTCTGTCCGTTTGTGGTCTGACTGTGTGTATGTGCAGTTCGCTGAGGACCAAAGGAATAGATAAATGTTTATGAAATTTGGTATGTATGTGTGTTTAGCCAATATCTCCATACCATTTTTTCCCTTTTTTGAAATGTTATTTTTTATTTTTATGGAATTTTCTCGAAACTGACTATAATGATTTTGATTAAATTTTCAGGGAAGATGTCAATTGCAATTTAAAATATTTTACTAAAAACTGCATGTCTCTAATTTGACTAGTTTTTGAGTTATGGCAAAAAAAGTAATTGGGAATCAAACTGGTTATTTTCAAAGTTTTGATTTTTTAGTGTTTAATATGGGAGAAAGTTTGTGCCAATTCTTTGGAACCATTTATTTAGAAACTGTGATCTATATAGTCAATACTATTTGCCTTTTATGTATAAGACACTAGGGCATTTGTTATGATAATACATGACAAGATATTAACAAAATTAATTTGTGTGATCGTCTACTCAAATTTGATTATATATTTAAAAAAGAAATAATAATAAACCCCTCTACAGTCCGAGTAATGAGTGGTTTCTCACACTATCTAGGCATATCTTGTTTAAATACACCTACGTATAAACTTTCCATGAATAAGTCCTTTGTGAGGGCCACAAGACCAGGATGTATTTTTGAATGAAAGTAGGCAGCCTCCATTATCGTCATAAACGACAGCCTCGCGGGTCCCAGCTAACTTTCGCTGCAGCCCTTGCTTACGTCACCATCCAACAGCCGATTTCTCCACCGACAATTTGCTTGTCACCGGTTTCGAGTTTTATAAAGCGTTAATTAATTATCTGTTGACTCGGCAAAGTGACCCTAAATAATGTATTGCTAGGCCGTAGGCACGAATAAATTAACGTCTTTGAAAAAGAAAGTATCGGCCCAACAACACAACAATGAGGTGTTCCATAACGACAGGTTTATTGCGAGTTGTTTACTGAGAGGAAAGGCGAAATGCTAGAAAAATACTTCTCGGATTCCCAATGCGTATTTACCAATTAATTAAAGAATTTGCTGACTAATTTTATACAATAAAAATAAATCGTAATTAATATTTCCTTAACTTAGAGAATTGTTGCAGTAGGATTTTCAGTTCTGAAACATAATTAAGGGACGGAAAGATGACGTGGGACAATCTTGTCTTTAGAGTCTGCAGGTCATGTTGGTTTTTACCCATTATAATAATGTTATTTTCGAACCGGACATACGATCACGCGTATCCAAATTAAACTTTTATTTTTAAACGGATTTTTCCAAACAAATTCCATTGATCAAGAATGAAATTGCGCTTTGGAATTGCTTTGCAAATTCCTAATTAGTTTTGTAGAAGAAACTCTGAGTTCTATTGTTTACATAGAATCCGCAATGAGAACACCTTGGTTTCATCTAGTATATTACGTGTTACGAAATGTTTAATTTTAAACAAAAAAAGTAAAGAATAGGAAGAATACTGAATTTCCTTCTTTTGAGTATTATAGATAAATGTTTTATAGATTTTGCCTGCTTATTGGCTGCATTACCCACGTTTATAAGGAACATTTATGATTATCTTGACTGTTTCGTTCAAGTTAGATTGAAGCCACCACATCTCTTGTGGGAGACGGTATAATAACGCCCAAGGCTTATCCACTACGACAAACAACTTCCGACAAGATAAATAGCTAACAGTAATGTTATGTACTGTCTAAAGTGTTTGTTGTTTTAATGTCTAATGTTTTTCTTATCAACAATCCATGGCCCATGGATAGATATTTGTTTGCCCTAAGATACTTCAATAGTCTTACGTATGTAAAATCAAGGAGATTTGTCCCTACCCCATGATGACGTGATGTTATGTGCCGACTTTTTAAATGTTTAACTAAACACGTTTTTAATTTTTACTTTATAAAAATACTAGGGGACACCCCTGCACGCTTCGCGTGCCAACCCCGCCGCTTGGTGCGCTCGATACACCTCGGCCTTCGGCTTCGGCACGTGTCTTTTGACTACAAATAGTAGTACATTATCTGTATAACGTAAAATCACAATATTAAATATATTTACAGTAGCTCACTCTCAGTACTATTGATTTCATTTTTGTTGAACAGCTGAAGATTTAAACTCATAGTATAGTATTAAAAATACATCAATAGTATAAAAACATACAAAATAAACATGTTTATTTATTTACAAAACAGCTGTTTTAATTTACTAAAATCAACCCAACGTTATCCTTGTGAAACAATATTTTAGGGGAGGTTTCTATCCCTTAGGAGTACTTTATCAAGATGAAAATACTTTAGTTGTCCAGTTTAAGACCTAAAGAAACAGCGTACAAAATGTCAGCTCTCTACCTACATGGGAAGTTAGAATTAGTGATGAGTGAGTGAGTGAGTATGAGTCAGTCAGCCAGGGCTTTTTTACATAACTGTTAAAAAAAATAGGATAGTTACGTTTTCAACTCCTGTGTATGGAAGACTCGAAACCCAACTCTACACATTACTTTCCAGTTGAGCAGATCAAATTTCTTACCCAGTACTAGCTGGGCTATAGTGTGGAACAGTTTTTATGGACGAAATTAATTCCTTATTATCGATCCTTCAATAACTATAGGCGAAATGAACCTTCCTCGTAGGTAATGGACACTGTACAATCGCTTCCGAGCTGGCGTGTGCAGATGTAACTACAGGAAGTATTAAAATGGGGATGGACACTAGATCAATCATGTGATTGCGGGGAGTCTACCCAAACAATGGATCACATAGTTACAGATTGCCCCTCCGCTTTTTACGGAGTGATAGCTAGCATACATAGAATCAGCGAGGCAAGTCTTACTCTCTATTTCAAAAGTATGTAGACCCGAGTTTTTAAAGACACTTTACCTAGACGAATAATGATAATTACATGATTCTTTTTTTTTGTATTAGTATATTAAATTTAATTGTGCGTTGAACCATGTATGTCAAATAATTTGTATAATTTGTTAATAATTTTTTATTGATTGTTTCTAAAAAAGTACCGGTTTTTTCGCAATTTCTAACAAACAATCAACTTTAAAAAATCATACAAAATTGAATTGACGTTTGATGTAAATGAAACTGTTATCAAACGTACGTAAATAGTTTTCAAATGTTACCTTGAAGTCTCAAAAATTTAATTTAATTATTTTTTAAGTTCGTTAACTGTTGTGGATTAACTTTTATTCGGCTGTGGTAACTGGTACTCAACATCTCCACCCTTACCAGTTACGTCACATTTCACTACCAATGTTGATAAATATGTAAACTCTATTGATACCTAGGTTTCACACCTGTATTTGGTGGGGGGAGAGGGGTAAACACTCTGCGGTCGTCTTAGTGGAAAGACAATCTAATCGTTCTAATGAACCAAATATTTGGTGGGGGGAGGGAGGGGTAAACACTCTGCGGTCGTCTTAGTGGAAAGACAATCTAATCGTTCTAATGAACCAAATATTTGGTGGGGGGGGGGCAGGGAGGGGTAAACACTCTGCGGTCGTCTTAGTGGAAAGACAATCTAATCGTTCTAATGAACCAAATATTTGGAGGGGGGAGGGAGGGGTAAACACTCTGCGGTCGTCTTAGTGGAAAGACAATCTAATCGTTCTAATGAACCAAATATTTGGAGGGGGGAGGGAGGGGTAAACACTCTGCGGTCGTCTTAGTGGAAAGACAATCTAATTGTTCTAATGAACCAAATATTTGGAGGGGGGAGGGAGGGGTAAACACTCTGCGGTCGTCTTAGTGGAAAGATAATCTAATCGTTCTAATGAACCAAATATTTGGAGGGGGGAGGAAGGGGTAAACACTCTGCGGTCGTCTTAGTGGAAAGACAATCTAATCGTTCTAATGAACCAAATATTTGGTGGGGGGAGGGAGGGGTAAACACTCTGCGGTCGTCTTAGTGGAAAGACAATCTAATCGTTCTAATGAACCAAATATTCCATTCAAGATCTTATCTTATGTACATTATGTAAGACGACGTCTTCTTTTACACGATATAACTTTCAGAAATTACGTATAAAACCTGTAATTCCTAGACTGCACTACGATATTGGCTAGAAAATTACCAAAAGTACAACCGGTAATTTCGGGGGGCGTTTAGCTCTACGAATAACTCCAAAAACTTGGGTTTCTATTTCAACGATTCCGTTCGTAATAATGATCGTATCGTAGCTATTTATGTGTGATTATAGTTGACGTTAACTTTATTCTTGGTATTTGGTTATTATAATTTGGTATTTTTATAATTTTTACAGTTAAACAAGAGAAACTTTAAATACTTTCTATACGATTTTAAATTTTAAAACTCATAATATCAACTCATGGTCCACTAGATTGGACCTTTTAATAACTATACAGTGTTCACTATATTTACAGTACTATTGATTTCATTTTTGTTGAACAGCTGAATATTTAAACTCATAGTATAGTATTAAAAATACATCAATAGTATAAAAACATACAAAATAAACATGTTTATTTATTTAAAAAACAGCTTTTATTAATATCACAAGGTAACAAACATAGTCTGAGAAACAAGGGAAATAACACAAAATCAACCAAATCAATAATTATAAAATCCAGTGACGGTACGAAAAACTACGAACGATATCGTTTTGCAGTTGATAACACTGGTCGGCCACATTCAAACTTTCTTCATTATACGCTAAGCGTCGATTGAATTTATCTCGTTTAATCTATCAAGGCCATCTGACATGCCGAGATAATGATTTCATTTGTTTGTTGAAAAAATGAACGCTATTTTCAGTTAATGAGATGTGGAATATAACATTTTTAATGATTGTATTACAAATGTTTCGTGTTTTACTGTCAAAACACAATGCATATGGGGAGAGACTCAGATAAAAAGTGGCTGATATATTTGTTAATAGCGTGGAAATATAAAACCCACTATAATAACTAACAGGAGCCCTTCAGTTGAAATAGACAGTATGTTTTAGCTCGCTGACGGTGAGATTGTATGACTGCCATAGTAATAACTAACACGAGCCCTTCAGTTGAAATAGACAGTATGTTTTAGCTCGCTGACGGTGAGATTGTATGACTGCCATAGTAATAACTAACACGAGCCCTTCAGTTGAAATAGACAGTATGTTTTAGCTCGCTGACGGTGAGATTGTATGACTGCCATAGTAATAACTAACACGAGCCCTTCAGTTGAAATAGACAGTATGTTTTAGCTCGCTGACGGTGAGATTGTATGACTGCCATAGTAATAACTAACACGAGCCCTTCAGTTGAAATAGACAGTATGTTTTAGCTCGCTGACGGTGAGATTGTATGACTGCCATAGTAATATCAAACGTACCTTCGGCGTTCCTTATCGCTGTTGAATTTGCGACGCGTTTCGTCAACACAGTGACATCTTCAGGCTTCTATTAAGTAGCTTTTTTGAATATTAATATAACTATGTACTTCAAATTAAGTAGCTTTTTTGAATATTAATATAACTATGTACTTCAAATTAAGTAGCTTTTTTGAATATTGATATAACAAAGTTATTGCACACAATATGCTACTTAATAGATGTCTGAAGATGTCACCGTGTTGACGAAACGCGTCGCAAATTCAAAAGTTAAAAGGTTAAAGTTCGCCTTATTTTACCAGGTGAAGTTAGGGCTAAGCCCTCTCTAACACTTAACCTGGGGACCAACGGCTTTACGTGACTTCAGAACCACGGGAGTGGCAGGGCAAAAACTGTTATTGGTCTTATCGGGAATCGAACCCGGAAAATTAGCGTGGCAAACCAATGCGATAAGGAACGCCAGAAGGTACGTTTGATAAAATTAACAGTCAACGTTCCACTAGGAGGAAATGAACTCCAACTACCATAGGTTTGTCGACTTCCCAGTCTCCAAACGTAACTTGATAACTTGAAGGTTGGGAAACGGCAATTAAGTCAGTTTGTCCATGTTTTATTAAATTATAACGGCCCACTAATACGACAGAAATGGTATTGGTGTTCTGCTATGGCGAACACCTGGTGGCTACAACCTTGGGGAGATAGCCAGCACATCCTGGTAAGGTAAGAGTGTCAGGACACTCCCATAAGGGTCGTGTGTCATTGCGTCATAAGCTTGAACCGTAACGATTAGAACTACAGCTGTGGTTCAAATATACCCGGGAAATGTTCACTTTCTCCCATATGCGTTTGCATAGAGAAAGTATTGCGATCGTAAAAAGATTTGTTTACAAGTTAGTCTAAAAATCAATCCTGAAAAAACGGTTTTTTGAAAAAATAATTTTTGTTGGCTGTCCGTATGAGTGTGCACTTCGCTGGAGACCAAACGGATGGACCGACTTTTTAGAAATTTTGTATATAGGTGTATTTAGCCAATATCTCCAGCCCCTTATTTCAGTTTTTGAAATTTTATTTTATTTCTTTTTTCTTTATTTTTCAGGGCAAAAACAAACAAAAATTGAATTTTATCAAAAAGGCTCTAACGATTTTGATTAAAGTTTCAGAAAAGATTTAAATTGCAATTTAAAATATTTTAGTAACAACTGCATGCCCCTAATTTTAATAGTTTTTAGTTATAAAATTTTTTTACGGGCAAAAATATTTAAAAATGCAAATTTTCAAGCTTTCTTCTAACGATTTTGATTAAATTTGCAGTAAAGATGCAAATTAAAATAAAATATTTCAGTTACCACCCATTGGGGCTGGAGGCCGAAGGCCGGAAGCCAACATTGAAGTTGTTGAAGGTTGTTTACATAAATTCTGGCATGTGATTAATTGAACAGATAATTTTGAAATTTTTTTTAATACTTTTATTTAAATTAAATGTGTTTCGTCTTAAGAAATGTAATTGTTTGAACATCTCTTTTTATTGTACATTTTTAAAAACAATCTGACATAATAAAGGGAAAGGGAGAAAGTTTGAGCCAGAAACCTGGTACCATTTTTTGTGATTAATATATAAAATCGGAAACGATGTTCTCACTCATCACGAAACCTCCGGAACTACTGAACAAATTTTTATGAAATTCGGAGTTAACTCTCTAATCATAGAGATCCACTGAGATAGGATTTCTTTAAATTAAATTTCTAAGGGGTAGAAACAACCCCTTAAAGTTTCATTTTTCTCTACGAGTAACACTGGCATTACTTTAACAATGTATTTAAACAGTCAATACAAAAACTGGTTGACATAACAGCTTGGCTAATTTTAATTGTATTGTGAAATGTTTAAGGTAATTTCTACTAACTCTGACATGATTGAACTATTTTGCATCCCCCTACAGTAGACATAGGATTTTCTAGAAATATTTCTTATTTAGTAGAATGTCAGCAGTCTTATATTTGATGAGGTGGTTTAAAGAGAACCACGCAGTGAAGGGTAAGAAAGCGTAGAGAACCTCTATGTAGCGAAGCAAGGGCTGTCGGATGGTGAAGTAAGTGTACTTCTTGTTAAAATTTTCTCATTTAAAGTTTACTGAACTTCGGAAAGGGGTTTATTTTATTCGAAATATTAGCCTGATGATTATATTAAATTGAGAATATAATCAACGTATTCTGAAAGTGGCATTGGTACTCTTTTCAATATCTCACTATTTAATAAATCACGTCGTCTAAAGTAGGGGGTATTGAAAATGTTCATACAACAACTCAAAATAACATCCACAGCAAACCAATATTAATATAAATAAATAACTATCACAATTTCATTTTATTACCTTTGTCCAGTAGCTTTACATAAATATTTCCCAATTTGATTGATGGAAATCTTTAAACTTTGACGAGAAGACAGTCGGAAATTCCAAGGTCAGTGGAGCGTAATTTTTTATCTGCTATAATCTAAAATAAGATATTAAACTACCAATATATATATATATTTGTTTGACTATTTTATTTTGTCAGTGTTTGGAAAGTTTTCTACGTCAGCTGTTGACGTATCAGCTGGTGCTAGTGAGTTTAGTTATTTGTGTTTGTTGTTTATTCTTAATTTACGTGTATTTACTTACCTTTAGGGTGTAGTATTTTTGAACCTGTGATTAATTTGAAATAAATTGATGTTGTTGTAAAATAGAACATTTTTAGCCTTTAAAAAAATGGTTGTCGTTTTCACTCTAATTGCAAAATGCATTTATTGGAAGTTTTAAATAATAACTTAGTTCTTTTCTATTCTGCTCTGAATAAAATTAACTGCGTTAGGTTCCTGTGATATAAATCTTGTGGTTTAGGAATTGTTTTCAAATAAAAACCGAAAACCCATTATAATAGTATTTCATTTTTTCTGAATATATATTTTTTTATTTGCTATCAAATTAGTAGTTATAAAATATTTGATTTATAGTAGAACTTTCCTAAATTATCACTCTAACATAAAACAGAAACTTTCAAAAGTAAAATGTTTTATTGTATTTGTAGTTCAATTTTTTATTTTTGATAATATGAACTATAAACTATTTATTTCTTTGATCAGACTCTCTATTTTGTTTTGAAAAGAGTGCTATGCTATAAATAGTTCTACTTTGAAGAGTTTTTTGTGAATTAAAAAAAAATACCTTTACAACAATTAACATTACAAGGAATATAGGGAAGTTTACGTAGCTTATAATATGAAAGGTTACATAAAATTACGGTCATGTTAATGATTTTTTGTTCCTTTTACACTGTTATCATTCTTTGTATACAAAATTATTATTTAAAAAAAACATTAACATAACCAAGTAATTGTGTTATTCAACCTTATCATATAGATTATAAGTGTTTTGGCGACTTTCAAATTGTGCAAGATATGATTAGATTAGAAGAGGGTAAAGTCCATGTTGCTGAACAAGTTCAAAATCAACAAGGCCTATATTGGATTGTTGGATTTATATTGGATTGGATAAAGTAACAAGTAGTCAATACTTTTTATTTTTTTAACTAAATACTTTCACAACGATTCCCAAGTCTTAATTAACTTATCGGTACACAAATTATAACAAATCCTTAATTAAAGTTTTACTACAAATAACTAAAATCACACAAATATAGATTCAAAAACAAACTAAATCACAAGGTAACAAACATAGTCTGAGAAACAAGGGAAATAACACAAAATCAACCAAATCAATAATTATAAAATCCAGTGACGGTACGACAAACTACGAACGATATCATTTTCCAGTTGATAACACTGGTCGGCCACATTCAACCTTTCTTCATTATACGCTAAGCGTCGATTGAATTTTTCCCGTCTAATCTATCAAGGCCATCTGACATGCCGAGATAATGGTTTCATTTGTTTGTTGACAAAATGAACGCTATTTTCAGTTAATGAGATGTGGAATATAACATTTTTAATGATCGTATTACAAATGTTTCGTGTTTTACTGCCAAAACACAATGCATATGGGGAGAGGCTCAGATAAAAAGTGGTTGATATATTTGTTAATAGCGTGGAAATAGCAATTAAGGTGAGCAGGACACTACAAAGCAAGAGACGATAGTTCTACGTTTACCTTTTATCCCTCGGTGACTCACCCTACGCACAGAGAAAAATACACAAAGGTCTCTTTCTTATGGCCACAGCGAACGCCTCAGTGGCAGTTATATGTAGATTAAACTAATGTTCATCTTATAATGTTAAACTAATACATCTGTAGTAATAATTACTACGTTTATCCTTGAGGATTTGGGGGGGAATAAGGGAGGGACTGACAAGGTGCTGACCCTGCTATCCGCATGGCAAACTGGAGAAATAACTACTCGACAAACATTCAGCGCATCATTGGATGCGACCTCTGTTTCTTTCTTTACTATGTCCTTCGGATATGATTTCTTTTTGGTTATCTGCATGTATATATTTATGTGCATTATATTCCTATGTATATATTATACAGTGTGGACAACAAATATGGATAGGCTTTCACAACTTCTGTATGACTTCACTTTTAAAATGTTAATTTTTTCGTAGATAGTTTAATCTTTTTGAATAATTGTGTTCCATAAAGTGTAATTTTTGATCAGAATAATTTACTTAAAACCGTTAAATCGTGGATAGATAATATTGTTCAAATTAGTTACTTAGAAATTCAAATGACCACTACTCTAGAAAGGATAAACATTTCGAAGTCCGGTTTGCGGCAATTTATTTCTCTTGAATAAACCTTTCATTTGATACCAAACTCGACCTAGGCTTACATTGAAGGTTTTTGTTCAACTCCTCGCGGGCGTCCCCAAAATGTCGCTAATGACGTCAAAAAGAATGTTCTTTGTAACCATGATGATGTACAAGATTTACCTTATACAAGTGTGGTCATACAAAGCGTTCCACCTTGTATGTAGCACATATGTATTATTTCATACATGTTAATAAGCTATATAGCCAATACTGGGAGAGGCTACTATAGTAATAATTGGATAATGATAACTTCTGTAATGAACCAAACTGTCTTATTTATCAACACTTGGATTCATATCCACATTTTTCAAAATCAGTTAATAGTCAAATTCCACACGTACTGTTGAGCATTACAAATTAAATTTCAATATTTGCTATTTTTTATTTATCAACATGTTTTACAAAGTTAGTACCAGGAGATCGAACTTCGCTCAGCTGAATTTTGCAACTTAGAGGTAGCAACCATCTCTCACAGAGAATCCTTAGGATCGATTTTTGTTGCTATTCCTTGTCGGTTATTAATAACATTTTCGTTTCTGAGGTCTTCCACGTTTACTTTCAGCCCCTTTGTGAAACTTGGCCTGCGGCCTCGTGGGAGAGTTCGACCTACGGCCTCGCCAAAACGCTATACAACAGGCCTCGCGGTGGAAAGTTCGGCCTGCGGCCTCACCAAGACACTCTGCTACAGTCCCATTTGTGGATCTCGGCATATCGCCTCGTGAGGAAGATCGACCTACGGCCTCGCCAGAATTCTAAGCAGTATGACCATGAATATTAGTTTTTGAGGTAGTGGAGCCCATAAATATAATATTTTCTAAAATCTGATGGTATATTAGTAATTAAGAGAAGAATATCTTTAATGTTATACCCCACTTGGGTGTATTAGTTTAATATTACCCAATTAATAATGAGTTAAAAATAGTGATAGTGAAAAAACGATCTGACAAAGTATGTAAGTTGGAATTACACACAAACAAATATTTAAAAACATAATAAAATATTAAATAATTCCACCACATATGGACAAGTAGGTGAACAAAACACACATAATCTTCAAAACAATAAATTGTTAAATAATTCCCACACGAGACGTCTAGGTGCCTCTGGGGCAGAAATAAGAATTTTCCCACGGTTGACCCGGAAAAAAAATTTCATCCGGACGTGTCTTGTTTTAGATAATAATATTGGAAGTAATTACATCACATAACTGTACAGGTGTCAACAATGAAGAAACCCTTCTTACGTCATCGTATTTTGTTCAGCTCTAAGCTTATAAAATATGTAAAGAAAATAACAGAAAGTGAAACACAGTAGATAAAAAATGTGAATACATACCAGGAACTCTCTGATAAGCTCTCTTCGTCGTTGTTACTGGTTCATTTAGAATCATAAATATTATATTTAAAGTGTCCAAAACACCTTTGATTTCTTCCAGCCGCCATTTTGGTTTTCTTTTCACTTTTAAATTTATATCTCAAAAAGTGTATTAAGCTGTAATTTTGCATGGCCCTTTACATACGTTTGGAGGAAAATTATTGGTTTTCCTCTATCAAAATTTTCAAAATGGCGGCCATTTAAATGCTGAAATCCTAAATAACTCCTAAACCAATAATTATATTAAAAATTGCACAGAATAATGTTTTTTAGACAATGTTATTAAAACTTCAATGATATAACGAGTTTCAAAATCTGATGAAAAATAATAAAGAAATGATATAATTTATGTGACAGTGGGTACAGTGGGCAACACATGAAACAAAAAGTAAGTTGTGGTAGTCTTAAATCAGCTGATTGGAACAACAACAAAGTTTATGTAAATATCAGATTTTATTTTTAGTATAATTATTGGTTTAGGAGTTATTTAGGATTACAACATTTAAATTGCCGCCATTTTGAAAATTTTGATACTGGAAAACCAATAATTTTCCTCCAAACGTATGTAAAGGGCCATGCAAAATTACAGCTTAATACACTTTTTGAGATATAAATTTAAAAGTGAAAAGAAAACCAAAATGGCGGCTGGAAGAATAACAAATGTGTTTTGGATACTTTAAATATGATATTTGTGATTCTAAATGAACCAGTAATAACAACCAAGAGAGCTTATCAGAGAGTTCAGAGACACCCTGTATATATCTAATTGCTATAACATTAAAAATCACTTTCAAAGACATCTGGAATTTACTGTTCACACACACAACTGGAGCTAAGGTAAACGGAAAACTAAGTCAATTTATGTACACAAACAACCAAAATACTTTTTCGAGGTTTTAAGGGGCCGATGTAAAGTAAACTAAACAGGAAGAAACACAGGTGGGGAATGCTAAAAGTCAGCTATTTGGAGACTACAACGATGTACCTTAGTTCTGAGTCTAAAACCTCTTTCAAACATCCAAAATGATACTTCTAAGTCCAAGGCCTAAATACTGGCTGGACGACACTAAAGGGGAGATGTGTGAAACTTACAATAAGGCACACTGATGGTAAGGCATCGAGTATCCGCAGAGGTCCGCCATGAAGGGCCCGGACCTGAACTTTCCATTACTGAAAATACAAAGATAGATACTAAATAAATGTAAAAAAATGATCTATGAACAAATAACACTGTTGCTCCTTTTTACTATCATTGGCTCAATACAACGATTTATATAATCAACGATGTAACTTTCTCGCTTTCAAAACATTTTATTAAATTAGATCGTTCAAAGCTTGTCATTTGAAAAATACTGTTTTACTTGTAGAACTTAAAAGTAAAAATTACTGTTTGCAGGTACTCTGTATAAATGGATACAAATCTATAAAAGAAGACGAATCATTAGAGCGAATAATCAGCCAGTTTTCTTCAATTTTAATAAGTCGCCGAGAGATTGCTCTGCTGAGAGTAAAGGCGAGGTGCGAGAGAGAGAGAGAGAGAGAGAGAGAGAGAGAGAGAGAGAGAGAGAGAGAGAGAGAGAGAGAGAGAGAGAGAGAGAGAGAGAGAGAGAGAGAGAGAGAGAGAGAGAGAGAGAGAGAGAGAGTTAGCAAACGGTGTGACAAAAACATATTAGTCGAAGCTCTCTCACGCTCACTGACCCTCCCACCCCATGATCGTTCTCTATCTCACTTCCACCACTCAGTACATCTCTCTCGCAATAGTGCATTCAGTGGGTCATTTTCTAAGTGGTCTATGTAAAATAATTTTTTTTTGTAGAATAATTTATTAAAGGGGTTCTACATGGGATTACCTCTTGTGCGAGGGTTGTAAATTTGCACAATCTGTAGATTATATCGTTTAATATTTCTATGGCTGTTAAATTAGTAATCCACTCAAACAATCAATGGTTCATTAGTGAAACGATACATTGATAAATGATGATAATGATAACTATATTCATTGATAAAACACAACACTTATTGATTGATGTACGATTTCCAACATTGTTGCACTCGAAGTCGTCATATTAAAAAAAAAATCACTGTTTTAATCGAGCACAGCTTAATACAATTCACATAAATAATAGATGATTTGAAAATTAATGCATTGCCGATAAGATAAGGAATGAAAACTGACAGCTTGTGGCCTTTAGCCACTCGGAGGTTATCTGTCGAAGGACGCTGATCAAACTGTTCCCACAGTTAGCACGTCTACTACGCTAGATATATGTGATTGATTGAAAAATAGGGTTATCCTTTAGACAATACGAAAAGAGATAATATGTTCATATTTGTCAAGAAATCAACTTCAATGCCAAGTCTAAATTGACACTTATGGTGTTGTATTTTACTTGCTCCCAAATGTTGATGTCTGTCCGTATGTCAGCTCGCTGGAGACCAAACGGATGGATCAATTTTTATGAAATTTTGTATGTATGTGTATTTAGCCAATATCTCTAGACTATTTCTTCACTTTTTTGAAATTTTGGTTTTTTTCTTATTTTTATGGGCAAAAAACGTAGAAAAATGGAATGTTCTCAAAAACGGCTCAAAAACTATTTTGATTGATATAAATAACAGGAAAGATGTAAATTACAATTTAAAATATTTTAGTAAAAACCATATGTCTCTAAAATGACTAGTTTTTGAGTTATGGCAAAAAACATATTTGGCAATCAAACTGGTAACATTCAGTTTTGATTTTTTAGTGTTTGATATGGGGGAAAGTTTGTGCCAATTCTTTGCAACCATTTATTTCAGTTTAAAATAGATTATGAATAATAATTTAGTTGTCATAAATTTCATAGTTGTTTAGTCGATGAATCATCCAACACACTCATTCATTCGTGTTCGGATTTACGATCGACCACATCCTCAGATTGACAACAGTCATGCTGTTTACTAACTGCGGTCACTGGCACGCAGGTATTATGTTGGTTCTCGGGTTTATGAGGCCATTCGGAAGGCGGAAGTTATAATCAACTAATGTTTCCGTCTGACAGAGATCATAAGTGGCTAAACGGTGCCCACACATCCGCGGGGGTGGGTGGGCACGAATAAACAGCCCCAGTGGTATTAACCTTTGGTGTTGTAGTTAAAATAATTATATTTTATTTCAGAGAGAACAATTAATAAACCCTGATCGTAAATTATTCTCTTCGACGTAAGTAGGATATATTAATTATTTTCACAGTAAACGAAATTTGTGTGAACTCTCATCTATCCTAATTCTAAAATACTCATAAAATACATAGTTTGTGAGAGTGCTACTTACATAATTTATAACGAAGAAGGTTACTGCAGTCCGGAACTTTTTTATGTGACTTTCAGATTTGGGTGAGCACACCTTCTGTTTATTTATCGTTAAAATCAAATCATTGAAATGTATAGATTATATTTCTTAAAAAAAAAACCTATTCTCCATTTCCACTTAGTCTACATCAACTAGTCGGCTAGTGGGACCGACTAGTTGAAGTAGACTGAGGACCAAAAATGTACCAATCAAGAAATGGGCCTCAAACTAGCGCGTGTTCAATCAAGAAATGGGCCTCAAACTAGCGCGTGTTCAATCAAGAAATGGGCATCAAACTAGCGCGTGTTCAATCAAGAAATGGGCCTCAAACTAGCGCGCTTTCAATAATACGGTCAAGAATTAACTATACGCTACTTTCAGCATCCTAAACAAGCAATAATGGTTTTAATAATAGTTTGGTTCTTGTTTAAATTTGCCTCGGTTTAAGAGGATACGACCGAGTACAGAACCTTGAAGACCCCCTGGATATAGTTGCTTTTGAGGATTGAACCCAATGTCTGAAACCGTGATTGTCCATATATGGTAGTTTGACGACTTGACTCCTACCAGAAAGGTAAGGAGTGATCTATATATGAGCAGCTCCTCTTATCCCAAAATACTCAAGGTTGGCTAATAGTTTAATATGGTCAATTGTGTTCGAAGATATCAATGAGAGTACTGCGTCAGCGGTCGATTTGCTCCTGATGAAACCTAACTGTTGTGGAGAAATTAAATTATTTATATTGATAACATTTAGTAATCTAAAAAAAATGCTAAAAAAAGGCTTTAGACAAAGATGAAGTTAGCGTAATTGGTCTGAAATTAATGCAAATATATTTTGATCCCATTTATGTAACGGTTTAACATTTGTAGACTGTGGGGCCGATGGAAGACGTCCCTCACTTAAAGAGATATTTATTAGATAATTAAAAGGCTCAACTATTAAGTCACAAACTTGCCTCTACAGCCTTGTAGAAATACCGCTATGTCCTGAAGAAGGTTTAGGTTTTGTGACATTGTACTCTTATAACTTCTCCTTTTTGTAGTTGGGATTAAAATTATAGATTTTGGACAGTATTCCAAACAGCCAACCAATGACGACTTTGAAGAGGAAGAAGAAGAAGAAGAAGAAGAAGAAGAAGAAGAAGAAGAAGAAGAAGAAGAAGAAGAAGAAGAAGAAGAAGAAGAAGAAGAAGAAGAAGAAGAAGAAGAATCCTTACGTTTTCCCAAATTGTTTTAATTGGGAATTACAGGTAAAATACTCTTTAAAACGTGTTAGAAATTAGGTTAGGATTGATAATGAAGTATGCATTTTAAACTAAAGGACCTACAGTTGTATGTGGAACATGACCACGTATTATTCGTCTGATTTTCAGCCATTTAAGAAGCCTAGTACTCAGTTCTATTCCTTACACAACATCTTGACTTAACTACCGCCCAACATGGACACTCCAAATTTCTCTAGAAGTGCCCACATCGATGGAATAATTGTACTAACGCTGTGTCTGCATGAAGAGATCGAACATAGAACTTACTGCCTACATCTCCACTACACTTTGTCCCCAAGTGGTTTATAGTGGAATCTGAACCACAAGGTACAAACACTGCAGGTGATGACGTCTATTGATGAACTCCCACTTGAGTGGAGACACTTGTTCATCACACAACTCATCAGCTGTGATGATCCAACCTTGGCATCAGTACTACGCCATCTAGCCATGCCAGGGCAAGCAAGTCACAGATTATACAACCGGTAGCGTTCCCAAGGTCTACAGTTGTGTGTAAACTTTAACAAAAATGGAAACTCACACGTTTACGCCTCCTTCGTCGGTTTCGTAACACATTGTTGTTTAACTAAGTGGATGATAAATTAGACGCAGTTATTTTTATCAATAACTTTCTAAACACTGGCAGGCTTATCTGAAATAACGCAACTTACAGCTGTTTTCATAAATAAACAATCAGCCATAAATAAAACAAATTTGTTTATTTCACAAATAAACAATTGATTATTGGTCACAGTAATCAGCTGATCACAATAAAACACTTACAGCACTGACATTTATTTTCATTAGTTAAATGTAGGTTATGTCGGGGAATGCTTGAAATGTCCTGTTCTGTTTACAATTTTAGGAACTAATCGTATGAAAAAACTCTTTTATATCAATTTTTATATTCTAAATAATGTGCTGATGTCACTGTTCTAGACACGAATTTTGGTTTTTCCTGACGTGTCTCAATATGAGTTTTTTTTTTCAGCGCTGCCACAATATTGGATAAGTGTGTATTCCAAGTCAGTGTTTGATCATTTGTAATGATGGAATTAAATGTCATTCATTATTCATTTGGTGGTCATAATGTAAAGCGTTGGCCTATATCAATATAATTTATTAGTCTTCCTCTGCTACCTAAAAAATGTATATCGCAGTTAAAAGAAACTTTTCCTTAACTTAAAAGAAGAAAGTTAATGACTAAATATACTAGTTTAAGTGAAAACATTTGTTTTACTTCAGTTATTATGAAGGATGCAAAAGAAAAATGAACAGGTATAAATTGTGAATCTCTTCTTGCTGTAATGAAATGTTGCATTCATAATTGCATGAATTACTATTTAGAATAAAAATTATATATTCTCCATTATATTTTGATAGTATTAGGGAGATAAGAAATCAGGGCAACATATTTAGCTCAGATAAGATGCTGCGTTTTCTGTGAATATGTTGTTTTTTAAACCTTACCAAATGCATAATCCTAGTGTAAACTGAACTAATCCAACAAACATTTAAAAAACATGTTTACAGTGTTATTACATACCAATAATTTTAAATTACCTGGATTTTT
Organism: Stictocephala bisonia; assembly: GCA_035578905.1. Lineage (NCBI taxonomy): Eukaryota > Metazoa > Arthropoda > Insecta > Hemiptera > Membracidae > Stictocephala > Stictocephala bisonia. Next base: position 196,208 of record JAQJVL010000885.1, read on the forward strand.
AATCAAAAAAATTGTCTGATTTGTTTGGTTATTGCAAGGCTGATAAGGTGCTATGGTTTAAGTTAGTTTGTACAAAATGTGGAAAAGATTAATGGAACATTATCGGTTGGAAATATAAAATCGATTTTGATTATTGCTTATTTATTGAATTGAGCTGACTTGAATTCAGAGCGATCTTACATCAAAATCTGGAACTACGATTAATTTAAGAATGCTGCAACCAATAGTGTGACGATGTAGGCCAGCCACAACCATAGCAACGCTTTATTCTAACATTGTAGCCACTTTTCAGCTCTCTAAATACATCTGTTTCATAACCTTCTGTTTGGAATTGTTAATTTCAGTTTAAGTAAACATATTATAATATTAGACTGTGTTATTTTTATACTGTCCTTTAAATTTTTGTTCATATTTTTTATAAAATTTCCTTATCGCAATACGATAATATTGCTCTATTTTGTGAAACAACTGAAAATGTCTCTTAAATCGTATTTCTACCAAAACAAGTTATTATTGTCTGACGTATGTCAAACACAGTACACTTGGCAACACCGCGTGTCAGAGCTCATGTCGAATCGGTATATTTGTTAAATATAGTCAATTTTTAATCAAAAACCCCGATGTCGTATCAACATGATACTAATCCTGGGGCTTGTCGTTTCACATATAAATAATGAATGTGGCATGTTCACGTTGTTGGCCACTTTGCCGTTGAATGTATTTTTGATAACAATAGGTCGTTATTATGGTTGTAAACGTAACGTATTTTTAACAACCGCGTCGTAAGTCAAATGACGTGCGATTTTATATTTTGTTCTTTGGAAATGTTGAGGATCACCTACATTAACTGAAGTAGGTACTTGTGTACAAGTATGTTACCGTCGTAGTTACCATTTACAGTTCACTTAGTCTTTTACCATGATAGAGATTCTCACTTATTGGAGATGTATTCTTTTGTAGAAAAAATACATATTAATGAATTTGGTTTAGGTATTTCAAAGACCAATGATTTACTATCAAAAGTCACAAAAACTAACAGAGTTGTTTTTAAAGACGTTGCTTTTGATAATGAAAATTTTGCTATCAAAAGGCTTCAAGGAAATACATTTGAAATGTTATTGGAAAATGTGTATACTTTCTTCTACAAAATGATAGTCTTTAGTTTATAATAAAGTTATTCCACTAAACATTAAATCCAGCTGTTGCATATGAAAGTCAAATTACGTCTCTGAGTAGGGATGGCAACGATATATCGTAAATATCGATAATATCGGCCATATCGATATTTTGATCCAATATATCATATCATTAAATATTGACGTTGTTCTCTCTCCTCAAAATCATCACAATTCGAAAAAAAACATATAAATTGCCTCTTATGAGTACAAAACATAGATTGAAATAATAAAGAAACCTTTTTTTTACGTTAGAGACTGTTTTATTACGCTGGGAACACCGGAACAGACTAAGGGGAAATTTGTTTACTAAATTTTATTTATAATTGGTTTACCTGACAAACATTGAAAGTAGGTTTAGTGAATTAATTTGTTTGATTTTTAATGTTTACTTGAAGCCCAATGGTATTTTTAGTGTGAAAAACAAAAAAAAAAAGAATGTTATAACATTATTCTTTTACAATTAACATAATAAAGGTATAATTATTGATATTTTGAATTTTTTTCATTCAATTCCACAGACCACAACTTGTTTCGTGTTACGTATTTAATTTTTACGTTCATCAGTATATTCTAAATAATGACAGCAACGCAAGAGTGTATTTTTGGTCATGATATAAGAGTTAATGCAAAGTTTTAAACAGATACATCTTTTACAGTTCGATTGATCGGTTACCCAATATATCGATATTTTTCTTTCGATACTATCGTTAGATCGATATTTGGTTTGCGATATAATGATAATTCGATATGTTGAAAATATTTGCCATCATTACCTCTGAGTACAGAAACCTAAAGGATGTGTTGCAGAAGGCACGTCCACTCCTTGTCTCATATTACCCTGGTTGATACCTCGAAAATGTTTGCCGCACCTCAATATTGGAACATTCGGTTTTCTTTTACAGACCTCTGTTCCTTCTTATTTTCCCACTAGCTTCTACTTTCTACCGCTCAAAAGCCCATAGAAAAATGTTTTTTTCTAAAAAGTGTTTCATGCCGTAAAAGTGGATGCAGGACACGAGAGTTCACTACTGCTGTATAGCAAAGTAAACAGATTTTCTTTACTATTTTGTTTTAGCTCTTTTGATCCATTTCCCAATTAGATTTAATATGAGGTCCGCAGAACCTCTGATTCTGTATATTCTTGTCCACAAGCGCCTTCCTTGAAAAAAAAAGTCGCTCATGAATGTCCTGGTAATCGGTGAGCCTTGGGCAGAACGCCCTTGGAGTCGGGCCAGGAGACAGAATCCCGACATTGAAATACCCATTCAAGAAGGAATGACCTTCTGGTCCAGTACAGATCAGTCAGCTGTACTGCAAGTTACTATGCTATAAAGAGAGACTACCTTCTGTACTGACATCTCTGGATGCAAGTTAGTTAAGAAAGGAAGGGTTTTTTCTTGTCAGTAGTTTTTATGTTTTTAAAATTGAAAAAAGAGCTCTCAGAATAATGTTTAACCAATCTATAAAAACACACTGTAGACCATAGTTCACTTCTGCCAAAATAATGACGCTTACAAGTCTGTACATTTGGGAACTAAGTAAGTATTATGTCAAAAATAAAGAAGATTTAAAAAAAACTCTAATAACTGTGTTCACAATACAAGGAAACATTTTATTCCATATCCAATACACTCCACAAGTAAACTAGAAAAATCCACATTTTACATGATATGTAAAATAGTAAATAAGTTATTTAGACACAATAAAAATATTATTTTTGACAAACCTTTTAAACTTTTTTAAAAAGATTAAAAAAGTATTTGATAAAGTATGCATTTTATACATTAGATGAATTCTTTCTTGCTGATGTACAATTAGTGGATGAAGCTATTCCAAACTATGCAGATAGTGACTTGTAAATTTTTAGTATTTAAATTGTAAGGAATTGTATGTTATTATTATTATTATGAATATACCTAGTTATTAGTTAAGAAAATATAATTGACAATTCTTATGTACAACTTGTATAAAATGGGAAATAAATATGTCTTATGAATTTTTGTGGTTTCATTAGTTGTGGTTTTATAGGGGTATTCATTGTTCAGTGCCTTAACCATTACTTATCTCTATATTTATTAGCTATTTATTGAAAAATGTTATCTCTTAAGTTAGTTCTATCAAACGGATTTCTTTTTTGCATGGTTCCATTGTTTTTTTATTTTTTATTTTTTTTTTATTTTTTTTTTTTTTTACTGTGTAAACGTTGATTTATAATGTTGATTTTCTGACGCAAATATCACTGATGTCTTAGTTAAAGTTTTTGAACGTTCTATCATCGACTATAGAAACAAGAAGGCTCCCTTCTCTTTTGGGTCTCGTGGGCCAGTTTTCCTGTTCGGTGGAATTAGTTAATGTTCTGTTTTCATAGGTAGCGCCAGTAGTCTCCCTCTCTCTATCTCTCTTCATCCCTTTCTCTCTGTCTCACTGCAGCACAAGTTGACGCTCAAGTGACCAATAGCTAACTAAGCATACAGTATTCCGAATAGTCGTCTGAGCGCTTATTTAAAACTAAACACTGTTAGATGGCAGCACATGCGCGCGTCTACAGCAAATGCACTGGCTTGGTCAGTTCATTAGTTTCTATCGTCAATGGTTCAATATATGAATCACTTTATTTATATTGCGATATTTTCATAGTATACGTATATACTTCGTAGAAGAAAAACTGCGGTCCAAAGTCTACTATACTTGACCTTCACCATGGGCCAGCACCAGCATGCCACGCGCGTCATGCACCATGCCATGTACAGAGGGGGGTCAATACGCACATTTCGACTAACCTGTTGATGGACGAACGCACGCTGCAGTGGTGGGCCACGGTCACTTCTGCCACCACACGTGTACCATTGTCCAGCAGGGCAGCCAACTGCTCTCCTTTCCACTTGTAGGTGAACACTGCACCCAACGGCCGACCTGGATAACAACACGAAACTGTTGGTTAGAACTCAATTTAGATAATTTTAATAACAAACTTTAATACTGTTACCTATCCACAAAAAAGGCGCATTTTGTGACAGTTTATTTCTAGACGCCGGTCTCAGAAATGTAAGATAGCTGTGGATGGCCTTATGTATCCCTTGTTACCCATTACTTAAGGCTAACTTTGTGTTAGTTTTTATACAGTATAATGAATAATCCCGACTTGACTTCAGAGCGCTCTTACAGCAAATGCTGGAACTACAAAGAGTTTGGGAATGCTACAACCAATGGCGTGACGATGTAAGCCAGCTGCAATCAAAGCAATTCTGTTACATTTCGCATTGTTGCCACAATGCCACGTTTCAGCACTTTGCATGCATCTGTTTTATGATCTACTTGTTCGATTTTGTGAATTTGAGTGTGAGTAAAAATATTATGATCGTGGACTTTACATTATTGTTTATAGATTGTTGTTATTGCAATATTTATTTATATGTACTACTGTTTGACTAATTATAAATGCCTCTTCAAGCGAAATTCTACCTGAAAAAATTATTATTGTGTCAAACGCAGTACCCTTGGCAACACCGCGCGTCAGAGCTACACTAAAAAGTGCGCTCATGTCAAGTCGGGACATTAATTAAATAAAGTATAGAAAGTGTCGTCAGTTAATTGACGAACAGCCGGTGGTTATCAGCTGATCCCTCAACAATTTGATTGATTGACTGTAATTCAGTACCCATCTACAAATTTGTTATTTAATGTGTATACGTGCGTATGTGTAAGTGAATTTTATATGTGCAATGTGTTTATAAACACCTTCCATTTCCCAACACAGAAAAATGCCTCGTGTATAATGGGTGTAAATACTATTTCTTTGTTTTTTAATAATTTTGATTTATTATGTTTCTGTTATAATTAATTTAACTATTACTGGTTTTCATTCTCAATTCTACTGTAAATGAAATTTTTGAATCTTAAATGATATTTTTCCTCATTTTTCTGTGTAAGTACGTAGTGATGGGCCGTTGCTGACAGCCTCATCCTCCGAGTAACAAAGGGAACATTTCTGTGTAATTTTCCTCCAAAATATTTATTACCTTGGAATTTTATTGTTTCTAACGTATGAATTCAAATACTTTTGTTTGGCTCTTTTAATCCTACGTTTATTTTTCAATTTATGTTAGTAATGTATCTTTTAAGTGTTTAAATTGGCAGCACTGTTACCAATATCAGCTGTTTAAGTCAACTTCTAATACCTTTGTCGATCTAAATGGAAGTTGACTTAAACAGCTGATAATGGTAACAGTGCTGCCAACATCAATTTATCTGAGACAAAATACTATCACATTTGTTTCAATTAATTGATGTGTTATAATTTAATACACAATGCTTAAATCGTGAAAAAAAAGAAAAACTAATCATTCATTTTCCAAATGTATGTTGTAATGTTTGCAGATTAGGTCGTTTTTAAATTCATATTTAAAAAGTTGTTATCTCAATGGTAAGCTCCATAAGGAATCTGAACATTTTGAGCTCTCATAATCGTTAAGTAAAATATCGAAAACTGCGAAAAGAAAAAGTCTTAAAATTACTATTTCTATCTAAAAAAAAAAACATAAAATATAGGGTTTCAATAAGAAAACCCAAAGTTGACCGCCATATTGGAACATTCAAATTTTTAAATAAATATTTTTAATTTTCTCTAAAACAAGGCAAGGTTCCCCATTTAAAGTTTGTTGTCAGACTTATATTTTCCAAAATCACAATGGTGGCCCATTTAAAAAAGACATCCTGTATAGTTAGCTCTTACTGTGTCGAAAAATTATGAAACAATAATATTTTTTTTATTCGTTTTTAGCCTAAAATTGGAATTGAACTAGATGCTTCTATAAAATGATACGGCTCTTAACTGCTAAGCTATTCTTGCTACGGGTCAGTTAAAAAACTGAATGATGTGCTGTACTTATAAATGTAATGACATATTTCAAACTGTGCTTGGAACAGAGGCTTAAAGAAATCTGTATGTCATTTAATATGTACTTGGCTCTGTCGTTCTTATTTTTATATAGTTCAGGCGCAACTGCGCAACTGAAATTAGCGGCAGTGTAATTCTGAGTTTGCAAGTTATTTTTTTACTATTGTCTGTATAAATAATTATTTCATTAATTATTTCTGTACAATAATTAAGCCCTCACCTCCTTCTGATCACATTTTCAAAACACTCCAGTGCATGTAACTCCGTCACATTAGAGGTCTGACGTATGTGACCTTAAACGGCCGACGGACGGTCCACACACATTCCTAGAGCATGTCTTTGAATGGTCGTTTCCCAATGCTACTGTTGTTTACCTAGGTTCCCATTCCAAGGCAGTGCAAGGTCGTAAGAAACATTGTACTCTGGTTCAGAGCCAATTAAAATAAAGGTCGGCAACTTTTTAACACTCGAGTTTACTTCCTCGTCGACTCCTACCGGCCCTGGTAGTCATGATAGCGTAGTCTCGCCGTCATTTTGGGATTTGACATCCCTTCCTAAAACTGCTACAAATAGCAGCAACATTTTCTACTCTTCAAAATGAGTTGACAGTGTAAATTGTGTTTATTTTTCGTCTCCGTAAACGTTCATACAACAGAACAGTCTGTGGATTTAAAGTCTTTGTCAGACTTAGATGCACAGGATCCAGATAGGTCAGCCAGTCCTAATCTTCTGTTGTCAACATAATCACAGCCTGCTTGCTACTGTCCAACGCCAACTATCAAGTCAGCGGGACGTCGCACAATTGTAATTTTAGTGTTGTGATAATAAATTTAGTTGTTCGACTGTTGAGCTATCAATAAATGGCCCTTTCTGAGCATAAGCCCAACTCAGTTGGTAACCAGACTACACAGATCATTCCCACTCATTTAGTCATTTATATGCACACCTGAGTGTGCTCAGGTTTACTTCAGGCGCAACTACGTTGTTCTATTATCTAAGTGAAGTTTCTGTATATTTTCAACCGAACGTTATAAAATGGAAGAAATTGAAGTGGGAACATTGGATGTAGTATTTGTACAGTTTTTAGCCTTGAGTTATAGTAAAAACGTCGATAATTTTAATTTCAAACTGAGAACTGAGTCTCTTTCCGATGAAGAACTCAGATATTTTTATTTTTCACATTAAAAATGTCATTAGGCTTCAAGTAAACATTAAAAATTAAACAAATTAATTTACTAAACCTACTTTCAGTGTTTGTCAGGTAAACCATTTATATATAAAAGTTAGGAAACCAATTTTGCACTTAGTCTGTTTTGTTTTTCCGTTACAAAGTTTCTAGCTTAAAAACAGTCTCTCGCGTAAAAACCTAAATACAGTTACTTTATAATTTCAATCTATGTTTTGTACTAGTAAGAGGCATTTATATGTTTTTTTTTTTTTTTTTTTTTTTTTTTTTTTTTTTTTTTTTTTTTTTGATTGTGATGATTTTGAGGAGAGAGAATAGCATCAATATTTAGTGATAAGATAAATATCAATATGGCCGATATTATCGAGAGAAAATATCGATATATCGAAACATATTTATCGAATTTATGATATAATGAAACATGTTTATCGATATTTATGATATATCGAAACATGTTTATCGATATTTACGATATATCGTTGCCATCCCTAGTGGAGGGAGGTCTGGCTCCAGCTAGCCGTCTGTCTGTCTAGCCGGCGACCACCCCCTCCACCCTGCTCCCTCACACCTGTCATTGTGTCGTCAGGAGGTGAACGAACCTCGGAGCCATCAGGGACTCGAGACTGGTTGGCAGAGGTCAGGTCCGTCACAACAGGTGCCCGATTCGCAGTGACTGGCTACATTCTACTTGCAACAGACATAATGAATTAGAAACAATCCTTCCAATCATCCTTAGGAGTCTGCAGAGGTAGACGCACCGTTGAACTGATATCAGCACTAGTGGCGCAGTTCTGTAATCCAGCTAGGGAAAATATTTTCAACATATCGATATATCGCATAACAAATATCGAAATAAAAATAACGATATATCGAGTAACCGATATATCGGATTATAAATGCTTTATCTTTTTAAAACTATACACTAACTCTTATAGTATGGCCACAATTACACCCATTTTGCTGTAACTATTTATAATAGCCTGCTGAATGTAAAAACTAAACACATTTATCTACACGAAACTAGATGTGGTCTGTGGGATTGAATGAAAACAATTCGAAATTAGAATAATTATACCTTTAATTATTATGTTAATTATAAAAGAATAATGTAATATACTAGTAACTTTGTTATTTTATTTATGTTTTTCACATATAAAAATGGCATTAGGATTCTTATAAACACTAAGCTTCCACGCACTGGTCTACAATAAACCACATTTTATTGCATTAACCTTATGTATAAAAACTATATGGTTACTTTATTACTTCAGTTCATGTTTTTTACACATAAGAGGCAATTTAAATGCTTTTTCTTCGAATCGTGATGATTTTGAGGAGAAAGAATAACAACAATATTTAGTGATATGATATAACGGACTAAAATATCCATATGACCAATATTATCGAAAGGACATATCGATACTAATATATCGATGTCATCACTAAATCCATCTACTTTGCGACAAAGTGCTGAGGAGATTGTAGGCGACAAATTCTATGCTCGGTCCTCTTAATACCAACACGGCACCCGGCATTGAGGGTTGCCATCAAAGTACACACTACAAGAGAAGTCTGGAGTGTCCATGTTAGGTTGGTAGTCAATGTTCAGATGTTTTCTAGGGAAGAGAAATGAGTGTCAGACTTGGAAGTTAACTGAAAATCAGACAAATACTACGTGGTTCGGACTCCACAGGAAGCTGTAGGTCCTTTAATTGCCCTGGCTATTGGGCAATTAATAAATATGTTTTTTTGAGGAACAGTCTACCTTAGTAACAATGATTACACTCGTTCATCCATACTCATCACATTCATTTGTCCCTCATATTCGCCCACGTCTCCGATCAGCCTCTTAAAATGAATAATTAGAGAAATGCCATATGCGACACAGCTCTGTGACTTGACGATTTATTGGAAAATATAACCTTTACAAGGTCTGAACGAGCGTAAAAGTCCCTAGTCTATCCACTTTTTAATTTTCAAAAAAATATTGATTTGTGATGTACTGTATTTAAAAAATAGTGAGATTTATTTCATTGGTTCACAATTTTTATAAAAATACAAATTATAGTTTGTTTTTTTTTTTATTAAAAAGTTGATCCACTACTGTCGGAATTTGAAATTATGTGTAGGCTACTGGAACTTGAAGGTCGATTACTAAGAGGCTGAGATACCTATGAAAAATCAAACCATTGGTTTCCTCGTTTAATTATACGTTATAGCATATGCAATGTTTATAAAAGTTTAAATAATTAAATAAAAAAGTACCGTAGTTTTAACTAGTTTTCACTGTGCATCAACGTTACACTTTTACACTTTATCATAACCCCGCTAAAGTATCGCGTTTATTTTTAAACGTGGTCGGCAGAGTTCTAGAGTTCTATACATTTAAAAAAATTACCTTTTTAGAACATAAGGCCCTTTCCTGAAACAAAATTTTCTATACTTTTAGAGGTCGTAAAATGAATTATTTTTTCACGCTATGAATTTTTCACTATATTTACGAACCATTAATTTTAGATGCGTAAGTAAATGCAGTGATTTTAACTAGAATTTACTTTTTCCAGTGACAACCGCATCAAGGTGTACTATCTACAATATTTACAAGATAACCAGACGTTTCGCTCATACTGTGATGTGGCATCCTCAGTGGTTTCTCTGAGACTGAATGAACCTCCAACTTTTATAAGTGATTTAACTTTCCAGTGATTTTAAACTGATTTAAATTAATTTAAATAGCTATAAATTGATAAATTTAAATCACTGCTTTTACTTATGTATTTAACTTGAATATATAGTTTACATTTCATAAGCATTAGAACGTGACCAGTAAACAGTCTATTGAACAGTCTGTTGGTCTATTGAAGACAAGAATACGTTGTTTCAGGAAATTGATAAAGACTGACTATAAATGATACACTAGTACTAAAACGTGACTGTTATTGATATAGTAGTAGTAAAACGTGACTGTTATTGATATAGTAGAAGTAAAACGTGACTGTTATTGATATAGTAGAAGTAAAACGTGACTGTACCTGATACAGTAGTAGTAAGACGTGACTGGGCCCGATACAGTAGTAGTAAAACGTGACTGTTATTGATATAGTAGAAGTAAAACGTGACTGTTATTGATATAGTAGAAGTAAAACGTGACTGTACCTGATACAGTAGTAGTAAGACGTGACTGGGCCCGATACAGTAGTAGTAAAACGTGACTGTTATTGATATAGTAGAAGTAAAACGTGACTGTTATTGATATAGTAGAAGTAAAACGTGACTGTACCTGATACAGTAGTAGTAAAACGTGACTGTACCTGATACAGTAGTAGTAAAACGTGACTGTACCTGATACAGTAGTAGTAAGACGTGACTGGGCCCGATACAGTAGTAGTAAAACGTGACTGTTATTGATACAGTAGTAGTAAAACGTGACTGTTATTGATATAGTAGAAGTAAAACGTGACTGTTATTGATATAGTAGAAGTAAAACGTGACTGTTATTGATATAGTAGAAGTAAAACGTGACTGTACCTGATACAGTAGTAGTAAGACGTGACTGGGCCCGATACAGTAGTAGTAAAACGTGACTGTTATTGATACAGTAGTAGTAAAACGTGACTGTTATTGATATAGTAGAAGTAAAACGTGACTGTTATTGATATAGTAGAAGTAAAACGTGACTGTTATTGATATAGTAGAAGTAAAACGTGACTGTACCTGATACAGTAGTAGTAAGACGTGACTGGGCCCGATACAGTAGTAGTAAAACGTGACTGTTATTGATACAGTAGTAGTAAAACGTGACTGTTATTGATATAGTAGAAGTAAAACGTGACTGTACCTGATACAGTAGTAGTAAGACGTGACTGGGCCCGATACGGTAGTAGTAAAACGTGACTGTACCTGATACAGTAGAAGTAAAACGTGACTGGCTATAATACAGTACTAATAAAACGTGACTGGATCTGATACGGTAGTAGTAAAACGTAACTGGCTATAATACAGTACTAATAAAACGTGACTGGATCTGATACGGTAGTAGTAAAACGTGACTGGCTATAATACAGTACTAATAAAACGTGACTGGATCTGATACGGTAGTAGTAAAACGTGACTGGCTATAATACAGTACTAATAAAACGTGACTGGCTATAATACAGTACTAATAAAACGTGACTGGACCTGATACAGTAGAAGTAAAACGTGACTGTACCTGATACAGTAGAAGTAAAACGTGACTGGCTATAATACAGTACTAATAAAACGTGACTGGATCTGATACGGTAGTAGTAAAACGTGACTGGCTATAATACAGTACTAATAAAACGTGACTGGCTATAATACAGTACTAATAAAACGTGACTGGACCTGATACAGTAGAAGTAAAACGTAACTGGCTATAATACAGTACTAATAAAACGTGACTGGCTATAATACAGTACTAATAAAACGTGACTGGCTATAATACAGTACTAATAAAACGTGACTGGCTATAATACAGTACTAATAAAACGTGACTGGCTATAATACAGTACTAATAAAACGTGACTGGACCTGATACAGTAGAAGTAAAACGTAACTGTACCTGATACAGTAGAAGTAAAACGTGACTGGCTATAATACAGTAGTAATAAAACGTGACTGGATCTGATACGGTAGTAGTAAAACGTGACTGGACCTGATACAGTAGTAGTAAAACGTGACTGGACCTGATACAGTAGTAGTAAAACGTGACTGGCTATAATACAGGAGTAGTAAAACATGACTGGATCTGATACGGTAGTAGTAAAACGTGACTGGACCTGATACAGTAGTAGTAAAACGTGACTGGACCTGATACAGTAGTAGTAAAACGTGACTGGACCTGATACAGTAGTAGTAAAACGTGACTGGACCTGATACAGTAGTAGTAAAACGTGACTGGACCTGATACAGTAGTAGTAAAACGTGACTGGACCTGATACAGTAGTAGTAAAACGTGACTGGACCTGATACAGTAGTAGTAAAACGTGACTGGACCTGATACAGTAGTAGTAAAACGTGACTGGACCTGATACAGTAGTAGTAAAACGTGACTGGACCTGATACAGTAGTAGTAAAACGTGACTGGACCTGATACAGTTGTTGTAAAACATGACTGGACTCGATGCACTAGTATTAAGACGTAACTGGCTATAATACAGGAGTAGTAAAACGTGACAGTTGTTGTAAAACATGACTGGACCCGATGCACTAGTATTAAGACGTGACTGGCTATAATACAGGAGTAGTAAAACGTGACAGTTGTTGTAAAACATGACTGGACCCGATGCACTAGTATTAAGACGTGACTGGCTATAATACAGGAGTAGTAAAACGTGACAGTTGTTGTAAAACATGACTGGACCTGATACAGTTGTTGTAAAACATGACTGGACTCGATGCACTAGTATTAAGACGTAACTGGCTATAATACAGGAGTAGTAAAACGTGACAGTTGTTGTAAAACATGACTGGACCCGATGCACTAGTATTAAGACGTGACTGGCTATAATACAGGAGTAGTAAAACGTGATTGTAAATGAAAAGATAGTAGTAAAACGTGACTGTTAATGATACATTAGAAGTAAAACGTGACTAGACCCGATCCATTAATATTAAAAAGTGACTGGCTATAATAAAGGAGTAGTAAAACGTGACTGGACCTGATACAGTAGTAGTAAAACGTGACAGTTGTTGTAAAACATGACTGGACCCGATGCACTAGTATTAAGACGTGACTGGCTATAATACAGGAGTAGTAAAACGTGACAGTTGTTGTAAAACATGACTGGACCCGATGCACTAGTATTAAGACGTGACTGGCTATAATACAGGAGTAGTAAAACGTGATTGTAAATGAAACGATAGTAGTAAAACTTGACTGTTAATGATACAGTAGTAGTAAAACGTGCCTGGACCCGATTCACGAGTAGTAAAACGTGGCTGGGTCAGATGCACTTGTAGTAAAACGTGGCTGATATTGATATACAAGCAGTAAAACGTCACTGGACATGATATACTACTTGTAAAACATGGCTGACATGATACGCTCATGTTGTACGTACTAAAGTAGTGGCCATGCAAGGTCTCGCGATCAATTCGATGCGGGCATCGCGACCTTGGTTTGTATTGAACACTACCATGTCATTTCCCAATTGACCTAACATGTTAAATATTAAAATAATATTCATTATAATGAACTATTTTACTACTTTATATGTTACAATCAATACAAGAGTAACTTATTCGAAAATACAAATGTCCGCTAGAAGACTGCTTGTGTCTGTCTATGGCAACCGTCTTGTTGACGTTGCTATGATACCCTATCGACCTAGAGGTACAAGTGTATGTACTGTCGACACAAGACAAGTCACTCCCACCCCGGAGGCAAGAAGGCTGCTTGTGTCTGTCTGTGGCAACCGTCTTGTTGACGTTGCTATGATACCCTATCGACCTAGAGGTACACGTGTATGTAATGTCGACACAACACAAGTCACATCCAACCTGGAGGCCAGCAGATTGTGTCTGTCTATGGCAACCGTCTTGTTGACGTTGCTATGATACCCTATCGACCTAGAGGTACAAGTATATGTACTGTCGACACAACACAAGTCACCCCCACCCCGGAGGCAAGAAGGCTGCTTGTGTCGTTGTGTATGTCTGTGGCAACCGTCATGTTGACGTTGCTATAATATCCAATCGACCTGGAGGTACACGCGTATGTACTGTCGACACAACACAAGTCACCCCCACCCTGGAGGCCAGAAGGCTGCTTGTGTCTGTATGTGACAACCGTCTGGTTGACGTTGCTATGATACCCTATCGACCTAGAGGTACATGCGTATGTACTGTCGACACAACACAAGTCACCCCCACCCTGGAGGCCAGAAGGCTGCTTGTGTCTGTATGTGACAACCGTCTGGTTGACGTTGCTATGATACCCTATCGACCTAGAGGTACACGCGTATGTACTGTGGACACAATACAAGTCACCCCACACTGGAGACCAGAATGCTGCTTGTCTCTGTATGTGACAACCGTCTGGTTGACGTTGCTATGATACCCTATCGACCTAGAGGTACACGCGTATGTACTGTCGACACAACACAAGTCACCCCACACTGGAGACCAGAATGCTGCTTGTGTCTGTATGTGGCAACCGTATGGTTAACGTTGCTATGATACCCTATCGACCTAGAGGTACACGTGTATGTACTGTCGACACAACACAAGTCTCCCCCACCATGGAGGCCAGAGGTCTGCTTGTATCTGTATGTGGCAACCGTATGGTTAACGTTGCTATGATACCCTATCGACCTAGAGGTACACGTGTATGTACTGTCGACACAACACAAGTCACCCCCACCATGGAGGCCAGAGGTCTGCTTGTATCTGTATGTGGCAACCGTATGGTTAACGTTGCTATGATACCCTATCGACCTAGAGGTACACGTGTATGTACTGTCGAACAACACAAGTCACCCCCACCATTGAGGCCAGAGGGCTGCTTGTGTCTGTATGTGGCAACCGTCTTGTTGACGTTGCTATGATACCCTATCGACCTAGAGGTACACGTGTATGTACTGTTGACACAACACAAGTCACCCCCACCATGGAGGCCAGAAGGCTGCTTGTGTCTGTATGTGGCAACCGTATTATACATTGCTATGACACCCTATCGACCTGGAGGTACACGTGTATGTACTGTTGACACAACACAAGTCAACCCCCCCCCCCCCCACTGGAGGCCAGAAGGCTGCTTGTGTCTGTATGTGACAACCGACTGGTTGACGTTGCTATGATACCCTATCGACCTGGAGGTACACGTGTATGTACTGTTGACACAACACAAGTCACCCCCACCCTGGAGGCCAGCAGGCAGCTTGTGTCTCTCTGTGGCAACCGTATGGTTTAAGTTGCTATGATACTCTATTGACTCTCCATCCCACGAACAAACTTATCAACACCTAATCTACGTGGATGTGCAGTAAAACACTCATAAAATTGAAGTGCACTATTGTCGTGCCGTATCGCACTTGAATGACTTGCAGAAAATTCATATTGCAGAGATATAAACAAGGCAATTTTAAAGGACAATTTAAGTTAAAACGACTACTAAATGTGACTTTCGATTATAATAATTGAAGCTTTTTTCTATATTCAAGCTAATAAATAACGTGATACTTGGTTTACATTATAGTGGAGACTAAGGTTGGACACCACTTGAATGTCTATATTTAAGTTTGACCATTAGAAAAATCAATTTAAAAATAACTAATTTAAGAAGGTATATTTAATTTTATATCATAGTGTAAGGATGCATGCATCTTCTACTGATTTAGAAACCTTTTTGATATGTCATAATTGTAATTTATTTATTTATTTTTAAAACGCTGATCATCAAGATACGGACGAATGCAGATTTTGAGCGAATAGGATGAATGTAGATGAGAGAATGCAGTTATTTTTACAAACCAAGGCCGTCTATTTATTAGAAAGTGTCATTAATTAATAGCCCACTGACAAATGAACAGATGGTATTTATCAGCTGATTTCTTACGATATTTGCTGGGACTCTGATTGGAATCGAACTGACAGCACTTAGTTTGTGAAGCTGGGATATATTAAAAGAAATTTAATCTTAATGTGTGTGTGTGTGTATATATATATATATATCAAAAGCCGATGTATTACTTATCACGAACTCTCCGGAATCACTGAAAAGGTTTAATGAAATTTGGAGAGCAGTTAGCTTTAGTATCATAGAAACCCACCAAGAAAATATTTCTTGAAATTCTATTCCTCAAGGAGAATAGAGGTATACACGTCTCCTGAAAGTTTTCCTTTTTTCGGTAATAGAACATTGTCATTAAATTATTTAGTATTTTATTTCAAACAAATGATACAGCAAACACGAATATGACACAAAAACAAAAAATACAAAAAGTTTGTATATGTGTTATTTGATTACGACGTCAAATCGTAATCAAAAGCTTTTAAAAAATTTGTATGGTTCTTTAGATCACTTGGTCCTTACTAAGTTAAATAATATAAAATATATATTCAGAACGCCCTATAACTGTTCTTTCACACTTTGGTGGAAAATTCAAAACATTCTGTAAAACTATAATTAAGGGAGTTTCACCCGATTATCACTATTTTTCTTTTTGGCTAGTTCCTTAAAAAAATACACCACGAACACGAATCCATAATAATATTTTTGCGGCAATTTCACACTAAACTATGTATATTTATTTATTTATTTTTTATTTATTCATTCATAAGACGCCGATCGTCAAGATATGGGCGAATATGGATTTCGAATGAGTGTGATGAGTGTAGATGAGCGAATGTAATCATTGTTACAAACTAAGGCCGACTATTCCTTAGAAAGTGTCATTAATTAATAGCCCAATGACAAATGAACAGCCGGTGGTTATCAGCTGATCCTTCTCAAAATGTATTGACTCTAATTGGGATCGAACTGACAACCTTTAGCACATAAAGCTGGAATTGAACCAACTACGCTACCGACCAATACTATATTACATTAATAGTATGTCATTGTTTCTTCTGAACATGAATTTGACATCAAAGTATTCTTACAACGAATAATAACTGAGATATTCAATAAAAAAAATTAATTAGGTTAGGTTCGACTGGTACATTTAAACCGTGAATACATTTTGTTAACATAACCTAACTAACTAACCGAACATAACCCATCCTAAATTAATTAGGTTAGTTTCGACTGGTACATTTAAACCGTGAATACATTTTGTTAACATAACCTAACTAACTAACCGAACATAACCCATCCTAAATTAATTAGGTTAGTTTCGACTGGTACTTTTAAACCGTGAATACATTTTGTTAACATAACCTAACTAACTAACCGAATATAACCCATCCTAAATTAATTAGGTTAGTTTCGACTGGTACATTTAAACCGTGAATACATTTTGCTAACATAACCTAACTAACTAACCGAACATAACCCATCCTAAATTAATTAGGTTAGTTTCGACTGGTACATTTAAACCGTGAATACATTTTGTTAACATAACCTAACCAACTAACCGAACATAACCCATCCTAAATTAATTAGGTTAGTTTCGACTGGTACATTTAAACCGTGAATACATTTTGTTAACATAACCTAACTAACTAACCGAACATAACCCATCCTAAATTAATTAGGTTAGTTTCGACTGGTACTTTTAAACCGTGAATACATTTTGTTAACATAACCTAACTAACTAACCGAATATAACCCATCCTAAATTAATTAGGTTAGTTTCGACTGGTACATTTAAACCGTGAATACATTTTGTTAACATAACCTAACTAACTAACCGAACATAACCCATCCTAAATTAATTAGGTTAGTTTCGACTGGTACATTTAAACCGTGAATACATTTTGTTAACATAACCTAACTAACTAACCGAACATAACCCATCCTAAATTAATTAATATTTTTGTATTATCTCGATTATTATTCATTGTACGAATAATATATGACAAATTCGTGTTTAGGGGAAAATACAACTAGATAAAATTAATGCAACACACGAAGTTTTTTGTGTAATTTTTCTCTTTTTTCGATTTTATGGGTTCGGCTGTGGTGGGGTTAATTTTGACTAGTTAAGAAGAAAAATCATGTAATCAGGTGGTACCCCTATATTGCATTTTTACCGAAAATTCTTATTTTCGACACTACTTTTAAACATGAAAAAATACTAACAAATAAAACAAAATAATAAAACATATGTAAACAAACAAAAATTGAATGAATCAAGGTAATTAAATCGAACCAATACAAAAAACAAAAAAAAAATCTAAACATATCTACTGGCGATAAATATTATCAGTGAGTCATTCGTCAATAGTAACGTAATACATTTGATAACAGGTTACTAAAACAAGATTAAACAGTTTTCTTCGCTATGACGTCACTCTGCCAGCTGACAATGGTAGCCAACCTTGACAGTGAGCCTTCAGGCATGGGCGGGGGAGAGGGTAATAATTGTTGCGCGATAATCCGTGGCTGAGCGCGGCCCTGGCCGTGAGGTGGTAAAGGAAGGCCATGGACGTCTTGATGTTTAGTTTCAACTGAAATTACACGTCTTTGACTTCCGTTCTAGTTTGCAGGTTATAACTAAAAGTCGTAACATTAGAAGTTATAAGCTCACGGATAATTATGCATTTGAATTAATTGGTGTCTCTGAACTCTATGATAAGCTGTCTTAGTTATTGTTGCCTGTTCATTTAGGATCACAAATATCACATTTAAAGTGTCTGAAACACCTTGGTTATCCTTGCAGGCGCAATTTTTTATTTTTTTAAATATTTTTTAATTGATATCTCAAAAACAAAATAATGTATTAAGCTGAACTGTTCTATGGTCCTTTATAACACAAACATCCATATTGAGAAAAATTATGGGATTTCTGTATCAACATTTTCAAAATAGTGGCCATTTAAAATTAAAAATCCTAAATAACTAATAAACCAATAATTATTTTAAAAATTATACTTCTTAATATATTTTAAGATATTTAATTACAAATCCAATGATATAACCTTTTTCAAAATCGGATGAAAAATAACAAAGAAAAGATAATTCATGTGACAGTATATATAATGCAATATGCCAGTACAATGTGTAACACACATGTAACAGCTGATAATAATAAAGTAATTTGTGATAGTCTTAAATCAGATGAATAGTACAAAACGTTTATGTAACCATCTGATTTAAGACTATCACAAATTACTTTATTATTATCAGCTGTTACATGTGTGTTACACATTGTACTGGCATATTGCATTATATATACTGTCACATGAATTATCTTTTCTTTGTTATTTTTCATCCGATTTTGAAAAAGGTTATATCATTGGATTTGTAATTAAATTTCTTAAAATATATTGAGAAGTATAATTTTTAATGTAATTATTGATTTATAAGTTATTTAGGATTTTAAATTTTAAATGGCCACCATTTTGAGAATTTTGATACAGAAATCCCATAATTTGTCTCAAAGTGGATGTTTATGTTATAAAGGACCATACAAAATTGCCTTTTTGTTTTTCAGATTTAAATTTAAAAGTATAAAACACAAAATGGCGTCTGCAAGGATAACCGAGGTGTTTTGGACACGTTAAATGTGATATTTGTGATCCTACATAAACCAGAAACAACAACCAAGAAACCTTGTCAGAGAGTTCAGAGACTCCCTTTGTAATAACGAGATCAAAACATTCAGGGCTTTTACTATTAAAAGTTAATGTTTTAAAATTTTACATCCTGTACTCACTAAAAAATATTACAATCGACAGAGAAATAATTAGATTGGATTGCTTGAAAATATACTCAGTGTATATTATTTTATGTACAGGGTTATTCATACAGCTCTCTCCCACTTCTACATGACATTCAACGGGTAAAATTAATTAAAACATTTCATATAAACTACATAATTTTTTTAATAAATAACTATCTACAATGTATGTTTGAGGATTTTATGTAATTATTAACCATTTCATAAAGTTATTGACATAAAACGTAAAACACTGGATTTCATATGCAATGTTTTTACATTTAATCACGAATTACTCAAAATTGGTCGGTAGCTTTATTGGTTAAATCCCGGCATCATAAGGTAAAGGTTCTTAGTTCGATCACAATCAGAGTCGTAACACATTTTGAAAGAGATCGCCTGATGACACTTTCTAAGGAATCAGCTGTTATATTAGTTTGTAACAATGACTACATTTGCTCATTTCCACTCATCACACTCACTCGAAATCCATATTCGCTCATATCTTGACGATCGGCGTCTTAACCTGTTGAGGAGTGCGGACGTCTTAAGACGTCCATATTTCCATACTGTTAGTGAGTGCAGCATTTACCATTAGAGTGACCCCAGGGAGTACGAAAAAAAAATTCTAAAATTATTAATAAACTGTTATACTTTATTACAAATAGTAATTTAAGATACAATATGGTAATATTTACAAATAAAAATGGTGGAAACTGTGATTATAATTAGCAAAATTAAAATTTTTCCATTGTGTGAAATTGTTCGAAACATGGGTAAATGCAAAGTGCAACTTCACATTTGGAGCACTCATAGGCCGTGTCTTTGCGCTGTGAATCCCTCCGTGTAGTATGAGTGCATACAAAACACTTCCGTTGTTTTCTTTTGGCTCCACCCTCTCTCATTGGGAGTGGTCACATGAAATGGTGGCCAGACAGACGGAGCGCCTGTTTGTCACCACTCACCGGGCGTGCAACATCATCACTTCGATCTAAATATCGCTTGTTAGATTCCATTGTAATAAATAAGTCACTGATGAATAAAATTAACTAATTATTGTACAATACTGACAATCTTTTTAACATATTTACAATACAACACGTGAAAGAAAATATACAGGCCTATTTTACTGTACAACGCTGAAAATAACTAAATACAACTACTTTGTAACAAAATACAATAAACAACATATCACACTGGCAAAATACCTAATGTAATTAGGCCTACTATAGATGAACGAAACGTAAATATAGCAGAACGCAATAAGGTTAGACACGAGGAGAAACAGATTTGGCGCGCAACGAAAATGCGAGGGAAACACTACAGCTGGCATTGAAGCGTCATCTATCAGCTGACTAAAGTACAGCTGTAGTCCCATTGGTGGCCAATAGGATGCGGGTATCATATGGAAGTTCATACACTTACATCGACATTTAATTATAGCTGAAATTTAAAATAAATATTAGGGACGTCTAAAGACGACCATACTCATTTGGGCACAGACGTCCAAAGACGTCCGTACTCGTTTGGGATCATTTTGCTTCACTCGTTAACAGGTTAAAAATAAATAAATAAAGATTACCAAAGCTAAATAGCTTCTCAGTTATTTACAACGAAATATTCGATTTACTTTATCAAAAGTTCACTATGGCTTCATTTTACTCATCCTTGGGAATCGTGCAGAAATCTTTAGCTAGCTGTAACTCAAAGACGAAACGTTTTCAGACCTATGGTTACATCACATTATGTTTACTAGCAGAACGTGCTGTAGAAGTGGGTGGGATGACTTCATAAATCGCCCTTACCGTACGAAGTCACGATATATCGTGAGCGAAGTTTTATAACGGTAATTGTGGAGTTTCAAAAGTACACTCACTAACACTGAACACCTAATCAACAAAACATTTGAACAAAAAGCGTACCTGACTTGAAAACTTACTAAAGACACTGGACAAAAAATTGTAAGGCCACATTGGTGAAGGTCAAGATCTCATTTTGGACCATTTGTTATGTGTTGTGTCTCTAATAAGAATTTAAATATGAATGAACAGAGGTGGAGCAGATAATGCATTATATTAAGATCCGGGACGGCCATTGTCTGAGTGATGACGTCAGAGTATTGAGCGACACCGAAGTCGTGCTCGTATCTTTGTCTTCTCTTATTGTCTCTAGTGCGGAAAACAACGGCCAAAACAACCTTCGGAAAAAGAGCAGAAGATATTTTGTCTTTAAAAAATGTAAAACGGTCGAGATTCCAAGAGGGCAAATACAACTGAGAGAAAGTTGAGAAAGACGCCGAGCAATCTTTAGGCGTCAGGACTTCGAGCCTAGGGATGGCAACAATATATCGATATATTGGAAATATCGATAAAAACGTGTCGATATATCGATATATTAGTATCGATATTTTCTTTAGATAATATCGGACATATCGATATTTTAGTCCGACATATCGAATCACTAAATATTGACGTTATTCTCTCTATTCCAAACAATCGTGATTCGAAAAAAAATCATATTTAAATTGCCTCTTATGCGAACAAAACATGCATTGATATAATAAAGTAACTTTATTTAGTTTTTTTTTTACGGGAGGTTAACGCACTAAAATGTAGTTTATTGTAGACCAGTGTGTGGAACGGGTAAATGAAGCTGTGTGTAAGTTGGGAACGCTGACTAGGATGCCTAACCAGTCGCTTTACAAATCATTATTGCATTATTCTTTTAATAATAATTAACATAGTAATTAAAGTTTTAATAATTATTACTATTATTGAATTTTATTCATTCAACTCCAGAGACCACTATTTGTTTCATGTAGATAAATGGGTTTAATTTTTACTTTCAGTAGGCTATTCTAAATAGTGACAGCAAAATATGGATGTATTTTGTCATGACATAAGAGTTAATGCATAATTTTAAACATTTACAATTCGATTTGGTTTGCGATACATCGACATTTCGGTATGTTTAAAATATTTGCCATCTCAAACTGCACATAGCACATACATTTACCTATAAACACAATCGAGATAACTGAGCCTTCAACTCGTCGCCTGGAATTTGAAAATCCTAATATTTACGATCGTACAATAATAATAATAATAATAATAATAATAATAATAATCCTTTATTGCCATTAAACTTTACAGCATTGACAAAGTCATAATTGCAGCTATATATTGCCAAGTCATTCTTAATATAATTTAACCTAACATAACATAAATATATATAACATATTAAACTATTAAATAGGGTTAGCAAAATATCTTTTTGCAATGCTTATCTTTTATTTCGATTACCCTTAAGGTTACCCAAGGGAAGGGGCCTCAGTCATTTTCATTAATTACCTCTGTTATCTGGGGTAATTAATTAATGGGCTAATCGTATGTAATACTTAAAATTCAATTAATTTAAAACTAAAAAATTCGTCAATTGAATAAAATAGGTTTCTAAGTAGCCAGCAATAAAATTTTTTCAAGAAAGCTTTTGGTTGATATTTTTGAATTAAAGTGACAAAGTTTATTATATATTTTAATGCTTACTACAGTGTGACTGGATAAGCTCTTATTCAGTCTGTGGAAGCCAATCACAGCCTGGATGTTGTTACGAATTTCATATTTACAAGTTTCATTGAAATGTAAAAACTCTGGATGATTTAGAATGTATTGCATTATGTCATACAAGTATAAATTAATAACCGTCTGAATTCCAGTGCTTATGAAAAGAGGCTTACAGTGTTCTAAACTATTTGATTTTGTCATGATTCGGATTGTCTTTTTTTGAAGGATGAGTATTTCATTAGCTCTGCTACAATTACCCCAAAGAATAAGTCCGTACCTCATAATCGATTGGAAGTAGGCGTAGTATGCCGATATGATGTAGCTACTGCTAACACATAAGGTGAGGCGCCTTATTAAAAACAAGATGCTTGATAACTTCTTGGATATGTAATCTATGTGAGGCCCCCATGTTAAGTGGTTATCGAAATAAATTCCTAGAAACTTAGCACTAGTGACAGTTTCAATTCTATTGGATGTACAGCCTGGAATACTATGTTCACGTATTTTTATGTAGGCATTAGTTTTGAGTCTTTGAAAACGTTCTGGATAGACAATGCATAAAAACGACTGTTTTGACTAAGACATTAGTAGGCCTCTTGCTGGCCTAGTGGTTAGTACTTCTGCTCCCAATGCAGAGGGTCACGGGTTCAAACTCCGAGAGATCCACTTAAATTTGCCTAGAGAGGTTTGGACAGTTGCCCCTCAACAACATTTTAACACCATGTTAAACATGTCAATGGCCTGAAACAAAAAACTAAAACACCGAAAAAAAATCAAATATCCGTGGATTAAAAAATTTGAATCCGTGTCTAGACATTGTGTACATTCTCATGGCTTGAGTTGCTTTAAAGGCAATGTTTTGCGGAAATAAATGGCGAAAATGTGAATTCACAGAGACCATATCATACATTATACAGTATATCCAACAAAACATCGAGGTAATTTTCGAAATGGCTTTATGGCAGGTTTAATGATGTAGTGATCGACAAAGTAGGCATGTCGCCAGCGGAACTTGTGAAATGGCTCACTTACGAGCCAGAATACGACTGTGGTTTAGGCGGCTGGTCTAGTGTTGTAGTGGTCGACACAGTAGGCATGTCGCCAGCGGAACTTGTGAAATGGCTCACTTACGAGCCAGAATACGAGTGTGGTCTAGGCGGCAGGTCTAGTGTTGTAGTGGTCGACACAGTAGGCATGTCACCAGCGGAACCTGTGAAATGGCCCACTGTCTAGGCGGCAGGTCTAGTGTTGTAGTGGTCGACACAGTAGGCATGTCGCCAGCGGAACTTGTGAAATGGCTCACTTACGAGCCAGAATACGAGTGTGGTCTAGGCGGCAGGTCTAGTGTTGTAGTGGTCGACACAGTAGGCATGTCGCCAGCGGAACCTGTGAAATGGCCCACTTACGATCCAGAATACGAGTGTGGTCTAGGCGGCTGGTCTAGTGATGTAGTGGTCGACACAGTAGGCATTTCGCCAGCGGAACTTGTGAAGTGGCCCACTTACGAGCCAAAACACGAATGTGGTCTAAGCAGTAGATTCCTTGGCTAAGGGATTTGAAGTTGTTTTTTCTTTTAACGGACTCTATTAAAAGATATTTTTTTCATTGATTTATTTAATAATAAATTATTAAAAGTCACGAAATTGACATCATGGAATCACATATTTTGCAAACAAATCAAACACCACTCAACAAAAATGTAATACATCAAATAAAAGAAGGTTCTGATGTCAGTAAGCGATTTTATTGTCTTCAGTTTATCATTCCAGTTTATTTACTTATACATCATGAAATATAAAAATAAATAAAATATAAATTACACTATAACCTATGAACTGAGAAAATGCTTAAAAATATAGCTCAACCCCGCCGTCAGAAAACCTAGCTATGAGTCCGGAAATGTATCATCCCATAGTTTGATAATGGTGATGATAATTTATAAACGCTTAAAATAATATTGACCCAATTTAACTAAACGACCCAGGGAAATTCAAAAAGGTAGACTGTGTTCTTTCTTAGCAGTTTTTATTATTTTCTCTATTGCACTGAAGAGATGACCAAACTTTGATCGATCGTCTTATATAGTAGACCCTAGGTCTGCTTTCTTTTTCTCAGACATAAATAAGTGCAAAGTTTGTAAATTGATATAATAAATAGGATGTTTACCATTTTATCATAAATTGTTTCAATGCTGTACGTTAACTATAAGAATCTGTAAAAAAAAGTACATAATTACCATAAAACTTGGAGTTCAGAGACTTATTCTGATTTTAAAAAAGACTAGCTGTACCCGCCCGCTTCGCCGGTCATAATATTGAGTTTGATTTAGAACCTAATAGGTGAAAGAATTCGAGCATTTTTGCTTCTTCTACCAATATTAGATTTTTTAGGAGGCATGTCATAAAAAGTAAACTGCAAAACAAATAATTATTTATTTTTTATTTTCACGTTTCACCACATGTTTTAATTACCGAGGAAAAAAGGTCAACACCAAATACAGATCACCCGATCAAGTAAAAGTAGTGTGTGCTACACTCTCAAGGTGAAATGTAGAACTACAATAAATCAAAACATATACAGTACTGTTGTTGTGAGAACTTCAATCTGCTTATGGCATGTGAAACTACATTAAACCACACAGTCATTTTATGTTTTTTGTAAACAATTCAGATTCTCCATTTGAATAACATGGGATCTTTAGGAGCCCGTGGGGCGGGACCCTGTGGACGGATCTGCATCAAACTTTACAGAAACCATACAGGACAACATCCTAAAGTTTCATGGTGATCGGTTGGATGGTTTGGCAGCGCATAAACTTCAAATATACAAACATCCTCTTTTATAAATATAGATAAAATAAAAGATATTTTAGACACTAGTGTCAGTGTTTAGTTATCTTTCATAAACTCTCTAAAGTAAAATAAACCTACATTTTTTATTACTAATAAACCGATTGAACTTTTGATAGTTTAATTATACAATCAGAACAATTAAATATTTCATAACAATTAATTAACTGTGCAGTCTTGGAGCAAGTAGCATGTCGGTAAGGAGGTAATGAAACGCAAACAATCCTTTTCATTTAGTATACATATTGGAAAATATTGGTAAGCCTAAACTAATATAAATAGGCTTACTAACAAAATCGCTAAATACTCTTCTAGACTACCTTTAGCTGTGGAGATCTCCAGTGGTTGAGTTTCAACATGTATTTTCTCTGCAACCTGCAACTCTGCATGACCAATCATAATATACAGGGTGATTGGCACTTGGTGTTTAAAATTGTTCTGGGTAATTGTACATAGTTTTGGAGTAAAACAATGGTTTTAAAAATTTTTTTATTCAAATTTATATTGAACTGGCGATTTTTGAAGGTTTTTTACAAAATTAGTAACTTGCGACTAACTGAATTAGTTTTTATAACTGAAAGCACGCAAAATAATTTATTGAAACTCGTGCTTTCAGTTACAAAAACGTAAATCTATGTCAGCCAACGAAAGACGTTCTCTAAGTCCAACGTACCAAATAAAATAGGATTTATTAGGGAAGATTTTAAGATAGTTTAACACCTTTCACATTCGCTTTTTGGTGATGAAAAGTTAGAAGTGAATTTGTAAAACGTACAAATATTGTACTTACACGCACCTTAAACCACAATGAAAGGCAATCAATCTTAAAGAAAAACAGTAGTCTAAAGGAAATTTAACGCTCTTTAAGAGTATACCACACTGTTGAGTATTTTATTTAGGTTATTATAGTAAAAACTTACTTTTTTAGTTACAAGTCAATAATTTTGTACAAAGCCTTTAAATAGCTCTAGTTAAATAATAAGTTACACAAACAATACCTAAACCCATTTTTTACTCCAAATACTATGTACAATAACCCAGTAAAACTTCAAATACTATGTACAATAACCCAGTAAACTTCAAATACTATGTACAATAACCCAGTAAAACTTCAAATACTATGTACAAAAACCCAGTAAACTCCAAATACTATGTACAATAACCCAGTAAAACTTCAAATACTATGTACAATAACCCAGTAAACTTCAAATACTATGTACAATAACCCATTAAAACTTCAAATACTATGTACAATAACCCAGTAAAACTTCAAATACTATGTACAATAACCCAGTAAAACTTCAAATACTATGTACAATAATCCAGTAAAACTTCAAATACTATGTACAATAACCCAGTAAAACTTCAAATACTATGTACAATAACCCAGTAAAACTTCAAATACTATGTACAATAACCCAGTAAAACTTCAAATACTATGTACAATAACCCAGTAAACTTCAAATACTATGTACAATAACCCAGTAAAACTTCAAATACTATGTACAATAACTCAGTAAAACTTCAAATACTATGTACAATAACCCAGTAAAACTTCAAATACTATGTACAATAACCCAGTAAAACTTCAAATACTATGTACAATAACCCAGTAAACTTCAAATACTATGTACAATAACCCAGTAAACTTCAAATACTATGTACAATAACCCAGTAAACTTCAAATACTATGTACAATAACCCAGTAAACTTCAAATACTATGTACAACGACCCAGTAAAACTTCAAATACTATGTACAATAACCCAGTAAACTTCAAATACTATGTACAATAACCCAGTAAACTTCAAATACTATGTACAATAACCCAGTAAAACTTCAAATACTATGTACAATAACCCAGTAAACTTCAAATACTATGTACAATAACCCAGTAAAACTTCAAATACTATGTACAATAACCCAGTAAACTTCAAATACTATGTACAATAACCCAGTAAAACTTCAAATACTATGTACAATAACCCAGTAAAACTTCAAATACTATGTACAATAACCCAGTAAACTTCAAATAATATGTACAATAACCCAGTAAACTTCAAATACTATATACAATAACCCAGTAAAACTTCAAATACTATGTACAATAACCCAGTAAAACTTCAAATACTATGTACAATAACTTAGTAAACTTCAAATACTATGTACAATAACCCAGTAAACTTCAAATACTATGTACAATAACCCAGTAAAACTTCAAATACTATGTACAATAACCCAGTAAAACTTCAAATACTATGTACAATAACCCAGTAAAACTTCAAATACTATGTACAATAACCCAGTAAAACTTCAAATACTATGTACAATAACCCAGTAAACTTCAAATACTATGTACAATAACCCAGTAAACTTCAAATACTATGTACAATAACCCAGTAAAACTTGAAATACTATGTACAATAACCCAGTAAAACTTGAAATACTATGTACAATAACCCAGTAAAACTTCAAATACTATGTACAATAACCCAGTAAAACTTCAAATACTATGTACAATAACCCAGTAAAACTTCAAATACTATGTACAATAACCCAGTAAAACTTCAAATACTATGTACAATAACCCAGTAAAAATTCAAATACTATGTACAATAACCCAGTAAAACTTCAAATACCATGTACAATAACCCAGTAAAACTTCAAATACCATGTACAATAACCCAGTAAAACTTCAAATACCATGTACAATAACCCAGTAAAACTTCAAATACTATGTACAATAACCCAGTAAAACTTCAAATACTATGTACAATAACCCAGTAAAACTTCAATCACCCTGTATATAATCAAAAACGATGAACTCACACGAAATCTCCGGAACCACGGAACAGATTTTGATGACATTTGGATGGACGTTAGGTTTTGTATCACAGAGAACCACAAGAAAGGATTTCTCGAAATTCTATTCCTAAGGGTTTGAAACATCCCTTTAAAGTGTCCTTTTTTCATAAGAGTAATATTGTTATAAATTTAATTTCTTAATTTATTTTTAACAGTTGATACAAAAAAAAAATAAATAAATAAAAAAAGAACATGACAAAAAAGCTTGGCTGATTTGGTTTTCATTGTGAAATGTTCAATTTCTACAACTTTGGCATGATTGCACTACTTTGCATCCCCATAAAGTAGTCTTATAGGGCTTTCTAGACTACAACACTGTTTTCTAGGAGAACGGCAGTAGCTTCTATATTGATGTGGTGGTTGAGAGAGATCCACGGAGGGGAGCATAAAGAACCACCCCATAGCGAAGCAAGGGCTGTCGGCTAGTGTTATATAAAACCATTCCAAGCAGTGGACATATTGCTATAAGAAATGTCTTCAGCATCAATAATACAACTTCAGACGTTTACAGCGCCCAGGCACGGAGATCACCAATGACTAAAGGCTTAAGGTCAATTACCATCTCTACATCATAGCAACCTCAATGGATCACAGATGTCAATAAAAAGCCGTGTCGTCTAGAGAGCGCATTGAGAGTTCTGTAAATCTTGATTGGTTCAAGTAGGTAAGGCAATGGATATATCGGAAATATCGATAAATATGTTTTGATATATCGATAAATCGGAAATATCGATAAATATGTTTCGATATATCGATATATTATTATTGATACATTCTTTCGATAATATCGATATTTTGGTCCGATATATCATATCACTGAATAGGGTATTGACGTTATTCTCTCTTTAAAATCATCACAATTCAAAAAGAATTTTTTAAAATTTAGATTGCCTCTTATGCGTTTTTTACGTGAGGTTAACGAACTTACATGTCGTTTATTATAGACCAGTGGGTGAAACGGTTGGTGATTCTATTCCAATGTTATTACATTATTTTTTATAATTAACATAGTAATAATCAAATGTATAATTATTCTTATTTTATATTTTTTCATTCAATCCCACAATAGAACAATACTTTTTTTACAGATAAATGTAATTAATTTCCACATTCAGTAGCTATTCTAAATAGTGAGATCAAAACATGAGTGTATTTTTTGTCGTGACATTAGAGTTAGTGCATAATTTTATACAGATAAATCATTTACAATTCTATATAGAGGTTAACCGATATATCGATATTTTTCTTTCGACATTATCATTAGATCGATATGTTGAACATATTTACCATACCTAGGATCAAGTGTACAGCAGATTCTTATGGCACTGGACAGTAAGGAAGAGACTGAGGAGGTCGCTGGGATCAAAGGTCAAATGCTCATTTACGTTCTGGGGTTTTACGCCACACACGGATCCCTCAATTACTACATAACTATCTTTTGTATGCCATTAGATTAAGTGCAAGACATTGCTGTTTAGGAAGAATGACACTATTCTTATAAAATCATACAAAATAAATGGTTCCAAACTATTGGCACAAGCTTTCCTCCATATTAAACACTAAAAGTTAAAAACTGAAAATTACCAGTTTGATTCCCACACATGTGTTTTGCCATAACTAAAAGACTAGTCAAGTTAGAGACTAAAATATTTTAAATTGTAATTTACATCATTCCTGAAAATTTAATCAAAATTTGAGCCTTTTTGAGAAAATTCCACTTTTTAAAGTTTTGTTGATAAAAATTTTTAAAAAAACTAAAATTTCAAAAAAGTTAAAAAATGCTCTGGAGATATTGGCTGAATACACCTAAATACCAAATTTAATTAAAATTTATCCATCCGTTCGATCTCCAGCGAACTGCACATACACACCGACATCAACATATATTTCGAAAAAAACACTTTTATAGGTTCAGGGGACTCTAAAATGAATGTTTAGATCAACTTGTAATTTTTTTTACGATCGCAATATGCTGACACATATGGGAAAAAGTAAAAAGTATTTCCAACTTTGTTTCAAGTGAATGTACTGCATAGTTACATGTATAGCTTGTTTCACAATTTTGTTAAACAATTTTAGGAAATGATAAATTATGAAAAATCAAAGGAAAAAGTTCCTATAAACACATCATGTCCAAAATCCATAGTTTTCAGTCTTTATGTACGGTCGTGATTTTTACGTAGGATTGTAATATGCATGACTATTTTTTAATATTTTTAGAACTGACACTTTGAAGAATATGAATAAAATATATTTATTAGTTTTAAAACGGTGGCCATTTAATTTAATTGTGATAATACATTTCATGAAAACCGTAGTATATACGATAAAATTATAAAAAGCAGCTTTTTAGTAATACAAATTTGGGTACCTACATTTTTATTATTGTTTAGCAAATAACGGAGAAATCTTAATTTTAGCCTGAAAGGTTATCGGTGATTTTGATGTAAACTACTGATAAAGTGTTGTTATAAGGTGGATTTTGATTACTCAAGTGTACAAATTATTGCTTAGTGTATCTAACAAAATAGGAATTATCAATATTTGATTATAGTGATCGTATTCATATAGAATTGTATGCTATGAAATCATTCTTTGATAGACATAACACAAGTGTGGAGAAACAATGCCTCAGAGAAAGTCTTATCTTCCTTGTTTTTTGTCATGCTTTAAATGATAGCGTGCTTGCAATATAGGCATGAGTAACTTGAAACAGGCGTCAGATTCGTCAGAGATAAAGGTCTCTTGCTGGTTTCAGTGCTACAGTGAGTAGAACGAAACGACAGAACTTAAAACTAATTAATGCAATCTATAATCTACGGTTTTACAAAACTGACACCTAACATCTTCAAAAATGACTAATTTGGTTTTGAAGCGTTTTCCCATGAACTGTATTCTTGGTGGACACTTAATTTTACCATAGAAGTGATACGTAAAAAAGTACGTGTGATAATAACGTGGGTAAGTTACCCCAAGTCACAGGGCCTATGTTTACGCACGACTGGTAGGTCAATAGTCATAGGCATATGTTTACGTACGACTGGTAGATCAATGGTCATAGGCCTATGTTTACCTATGACTGGTAAGTCAATAGTTATAGGCCTATGTTTACGTCTGATAGGTAGGTAAATCCCGCCAATCAATGGGCCTATATGTTCGTATTCTGGTGGGTAAATAAAACCAGGACATATGCCTTTATAAATGTATTATAAATAGATAAATACTTGAAGTCGTCAACAACCTGAAATGCTTCAACATATTTGACATATTAATTAGAAAATAACCTTTATATGCCGAAAGTAATCATAAAATAAGTGTAGAATATTCTTACATATGAGACGTCGACACATCGTTGTTGGTATTTTAAGGCGAATATGAATGGTTATATGAGTGTAGGATGAGTGTGGATGAGTGTAGTCTGGTTACTAACTGAGTTCAACTATTCCTCAGAAAGGGCAATTTATTAATAGCCCAACAGCCAGGGCAACTAAGGGACCTACAGCTTTAAGGGGAATCCGAACCACGTAATGCTGGTCTGATTTTCAGCTAATTGACAATCCTGATACTCAGTTATCTCACCCACACAACATCCGCACAATGATTACCACCCAACATGGACACCCCAGACTTCTCTAGTAGTGTCCACGCCGATAGCAACCATCAAGCGGACGCCATGTCGGTATTAAGAGGACCGAGTATCCAAACTATCGCCTATAATCTCCCAAAGACTTTGTCCCCATGTAGCTGGGATCTGCTGCCTTAAAAATCACAAATTATAAAGGGAAAGAAACATGCAGATAATTCCTGCTCAGTTAAATACAAATACGTTGTGTAGTTTATATCATGAGTAATCAAAGATAATCCTGCAGGCATTTATTTTACTTTAATGGATTTTCCATAATTTTTATGGTCTACATCTAATAGTTAAATATCACGTTATTCTATGCTTGCTTACCAGGCTGATGCATTTATTGAATGCATGTAACAACTAACATGCTTTTGTGTGCGTTACATGAATTATCATAATACCTGTGGTTTTGTTTTGAGAATTTTTTGGTGTTGTGACGCCATCTTGTTCTCTCACATTCACAATGACACGTTAGGTGACGTCAGTCAGTTAATGACACCTCCAGATCTTTATGTAATGGACTATACATACTTACCTCAGGCTCAGATAGATGTGACGGACTCGGAGAAGTTGACAATCAAATACTGTATATCATGGCAGCACTCAGTGGAATTTGAGTGTAGCTCTGACGCGCGGTGTTGCCAAGAGTACGGCGTTAGACATACGACAGACAATAACACCTTCTTAAGGTAGTAATCAGCTTGAAGTTTACTTTTACTCATACTCAAACAAATAGGTTATAAAATATGTGCATTTAAAGAACTGACACGAGGCAACAATGCAAGGCGTAAAGGCGTTGTGGCTGGCTTACATCGTCACGCAATTGGTTGTAACATTCTCGAACGTCTCGTAGTTTCAGCATTTGCTGTAAGAGCCCTCTGGAGTCAATAAATAAGCAGTAGGAACTAGACCAGACGCCGGCCTACTTCCTCCATTGTTTCGACTTTCTAACCTCTAAATTGAGATTGAATTGACTTTTTGTAAACGAGCGTTCTCACACTTATTAAGTTAGCTTAGTTTTCAGCAATATATTTATTAAACACTAATTATGATTAATAATAAGGTTTGATAATGAATCCATCAATTGTCAAGCGGCATAGTAGAGTCTACATGCTCGCGATAACCTCAATCTTAATAAATATAATCCATAAATGATGTACTCATTCATCACGAAATCGCCGGAAGCACTAAACCGATTTAAATGTAATTTGGAAGGAAATAAGCTTTTGTATCACAGTGACCCATTAAGAAAGTATTCCTCAAAATTCCGTTCCTAAGGGTAGAAACAGACCCTCAACTTTTCCTTTTATTTTCAACAAGAGTAACATAGACATTAATTTAATAACAATAGACACAACATACATATACATGACTCAAAAGCATGTCTAATTTGGTTAATTGTGAAATATTTAATGACATTTCTACTAACTCTGACATGATTGAACTACTTTGCCTTCCCCCTAAAGTAGACATTTAGGGGTTTCTAAAAACATCTAATTAGCCTACTCTAACTAAAATTCTAACTTCTTACACATCACGTCATTCACACGACATGGTAAAACTTCCGCCACCAGGTAATTGGAAACGATCAAAATGGTGAGGTGTCGTCAGTGTTACAAAAACAAGACTCAGAATCAAACTTCCTATCGTTGCTTACAATGTTATCGTAACCACCCCCTTTGCCCAGGAAAATTTTTTTCAGATTGGCATACTCAATAAATGTATTACTCATTTTGACAGCCACACTATAAGTGTAAGAACTTTGCAAATTGTTTTCTGTTTGTTATTTTTTAGGGTTATATTACACTAGGATTATACTCATTTTAATTGTATTTCTTGACATTTTTACTGTAATAATTGTTGTTTTATCAAAAACGTGATTACTGCTTTAACAGTCATGACATATTTATTAAATTGTTATGTGCAGGGCGATGACTACAGTCACAAATTTTTAGATATCCAAGGATTTGAAGCGGCCTTTTAGCAGTCACTGTGTGTTAATAACAGTCCATCGAAGTGTTAATATTTTTTTTTTAAATAAATCAAAACCAGTTGGAATAAATCTAATCCCAGGGTATACTAGTCACACTGGAGAGGATATTACTGTACTTAGAAACAACTATGTTAACCCTACCAGTGTCGTCTCATTTGAGATGGGTAGACGTTTGCTAAAGTTGTTGCTTATACGATGCAAATGTTTTGACAAATCACTCTATATATTATACCATTTGAAGCAGAACATTCTATTCTTCCTACTGCACAGTAGTTCTACATTAAAAGGGCTGTACTATCAATCTACAGACAATTGAGTTTGAGCTATTGTCGGCGTCCATTGTACTTGCTAACTTGTGATCAGTAGGAGAGTAATGTGTATTCAGTACATAGCAAATTTTGTTACGATATTCTAAAAAGCGTGTATATTTTCTAAAAGTAAACTAAATTTGCTACAATTTGACTATTTTGAAATTGGTACTGTGATGCTAGACTAGTCTGTGAGGGGGGTGCATACATTTTGAAAAACTCTTTGTAAAATCTTTTTCAGATTCCAAGTGGACCTGAATTTTTGTATATCAGGATATGTAAATAAATGTTATTTCATATTATTATACAGTTAATTATGAACAAAACAATTTATAATAAGTGTAATTATCATAAAAAATATATTTTGTGCAACTTTTAAAGTAAAATTCTACGAAATCACTAAACTAGGCGTAGCACACTGGATTTTATATGGGACATTGGGAGGTTTAAAAAAATGTAAGGGTGATTTTTTCAGTGAATTAATGTTCAACTGCAAAAAGCGAGCGATTGCTAATGATAAACGCGCTGCCTGTTGGCCAAGCGGGGACGGAGAGTCAACTGCCACTCACGTTTGGTAGCTGTATACATTACTTCACATGAAAATGTTTCACTCTTACATTTGTTTAAAATGTGTTTACATTTTTAACATGCTTAATAGAACAAGTGTTACTAGCGCCCCCTGAGACAGAGTTTTTCTGACTGTTTTGGTTTATTAAAAAAAGATTAAATTATAATAATTTTCATTGGTAAAAATAAAAAAGCAAAGCAAATTTGTTTAGAGGCACTGTACAAAATCATGTTCTCTTTTATAAAACACCTAGTTTAAATTGGCCTTATGAAGAATATATTCCAATATAACTACAAATATTTGTAAGACAGTAATTATTGAAACCTGTCCCAATCACGTTGGAGCCAATGACGTCACAATTCCGTTAGCAGCCACACGTGTGGTTTGTGTCCAAGTGGGGCAATACATAAGCGGATAACGATAGGAGTGGTGCGGCCCAGCGGGGGCAAGACAAAGATAGAAACTCCACGTGTGCGGTGCACTGGAGAGACCCTTTAACTGAGAGAAGGCACGTGCAGATACAAGAAATAACAAGGGTTATGTCGGCACTGGTGACTCAGTGCTGTAATCCAGGTACATAGGGACAACGTGTTGTGGAGATTGTAGGCGATAGATTCTGTACTCGGTCCTCATAATACCAACACGGAGTCGGCAGTCGGCTCAATGGTTGCCATGAACGTGGACACTACTAGAGATGTTTGGGGTGTCCGTGTTATTATAGGTGTTTCACGTAGACAGTGTGTGTTCAAAACTAACCTCAGGCATCTATGTCTTGAGACAACTATCCGAATACTGCCCGACTCAGGTACTGATGACGGCTTATTACGGAGTAATTTACCCATACCTCTCTTATGGATTGACCTTGTGGGGAGGCTGCACAAACGCACACTTTTCTAGAATTTTCATTCTTCAAAAAAAGGCAGTCCGAACCATCGCAAAATTGCACATGAGAGTGTCGTGCAAACCAGCTTTCAAAAGCTTGAAACTGTTGACATTACCCTGTCTCTACATCTTGAATACGTGCATTTTTTTCAAATCAAAGTGCAATCTCATAAGAGGTAGTGACATACACTCTTATGCAACTAGAGACAGAGACAACTACCGAACTGGTAAACACAGAACGGTAGTTTATGAGCGTTTGCCTTCACAGGCAGGAGCCCAATTTGTCAACAGTCTGCCAAATTCGGTCAAAAGTGCCCCAATGCTCAAGGCATTCAAAACGCGTCTGAAGCAAGTTCTGATTGCAGAAGCATTTTATAGTACAGACGCGTTTATGGCACACAACAGGGAGGCCCTATGAACACCAGACCAGAGCTGTAATTGGATAGAATTCGAATGGATGACCTCTGAATGCAAAATTGTATGTTTGAAAGTGACTTTGATGGAATGAATGAATGGAAAATTTTAGACTATTTAATTTATTAACATTTATGACTATTGCAATACAATGTACTTTGTCTGACGCAATAAAAAAGGTTATTATTATTATAGGTGGTAGTCAGTGCCCGGATGTTGTGTAATGGAGAGAACTGAGTATCATCATGTAATTTAGCTGAAAATCAGACCAATACTACGTGGTTAGGATTCCACGTAAAGCTGTGGATCACTTAGTTGCCTTGGTTATTAGGCTATTTAACTTGTATACAAAGTGTTGTGGAGATTGTAGACGAAAGATTCTATACTAGGTCCTCCTAATACTGACACGGCGTCCGCTTCACGGTTGCGTGGACACTACTAGAGAAGTATGGAGTGTCCGTATTAGGTGGTAGTCAGTATCCAGGCGTTGTGTATGGAGAATCAGATTGTTAGTTAGTTGAAAATCAGACCAATACACGTACTACCAGTACTACGTGGTTAGGATTCCACGTAAAGCTTGTACACAACATACGTAGGTTTGTTTTATACACATATATTGCTTTTACAGGGATTTTACGTTTCCGAGGTGGCACAAAATGAAGCTGAGCTTCATTCCTCCTCCCCCCCCAACCTAATACAATTAAGGATATTTTCCTGTGAGAATTTGTTGTAAGGAGTGTGGTTGCTCAAACCAATTACTTTATCCCACGATGTAGCTATTAGATTGCGGTTGAAAAGCATAATAGAGGTAATTTCACGATTTTAAATAAATTTGTAGCGTCTTTTATAATTTGTTGTTTCACCAACATAAGTAAATTTTTCTCAACCATAGTTAAAATATTTTAATATATAATTGACTGATTATATTTTTATGGAACTTTACCTTGCAGCTCACTGCTACTGGAGGGGAACTGTGGTGGGAAAAGTAAACATCCACTCCCCTCTACACGCCATTTAGTAAACATCCACTCCCCTCTATACGCCATTTAGTAAACATCCACTCCCCTCTACACGCCATTTAGTAAACATCCACTCCCCTCTACACGCCATTTAGTAAACATCCACTCCCCTCTACACGCCATTTAGTAAACATCCACTCCCCTCTACACGCCATTTAGTAAACATCCACTCCCCTCTACACGCCATTTAGTAAACATCCACTCCCCTCTACACGCCATTTAGTAAACATCCACTCCCCTCTACACGCCATTTAGTAAACATCCACTCCCCTCTACACGCCATTTAGTAAACATCCACTCCCCTCTACACGCCATTTAGTAAACATCCACTCCCCTCTACACGCCATTTAGTAAACATCCACTCCCCTCTACACGCCATTTAGTAAACATCCACTCCCCTCTACACGCCATTTAGTAAACATCCACTCCCCTCTACACGCCATTTAGTAAACATCCACTCCCCTCTACACGCCATTTAGTAAACATCCACTCCCCTCTACACGCCATTTAGTAAACATCCACTCCCCTCTACACGCCATTTAGTAAACATCCACTCCCCTCTACACGCCATTTAGTAAACATCCACTCCCCTCTACACGCCATTTAGTAAACATCCACTCCCCTCTACATGCCATTTAGTTTGTGTTTATGTATTCACGCGCGTCAATTAGTTCTCAAGTTTAGGTTAGGTTGGATACTTGATTATTTTCTATTCATATATTTCGCAGAGAAATACTTAACCTTTGGGGGGTAGCTAAAGGAATTTGACCATTCATTATCTTTTCAGTTAATTTTTTTCATCCACATCATTTTTTCATCGTCATTATACGAGCCAGATTCGACGCTGAGCTCAAACAGAAGCGAAGCGAGAAAATCCGCGAGTTCGTAGGCGTGCCGCTGTACGCTGCCAGGTCGGTGAACCTGCAGGCGGGCGTGTGCGTTGTGGCGTACACACACACACAAACACACGCATACGTGACTGCACCAGAACATCAGTAGTAACTCAACTCCGTTAGAATCAGAAGAAAAACTCTCATTACTTAAAAGACTATTTAGATCCTTAAAAATCCTAATTATGAATTATTGTGCTCATCTTGATGTTGTGTAAACTTAAGACATACAGTAATCTCTTTACAAATGTCCATGTAACGAGCAGTTCTAATCTCTTCACATCTTCACGTTTATTATTATCACTTAAATCTTTTAAAATGTACAACGTTCTACTTATTACCAAAGTATATCTATCCAGTTGTACGAATAGACGTCGGTGTAGCCAAAACCATTACATGAATAGAATTACCGTAATTTTCTGCTTTTCCTTCAGTTTTATTATTCATACTAGCGGATACTCCTGCACGCTTCGCGTGCCAAATCCGTCGTTACTCGCTACGCTAACGAAGGAAGCTCGGCCTGCGGCCTCGCCAAGACGCTATGCTAAAGGCCTTTTTGTGGAACTCAGCCTACGACCTCACGAGGGAAAGTTCGGTCTGCGGCCTCACCAAGATACTCTGCTCCATTTGTGGATCTTGGATTGTCGCCTCGTGAGGAAGATCGGTCTACTACTGGCCAGGATTGTTAACGAGTATGATCATGAATTTTGCCAATTTTGGTATTTGGTATTACACATAGGTTTTCTAAAATCTGATGTTAAATTAGTATTTAAGAGAAGAATACTTTAATTTGATAACCCACTTTGGTTAATTAGTTTAACATTACCCAATTTTGGGTTTTGTAGCATAAGTTGGTTGGCGGAGAGGGAGGAGAGCCCCTAGACGTTCTCTTTTCCAAAATATAATGGTATGTGATTTTAAAGATAAATACCTATCGTTTGATACCCCACTTGGGTGTTTTATTTTAGTACTAACTTTTTTTGTTTTAGAGGATTTTTTGTGTGTTTTGGGGGCATATACCCCTTATTTACCCCTTTCAAAATCTGATTTTGTTTGTCTGTTTATAAGTGAAAAAACGTATAAACTTTTGTGAATTTTTCTGGAGGTTTCAGACCGAGAGCTTCAATTCAAGTCTACACTTTATGGTGGTAGGACATCGGGAAGTGCCTCAACATTTGGTGTCAGTCAGTGAGTCACTACATCGAGCTTTAAAGTATACACATTTGAGTTGCTAACATAGCTTGTGCGTATTTTAAGGCAAATACGAATGAATACTTGAGTGTAGAATGAATACTTGAGTGTAGAATGAATACTTGAGTGTAGAATGAATACTTGAGTGTAGAATGAATACTTGAGTGTAGAAGGAATACTTGAGTGTAGAATGAATACTTGAGTGTAGAAGGAATACTTGAGTGTAGAAGGAATACTTGAGTGTAGAATGAATACTTGAGTGTAGAATGAATACTTGAGTGTAGAAGGAATACTTGAGTGTAGAAGGAATACTTGAGTGTAGAAGGAATACTTGAGTGTATAAGGAATACTTGAGTGTAGAAGGAATTCTTGAGTGTAGAATGAATACTTGAGTGTAGAATGAATACTTGAGTGTAGAAGGAATACTTGAGTGTAGAAGGAATACTTGAGTGTAGAATGAATACTTGAGTGTAGAAGGAATACTTGAGTGTAGAATGAATACTTGAGTGTAGAAGGAATACTTGAGTGTAGAATGAATACTTGAGTGTAGAAGGAATACTTGAGTGTAGAAGGAATACTTGAGTGTAGAATGAATACTTGAGTGTAGAATGAATACTTGAGTGTAGAATGAATACTTGAGTGTAGAAGGAATACTTGAGTGTAGAATGAATACTTGAGTGTAGAAGGAATACTTGAGTGTAGAATGAATACTTGAGTGTAGA
Organism: Stictocephala bisonia; assembly: GCA_035578905.1. Lineage (NCBI taxonomy): Eukaryota > Metazoa > Arthropoda > Insecta > Hemiptera > Membracidae > Stictocephala > Stictocephala bisonia. The sequence continues at coordinate 236,704 of JAQJVL010000885.1, forward strand.
AGGAATACTTGAGTGTAGAATGAATACTTGAGTGTAGAAGGAATACTTGAGTGTAGAAGGAATACTTGAGTGTAGAAGGAATACTTGAGTGTAGAATGAATACTTGAGTGTAGAATGAATACTTGAGTGTAGAATGAATACTTGAGTGTAGAATGAATACTTGAGTGTAGAATGAATACTTGAGTGTAGAATGAATACTTGAGTGTAGAATGAATACTTGAGTGTAGAATGAATACTTGAGTGTAGAAGGAATACTTGAGTGTAGAATGAATACTTGAGTGTAGAAGGAATAATTGAGTGTAGAAGGAATACTTGAGTGTAGAATGAATACTTGAGTGTCTGGTCTTGTAGTTCGGAAAAGACCATTTATTACAAGCCCAATAGCCGAACAACTAAGGATCCTCCAGCTTTACGTGGAATCCGAACTAAGTAGTATTTGTATGATTTCCAACTAATTGACAAGCCTTCTCTTCACTTTTATATTAGTGTCCAATTCGATGGAAACCACTGAGTGGACCGAATATAGATCCTATCGATTAACATAACCAGATCACTCTGTCCTCAAGTAAGTGGATTACAGCACTGCACCACCAAAATCGACTATTTAATAGTTTGATGTCGATAGTTATCCTTTACAAATTTACTAAAACAATAATATATATAACTGGAAAGACTAGATTATATAACTGTTTACGTAAACAATACTTTGTTAGGTTAAAACAACTGAAAGACATTGAAACAAAATATCAATTTTATATAAAATATAGACTATGCAGATAGTACATAGTGTGTCTTTGTTTGACTGCTCAAACACATTGCCTTGTATTATTAATGCTCACGAGTGATAAATTGATTTTAATGATTTTTTATATTTGCTAGCTAATCCGGACACGTTTAGCTTTGGATTAGTCTTGATTTTATCTTAGATAAAGTAACTCACATCTTAGAACTTAGGCTTAAGCGGCCGGTGTCATAACTAGAATCTACAGTTTCCGGTGACAACCGCGTCAAGTTACTATCTACAATATTTACAAGATGACCAGACGTTTCGCCCATACTGTGATGTGGCATCCTCAGTGGTTTCTCTGAGACTGTATCTATATTCATACATTTTCACGAGAAGATATAGCAGTGTTCAATGGCTTTCTTTGACGGTGTAAGTCTCAGAGAAACCACTGAGGATGCCACATCACAGTATGGGCGAAACGTCTGGTCATCTTGTAAATATTGTAGATAGTACCTTGACGCGGTTGTCACCGGAAACTGTAGATTCAAAGTAACTCACAGTTGTTTTCATAAAAAACAATCAGCTGGACACAGTAATAAATTTAGAGGATATGAAATCAGCTGGTCACAGTAACACTTCAGCACTGACATTTATTTACATTTATAAAATATAGGTAGGTCAGGAAATGCTCTAAATTACCTGTTCCCGTTTATAATTTTAGGAACTAAATATATAAAAAAAACTCTTGTATGTAAATACAATGTTGTGTAAACATTTCGAGTGAATCCATTCACTACTTTTCAAGTTTTGTGTTCACAAAAAATCGGAAGTTTGACTTTTAATTTAAAGATCATATTAATATATTTTCACGAGAAGATATAGCAGTGTTCAATGGCTTCTTTGACGGTGTAATTTACGTTGACGTGAACTAGTCCAACGCTACAATTTGTACAAGGGGGGGGGGTTGTATTCATGCTATTTCATTCTGTAATCTATGACGTAGAGTAGGATAATACACTAGTCATCTTCAAGATATCAGAGTTTTTGAAGTTATACTTCTTTGCGCCCGTTAGACACTTTGGGATGGGATGTTGGTCGAGAAACCGCGTCACGCTGAAAAGTAAGAACAAATTTTTAAGAACTATCGATTAATCGATTGTTAATCGAAGAAATTACTGATAATGATAATATAGGTGTATAATATAATAATGAAGTCACGTATAATATATTGAAGATAAATATATTGAATAATATTGAAAAATGTCTTATATTTCATTTATATATCCTGTCTGTTTGTGTGCGTGAGTGGGTGTATGAGAATGGCCAAAGAAGTATAACTTCCACCGTGTGGTCCGACGCACACCCAATTTTTGTTCAGAATCTTTACGCTTCAAGAGCAGGTTTCCTGTATGAAATTACTGTGAGAGATACCGGAAGTCTTTGGGAAAACCAAAGTTAGAGGTATCTTCGTCCATAGTAAACCGCAACAAGGAAACTCAGCCAAGGCCTGTCGGTAAGTGGAGGCGATCATGCCCAGTGAGGAGGTCGGCGGTAACAGGGTTTGTACTGGAAAGTGAAATATTGCAGGCATTTAGAGTATAACAGTGTACTGATTAGGGCATAAAAAATATGAAATCACTAGCGAAGTCTGGGGTGTCCATGTTGGATAGTAAGGTTCAGATGTTGCGTAGGAAAGAGAACTTAGTGTCAGGCTTATCACTTAGCTGAAAATCACACCAAAACTACGTGGTTCGGATTCCACATAAAGCTGTAGGACTCTTAGTTGCCCTGGCTACTTGGCTATAAATTAGTTAGTAACCATGACTACACTCGTTCCTCTACACTCATTCGCCGCTCATATACGCCCATATCTTGACTATCGGCGTCTTAAGGATGAATAATGAACAGAAAAATAAATAATTTAAGAAATATAATAATGAACGCTTAAGGTATTCGATTCGAAGGTATGTATATTTTTTCGAAATTTTTAATTAAAATGTTAGCATTCGATCAAAAATTATTTTTTAAGTTGTTTTATTAAAATGTTAGCCTTTTTATAAGTAATAAATGTGCTTGGGGAAAACATTTTTTAAATACTTTAAGAATATATGGCTACCGAAAGTTGATACTTTGGCCTCTCTACGTACATAAATCATTAATGACAATGCGATAAATTTCATTGGAATTTTCAGAAAACATTGGACAAACGGTTACAACCAACTTAGTGTAAAGTAAAATTCAAAAAAGCTTTTTTTTAGTGTGAATCATTATTTTTCTATAAATTACATCTGTACAAACATCTGTACAAATGTTGAGTTGACATTTGTACATTTATTTTTGGTCGAAAGAAAAGATTAATAGTAGAGAAAAACTTCGTTGTTAGAGTTTACAATAAATGTAACTGTATGTGTGATAGAAGAGAGGGAAATACGTAGTATGTGTGTTAGTGAGGCAGGCTCTTTGCTACTCCTAGCGACAGTTCCTTAGAGCGATCATAGGCGCCTGTACGAACACCCTTAACTGCATATACGACAAATCTACTACTACTATTTTAATGTGGTTCCCCAATAACAATACTATCAACATATAAAAAAACCTAGTGGCCACCTACGAAACGTGTAGACTGTTGACATTAAAATATCCCAAAAATGGTATAAATTGTACTTTATTTTAACAACTCTCCTAAATTCTCATTGTTTTTTCTAAACTAATATTATTTTCTTCTTTGATTTCAAAAGAAATGGAATTCTAACATTCCTCAAGGGTGTGTTTTGCTTGTTTTTGTTTGTTTGTTATAGCTTATTATTATTTGCTATGTTATTTTGTTTGTTATTTCAGTTACAATAATTCATTACTTTTTGAGGAAGAAATCCGCAAAAGATGCATTTTTAATTAACTCAAAAAGTAATACATTAAAACAATCTTTAAACATTAGAAAACAAAAATACAAAAGACAATGACAATACAAACAATAGCAAAGTCCTGGACCACATTTTTCCTCACAATCAAATCAGTCAAGTATGTTATAAATAGAAGCATTAAAAGAACTGAAACGTGGCAACAATGCAAGACTTAATGGAGTTGCTTTAATTTCGACTGGCTTAGATCGTCACTCCATTGGTAATAGCATTCCCAAACTCCACGTAGTTCTAGCATTTGCTGTAAGAGCACTCTGAAGTCAAGTCAGTACTTTCTATAAATAAACTATAGCTTTAACCATATTGTAAAAATAAAACATTCCTTACTGGAACAACAAGTCCTGTATCCAGTGGAGTCTGGAGGCCACATTTATCGTACTACGCCTACAATTCGATTTTTTCTCTATAATTCTGTTCTCAAGGTTGACGGTTAACTCTTGATGGTATACCACTAGGACTGAGTGGAGCATAAATCACACAACTTCCCGACCAGTGTCGTAGAGATAGCGCCGTTTGGCAGTGCAAGAGATCCTGAGAACCGTAAATCTTGACTAAGAGCACTTCAGAACCTATCGAGGACATTCCTTTAGTTTATAGATGATGAATAAGTCAAGCCGTCCTTTAGCTTGGAAGTAATCCTTCGATACAGTTTTTGATTAACATTTTATTCCAACTTTTAAAAAGAAATAAACATATAACAAAACAGTGTTGGAATTACCTGACAATTATTACAAGTAGCTTGGTTAGGATTAAAATGAAATTAAAACTGGCTGTACTAAGCGGAATTAGGACTAATAAGTCCTCTCTTCCACTCAACCTTACGATTAAGGATAACTAAATAGGAACTAAAAAGAATTAATTCCAGCGTCCAGTAGACCACCCCTTAATGTCCAGCCTTTTTTAGCTACTTTGCAGAGTTTTAAAAAAAAACTTAGAGCATACAAAAAAGTAAGTAAAACCTTAATGTATTATATATCAATGTAAACTAGAAAGAATAAGATATATTATAAAAATATGTTTGTTTATATATCTTGAATATAGTTGATGTTATTCTCGATTGTATTGTAAAGAATCAAAATCTCCAAGTTTTTCAAAGTTTACACCATCCTAGTAAGAGTTATTTCACCATATATATAAAAAAAAAAACGAAGACAGCAGTTTTGTTGCAAATTTTATACATAAAAAGAAAATATATACATTATTAGGTTTATTACTACACTGAAAAAAGGTAATCTATAAAAATTGAACTGTGTGCTGTGTTTTACTGTACTGGGATAATCTTGTACAGAAAAATAGTTAAGAAACACTTCGGCCTCGATGTCACTAACATTTCCGCGTAATAATTCCCTAATATCATTTGATTTATCAAGTAAATCGTCATCCATTTTGCACTAAAACACAATAAATAACCTCAAAACGAAAACAATAACAGACCGTTTCACTTTCACTGAAACATTGAAAGATTGTCATCACTACAACGGCGTAGTATAAATCAGCTGTATTTTTTTTATTTCATAGAGTAATAGAGGAAACTCAAAGACTTGCGATCTAGTGTAGAATCTACTCTATCGATTCATACAAATACGATATATTATTACGAAAAATAACCGAGTTAACATAATAGTTTCTGAACGATTGCTTGATGTCGACAAATCGACAGGTATCATTCAGGGCGCCGCAATTGCGGTCGAATTTTCGACAAGTAACGCCGGGAGGGTTTTAAGGAAAAACTAAATACCTTATGATTATATAATTACAGAACCCAGTGAAATTATCAATAATTCATTTGAGCTGCTCGTCTGTGGACACAAAGAAGATTAGTTTATATAAACTAGATAAGATGTTCCATTAGATATTGGTTATCGTTTTGCAACTAGCCACTTATTAGTAGAAATAAGGAGTATTAGTATAAATAAGTTCTGCATATTATAAGAAAGACAACAATTACTATACCAAAGATATGGTCAAAGTAAAATTTATAAACCTTCAAGATCTTGATAGGTTATTTATATAATTTGTTATGATTGGTGACAGCTATACAAATAAATGGTTCCAAAGAATTGGCACAAACTTTCCCCCATATTAAACACTAAAAAAAATCAAAACTGAAAATTACCAGTTAGGTTCCCAAATATGTTTTTTGCCATAACTAAACTATTAAATTGAAATTTACTTCTTTCCTGAAAATTTAATCAAAATCATTTAGAGCAAATTTAGCATTTTTGAGAAAACTCTATTTTCGTATGTTTTAGCCCATAAAAGTAAAATACATATAAAAATTCAAAAAAGTAAAAAAATGGTCTGGACACAAATTTGGTATGTATTTATCCAATATCTCCAGACTATTTCAAAATATTTTTGAAGTGTTAGTTTTTTTTATTTTTATGGGCAAACAACTTACAAAAATGGAATTTTCTCAAAAACGGCTCAAACGATTTTGATTAAATTTTCATAACAGATGCAAATTACAATTTAAAATATTTTAGTAAAAACTACATGTCTCTAACTTTACTAGTATTTTAGTTATGGCAAAAAACATATTTGGGAATCAAACTGGTAATTTTCACAATTTTTATTTTTTTAGTGTTTAATATGGGAGAATGTTTGTACCGAATTCTTTGGAGCCGTTTATTTTTTAATATCTCAGATTTCGTTTAATCACTTGCTCTTCCAATAAGGCAAAACAGTCAATATAGTTCGTTCCCACACGAGAACGAGGACGTAGAACGAGCGCTCTCATTGGGGATTGTCCTCCTTCGAGCGAAGCTAGTACCTATTAGTACTATTAGTTTGTTATAGTGGAAAACTCACTTAAAATTACAAAACACTTCTCGTATTTTAATTATCGAAGTATAAGCAGCTTTTAGAGGTTAGGAAAAATGCCTTTAGTATTTTAATTATTCTCTGTTTATCCTGTGATAATAGTGCAGGCGATGTTTTTAATTCAGTGAGAGAAGATATACAGATGATACAATTGGAACAAAAAAACAAAAACAAAATGCGGCTGCCAAATTTTTAGATAAGACGACAAATAATTGTAATTTTATCTTGAAACCTCAGTTTATGAGCAGCTTCTTATATTTAATTGACATTATATTTAGTCCTTCTAGATTATGAGTGCCATTTTCTCCAATAAATATTTTTAAAAAACCATATTTTTTCAAAAACCAAATCTGATGACTGTTTTAAGATGTTCATAGTAATTTAACGACGTTACAAAACTCTTCAACTTTCATTTAAAAAAAATGTTAATTACAATACTAGTTTGGTGAGAATAATTAAACCGTAGAATTTAGTATAAATAAATAATCAGTATACTTTGTATAGACGCTTTTAAAATAGTAGGTTTCACGCGCAGCAGACGCAGAAACCACTAACCTCAAATCACGATTACACACTGCAATAACAAACATCCTCAGGAAACAACTGTAGCCAGGTGTTTACACTGCAATTTTGTGATAAAGCCTCGGTCTGAGATAAGATATCAGCCAATTCCATTTCAAACAAACAAAAAAATCGATCTTGACAACTACACAACAACCCATTTCACAGAGCTTTAACATATATCTTGACAACTATACAACCTCCCACTTCACATACAAAAGTACCTCTCAACACGTCTTGACAGTTACATAGTAACCCACTTGACAGAGATTTTAACATCTATCTTGACAACTGCACAACCTCCCACTTCACATACAAAAGTATCTCTCAACACGTCTTGACAACTACCTGGCAACTCACTTCACAGAGCTTTAACACACATCTTGACAAGACAACTTCACAACCTCCCACTTCACATACAAAAGTACTTCACAACACGTCTTGACAACTGGACAGCAACCCACTTCACAGACTTTTCATACACGTCCTGAAAAAAAACGCAATTGCCCACTCCATGCATCTCTATTATTTTTTGTAGATTTAAAAAATACTATTTCCACTCACAATCATTTCAAACGAAGAACCAGTTTTGTATATAGAAAATAAGGTACCCAGTTCATACAGCCATCAAACCCCCTTCCCTCACACACACATCTTGACAATTACGCAGCTATCAAGTTAATACAGCTCTTCCACACGATCTGACAACAACACAGATAGACATAGATAGGAAATAAGTTCTTAGACATCCATACCACATTTCTTGCAAAGTACCACCGTTCTTTATTTCTAAACAGAAAAGACGCATTGTAAATTGTACACCGGCCCTTTAAGATGGTTCCCCGAGCTCTAACATATTTTACGGCTTTAAGTATAAAGATGGCACTTCCAGATTTTCAATTTAAACTGAAAACACTCGCTTATAAACGGAATATACACTACTACAGATAGACCTCCGACATGCCTCATGCCTATAAAAATTGTAGGTATTACCTTATTTCTATAGAGAAATATCACTTCTGGACGACGGAAAACACACGTTTGTAAACTGAACAGAGCAGCCTTCAGTACAGAATACAGAGATGGTCACTGCACCCCTGTGTTTACACGATACCTTTGAAGCGATAGGACTAGACATTTGTTGATACTCCTCCACTCGTCTGCAACACAACTTGAGCACTTCCCCATTTTTGCAACAAAAAGGAAACAGCGAAAGGCTAACAACAACCTTCAGATTTACCTTCCATATGGACACTACTGACATAATACTCTTACTCCATAACCATCCATGGTTTTTGTCCTGATGGACGATCTGTCACCATCGAGCTCTATCTAAGACCACTTCTCTCCAGTTTCTGTCTTCCATTCTCCTCAGATCGTCCAGGACACCACCCTTCCCTCTTGGCCAATCATCTGTTACTCATCCTCGAGAAGTGACCTAGCCACCTGATTCTCTGGGCATTTGTGAAGCGGACAATATCCTCACATTTTAAACCTTCTAGGAGGTCTTTTTCTTCCTTCTTTACCATGCTCTTTTAAGTTTCTTCAACTCTTTTATGAATTATCCTTTCAAATATTCTTAACCTATCAGTGTCTTGCTTGTTAGCGTCCATGTTATATGTATATTACGAATGGTCTGATGTCAGTTTTGAAGATCCTAAACTTAGTTTCCTTATGCAGGATGTTGGAGCTAAAAACTCTTCTGTAGGAAAAATAACTCCTTCCTTAGAAACTGTATTATCAACTGTCATCTTAGACCCTCAGATACTTAAAAATATCTATTACTAAAATAATGATATAATCAAATAGGAGAAACTAATTAATTTGTTCACTAAACAGAATTAGATGTAATTGTTTCCCCTAGACTAGATTTCTTTCAAACAACAATCACTAGTCCGATTCTCATGCAACAATTGTAATTTACAACAAAAGGTAATGGAAAGTAGGTCTAAGTATGCTACATTGGTGGCTGTGGTGTGAAATGACGGAAATCTATCGCAACAATGCATCAGTTTGCTCTATATCATACCTTTTATTATCTAGAGATAAGCCATCATTGTGGCCATTAGTGGGAGAGGGGGATTTACGTCATAATCCAACAGCTCTGCCCTTGGGGCTGTTGTAAATGAGCATAACAATGACTGATGTCGCACTCGAGCGTGACCTGCATGGCGATGTAAACCAATTGCATCGGCCGTAGTTATCCGAGACTCATTTGAGAAATACGCACAAAACCTAAAAATAATCTGACACGCCAGTCACAAAATTGACTATTATATTTAATTATTACAAAATGTTTAAAGTAATCATTCTTAGTTTCTTATACGTAGACATGCAAAAGTAATTGGCTACTCCTGATAGATATTGACAAATGTAAATTTTAATTTTGTCATGAAAGTATATAGTGCCTAGGCCAATATTTATATTTTTATTTGATCGAGGTAACAACGACCTGAATTCTCATTAGTAATAGTTATATAGATAAGTAATGGGAGGAAATTGTTATGAAAAACCCACTTACTTTTATTTAGGGAAACGATTGAACATTCATTATTCAAATATTTTGTCAATTACACAGACCAATGAATAGTGTATGGTATATACGAGTAAAGTGTGCATGTGACATATGAGAGTATCGTGGGAGCCGAACTATATGTACCTATAGTACATTAGTAGTATTATAGTCCAGCCGTTCTAACTTTACCTGTCCGGTTTGCGGGCTAAACTGGAAAATCAACATTGGCAACGTCGCATCTAGACCTTCCTCTAAATTTTAAATGCGGCCACTCACAACTGAGAAGAACGTAGGAAGGCACAAACTTATTCTTTTAGTGGGAATTAAAATCTTTATAGTGTTTAACTAGGAAGTACTTTTTTACTATTTAAAAATATTAAAAAAAAGAAGTCAATCGGACAATTTTGACGTATAAAAACTATCAGGCCCTAGTTGTGATTGATCTAAACCAGAAACAAATTAGCCGTGGGACATGAAGAAGCCAAGCGCTCAAGATGTACAATGTTGCCATCTTGTGCTTCTCTCGGAGGTAAAGTTAGAACGGCTGGATTACAGTACCTGTGAGAGATGGAGGAAGATCTGCTAATCACAGAAGACCAGAAATATTTATAGAGGGTGTCTTGGGTATAACCGCAGTGTCTTTACATAGTGACGGTGGGAGAGCCGCCAATCACAGGAGACAGGAAATATTTGTAGAGGGTGTCTTGGGTATAACCGCAGTGCCTTTACATGAGTGACTGTGGGGGAGCCGCCAATCACAGGAGACCGAAAATATTTGTAGGGGGTGTCTTGGGTATAACCGCAGTGCCTTTACATGAGTGACGGTGGGGGAGCCGCCAATCACAGGAGACCGGAAATATTTGTAGAGGGTGTCTTGGGTATAACCGCAGTACCTTTACATGAGTGACGGTGGGAGATCCGCCAATCACAGAAGACCGGAAATATTTGTAGAGGGTGCCTTGGATATAACCGCAGTTCCTTTACATGAGTGACGGTGGGGGATCCGCCAATCACAGAAGACCGGAAATATTTGTTATCCTCGTTATCAGTATCGGTGTTGCTAACACCTGATGAAAGACATGTTATATTCTCTTGTCTCTGATAAAAGAATATTTCAAAGCACTCAGATTGTTGATATGTTTTATGTTGCTGTTATACATAAATGTTCTGAGGTGTCCAATGTAGGCGTGTAGGTCGTCACATGCTAATTCATCCCAGGTGTACATTTTGAAGGCATGTTCCTGATTTCCAATGTTCGAAGAAAACATTTAATGAAAAGGAACTTGAAAAAGTAGTCTTGTTCTTGCAGCTTTCAGTTCAGTAAAGAAATGTGAGTCTGCGACAACTAATATTTCTTTCCAACTGATTTAGGTTCAACTGCTATTGTTATCATTGTATATTAAGTTATTTTTCAATAGTGTGTTTACATTCCAGCTATTGACTGCTGGAATATAAACAGAAAATGTAGCGTAATCAAAATAATACATTTTATCCGTCTATTACGATTAATTTAGCTCATAGAATATGAAGGAAGGTTGACGATAAAAACCGGCAGATTAAAAAAATTAAACCCATTTCACTTCAAATGTATACCCGAAATATTTGAAATTTCAAAGTACAATTCTATAGTCCACATAGCCAACTTGTACGTACCAGACAAGACAGACTTGTTTTAAACTCATTTTCAAAATATTATTTTAACATAATATCTAAAGACGTTGTTTACTTCCTATCAAATTGGTATCTTGTTATCGTTGGCCAGATAGAATGATGGAAGAAATGAAAGTCTGGAAATTTTATTATTTCACTCAGGGAGGAGAGACAAAACAGATCCGATGTAAGATATTTTTAGGCAATCCTTTAACAAAGCTAGGCTAACAATCAATTACAAATACTTGGTCAGTAGCTTAGTTGGTTAAATCCCAGCAACTTCGTAAGCTAAAGGTTCTTAGTTCGATCCCAATCAGAGTCGTAAGACATTTTGAAAGAGATCAGCTGATAATCACCGGCTATTCATTTGTCATTGGGATATTAATTAATGACAATTTCTAAGGAATAGTCAGCTTTAGTTTATAACAATGATTACATTCGCTCACTTACACTCATCACACTCGAAATCCATATTCGCCCATATCTTGACGATCGGCGTTTAAGAATAAATAAATAGTAAAAAAATAAATAAATAAAGATTCCGAAACGTTCGTAATAACATCACAATAAATTTGGAACTGTTGACAAAGGTAATTTATTTTGTATAATCTTAAAACAGTGTTTGAAAATCTTTTAGACCTCTAGGTAGCCTAGTTGTTAGCACTTCCGCTTCCAATGAAGAGAGAGGTTCAATTTTCGGGAGGTCCACTCAATAATTTGACTTTTGGATTTGGATCGTTGTCCCTCAATAACGTCTGTGTACTCTCTTGTATAAGACATTTGCATAGAAAGAACACAAAACTGTTATAAAATGTCTTGGGAGATAACATGTTTGTGGAATCAAAGTTTATATACACAGATTTATTTACAGATTAAGGGTATATTATGTTTCGTTAGAAGATAAGGTTAGCTAGTAAAATTGGTGTTTAGGGCGGCTTGTAAAGATAATAATGGGTGTAAATAATAATTTAATCGTGAAAGCAATTAGAAATATACGTTCAACGTGAAAACAAGTACCATATAAGTACGGTACTAGTTGAAAAGTGACTTGACAAAATAATTGTCATTACAGAATCAGGAAGGAACTCAGAAGGTCTAGCGCATTGTTATGAGTTGCAAAGCATTAAAAAGAATTCAATTTCACCTGAGGACAAATTACTTGGATAGCTTTAGCAGAAAGGTGTTTTTTAAAAGAGAACTGATTTGAAGGCCGCTAACGATGTATAGTAGTGGGCTAATGAGTTTACAAACACCCCCCCCCCTCCCTCTCTACTACAGAACAAGCATTAGAAAAGGTCAAGTATTAACTACTACAACGATCTCTTCGCCGAAAATTGAACGAAAGCATTACGCCTATCCTATTTATCTACATAAACGTTTTTGAAAATTAAGACTTGTGTATTTAAATTTTAACAAATGTCATAAAAGGTTTTTAATGAAATATAAACTCACGTTTCGGCCTCAAAGTCAACTTCATCTTCTCTAGAGAGCTGGAGTCACGATCATTATAAACTATGATTCCAGAAGCATTGCTGGCGTAGGCGTTGTCCACCTTCAGTTGGAAGTTACAGCTTCCTCTGCGGACGAGAGCGATCCAGGGCTCCTGAGGGAGCTGTCCGCTCCCGCTGGAACTCTTGAAGGGGAGTGAACACCCGGAATTATCTTGGCCGGAGCGGATGTGCACAAGAACTCCCGAGGAGAAGCCTATGTGCGACTCTCCAAACTTGCCGATCTCCGTCTTCTCCCGAACCGTGCGACCTGTGAGTGGGTCAACGAATGTGACGTTGATATAGGCGGTAGTGTAATAGGCTTCTGAAGCATCTTCATGATGATGGGTGAAGGCAGGGGAGACACTGCCACTGGACGACCAGTCACCTGAGGTTGTCACTGACTGCGACCAGTCGAGGGTGGATACAAAAATAACACAAAACACTAATAATTTCGCCATCTCCGCCGGAATTGTAACACGGCATTAATTACTACGTGGAATAAAGCGAGGAACAACCCTAGTTGACTAAACAGAGGGTACCTGTCACCGCCTTGAAAGGTTAGGTCTACAGGCTCCCTTCTATACGACTACGGACATATCACTACTGGATTCTAACTAAGTGGACAACACACTAGCTTAATATACCAGAAGGTGGTAATTCGGTTTGCGCGAGAAAACTTAGGAGTGTTGCCGTATGACGTGCTATATTTATCCAGTCACGTGTGAAACGGATAAACAATCACGGCCCGCCGAGCGTGCTTGCGAGGTGGAGCTAGACTGAACAGCTGTTGTGGTAACGATCGCCGCTCTCCTCCCCCCGCCACAACTGTCAGCTGCTGACCTTCCCCCTCCCGCGCCGACTCACGCTCTGAATGTCAAAACAAAACAAAGGCAACCTCAGAACACAACTGGTCCTCTGTTCTTCCGCCGTTGACACCTTGAGATTAGGAAGTCCTCTCCGGTGTGATTGGATTAATCGGCATTGTGCCAACTTCCGACAGGTGGACCTGTTCTGTTTAGGAGGGAACATGAGTTGGTGAACATTTCTGTGCAGGCCACTCGTGGTTGGTTAGTTGCATATTATGTTCAACATAGAATTTGATAGGGAACTTTTAACTTTCCCTCAGAGCAATAACGTCTTTTACGTGCACATTGAACTATATTTTATTTATTGGAAATACTTGTAGTTTAATGACTACATCTAAATAAAACAAAAATAAAAGTTTAACAACGACAGTCCAGGTTTAGTAATTACATTAAACTAGCCAAGCCCGGCCACGCTTTAGTCTGGCTTAGTCTGATATTAACTATTACTTATTTTTTTTATTTTAGTTGTTAAAAAATAAAGATTGAATGTTTACTTGATTTTATATGAAATAAAGTAACTTACAGTTGTTTTCATAAATAAAAAATCAACAGTAATAAACTTACTCGATATGATTTCGATATAATATGCTCATCAACGAGCTGGTCACAGTAGCACTTTTACAGCACTAAATTTTATTTTCGTTTGTGAAATGTAGGTAGGTCAGGAAATGCTTGAAATGCCCCGTTTCCGTTTCAAAATTTTATGAACTAAATATAAAAACACTCTTGTGTATAAATGCAATGTTATGTGCAAGTTTCAAGTGAATCCATTCACAACTTTTTGAATTTTGTGTACAAAAACATACGGAATTTTAATTAATGTAAATAGATATATTTGAATTAAATAAACCGAATTGATATATAATTTTCATTGCAACTTTATAATTGTAATATATTTGTATTACAATATACTAAAAATAACATAGCTTTACGTTGATGCAGCGTACTACGCTTTACGTGGCGTAATATAAACCGCTCCGAGGACACAACGTAGCTTGACAGACGATCGTTGAAGCTACATTGTCCTCGGAGCGACGTAAAGCGTATTACGCCGTGCCAACGTAAGTCGTAACGCCGACTTGAGGCGTTGTCATAGCAGCGACATTCGCTCTCAGTTTTGTCCGAACTTCTCACCATGTCGGAATATATCCCAATAAAAAAGTGTACAGCTGCGTTACTGCTTGACCAACAAGCAGATTTAGATTTCGGAGTAGACTGTTTGATTAGTGATGTGATTCATACTAAAAAATCATGCAGCCAAAAATGTACAGGGACAGAGAAGACGTCTTTTAATATTCTTGTAAAAAGGCACTTACTGAAAGATGATGTCAAATGTATTTTCCGTCATTACTTGTGAAAGAGTATTTCCGTGTAAAAAGAGATCACGGAGGTCAGAGCAAGTTGTTGTCCCATATTTTCCCACTCGATATCCTTCTTAAGCATATTTTTGTAATCAACATCAATTAACTTCCTTAACAAATCTCGTCCTGATATCTCAAAATAAGATTTTCGTAATCGTTTACTGAAAACCTTGGAAAAGACACAGTTTTCTCTGAACTATCCATGTCTACGTCCGGCGACGTCGCTCTGAAGATAACACTTCCGTTTACTCCGTTGCTAGTCCGAGCACTAGCAAATATTGACTAGTGCTCGGCGTAATATCGCTGCGTAACGCTTAACGTCGCGTAAAATAAGTCGCTCCGAGGACAACATAGCTTGAGGCACAGAGTAGGCCTGGAAATATTTATTATTAAATACTCTTGTGGTAAACTGGTTTATTCAGAAACGTTGGTAGTTAGCGCTGTTTACTCTTGAGTCACACATGTGGCTTGCAGTATGTAAACTGTACCAACGTAATATCAAATGTTTGTTTTGTTATTAAAAGCATTTCAACGTCATATTTACTGCGTTTCGAGAAATACGATTTCTTGTAGTTTGTTTTAAATGAGTTGTGAGCTTACTAATATGAGATAATCGCGTTTTAATTGTCTCGCAAGATTAAAATGAAACATTAGTCCAATAAAAATGTTACAACTAATATTCATTATCCACTGTATATCCACTGAGATGTACGGCAAATAAGTAATCGTAAATATTTTAAGTGTTCAATCATAAATTATTTATTATTTTTTTTTTTTTAATATACAGTGTTAGTCTTCTACTGTAGTAGTAAATGTGTTGAAGAAAGATAAAAAAAGGTTTTATGAAGTCAGAACCTAAAGATACATAGTAGCTACCTAACTGAGTAATTTGGCATTTCTAGGTACACAAACTCGTTGAGAAACCGTGCGATATATTTAATACCGTGGACAAAAGGTACCAACCAACCTAGTGCAAAGTAAAACATAAACATTTTTTAAGTGTAACCAATTTGTTTAATAAACGATATTTGTAAAAATTTTTAGTTGAAATTTGACCATCTTTGGTTGAAATATTATATTAATAATTTTTTAAAAACTGAATTGCTAGGTTTAAAATAAATGAAAATCTAATTTTCGGGAGGGACAGTGTGGGAGAGAGGGGAGGATAGCACATTGTATATGTGTTAATAGGCAGGCTTTTTGCTAGCCCTACCAAAAGTTGGGTCAAATGTAGACTTAGTTCTTGGAGCGCTCAACTGAGCGCCTGGATTTGTAATGCAGCTTAACAGTATTGGATACCATTGGATACCATCTTCAGCTATCAAATTCGAAGTTGGAATCTACAATTTTGAATGAAACCAATGGTGGATTTCAACTTCGCTGAGGCTGCAAGAAACGTGCACTTCTAATGTTGCTGTTCCATAAGTTGCCGATTTACATGTTGCTATCACCGTGGACATTATTAGATAAGACTGGGGTGTCCATGTTGTGTGGTAGTCAGTGTCCGAATGTCGTGTAGGGGAGAAAACTGAGTATCAGGCTTGTCAATTAACTGAAAATCATACCAAAACTACTTGGTTCGGATTCCACGTAAAGCTGTAGCTTCTTTAGTTACCCTGGCTATTGGTATATTAATAAATTATTTTTTCTGAGCACAAGTCGAACTCAGTTAGTAACCAGACTACACACTCATTTTACACTCTTGTAATAATTTATATTCGCCTTAAAATGTACACAAATCTTGTGTCAGCTTTTCATATCTGCAGATATTTAAGCTGCTTGAGGGATTACACTGTTTAATACTATGTTACATTCAATACTACATTATTGAAGTATAATATGTACAATAATAAAGTACATATAAGGTATAAGTAGTAATCAAGTAATGAAGCAAAAAAAATCACATTAACTTATAAGTTCTAGTATTAGTCAATCGATATATCAACGAACAACCAACTCATAATGTACATACAATATTGAATGACAGAGAAAAAAAACAGATGTCGCTTTCTTATGGCCCCAACGAAACATTAGATGGATTTCGAATAATGTACATCTTTATACGTCTATAGTAATAATTACTACGTTTATCCTTGAGGATTTGGGGAAATAAAGAGAGGGACTGACAAGGTATTGCGTGGCAAATTGGAGAAATAACTATTTGACACACATTTAGCGCGCCGTAGGATGCGACATATGTTTCTTTTCTCTCTGTGACTTGACATCAAAATATCAACCTCACGACTAAATCTCAATGCTGTATTTATTTACATCGATAATAAGTCTTACTACTTTTTATAATATTTTTATTATTATATTATTAAATTATACAAGTTTTAATTTAGTAATATAATATTTTCAGAAAAAATTTTGAAAGTTATTGTTGAGTTTATACAGGGTGAAAAAACATAATGAAACGCTTTCACGACAGCGTTATTTTTTCCATAGATAATTTAATAATTTAGTTTTTTTTTTTTTAATAATCGTGTTCCATAAAGAATCATTTTTGGTCATAATAATTTACTTGAATCCAGTAAATAGCGGAGAAATAATATTGTTCAAATTACTTACTTAGAAATTTAATTACCGCTACAATGAAAAGGATAAACCTTTCGAATTCCGGTTAGCGGCAATTAATTTCTCTTGAATATACCTTTAATTTGATACCAAACTCTAGGCTTACTTTGAAAATTTTCGTTCAACTCCTCGTGGGCCGTCTCCCTGAAAAGATGTAATGTCGCCAAAAAGTATGTTCGTTGTAACTCTGATCATGTAAAAGAGATCACTTTTATAAGTGACGTCATACAAAAGTTGTGAAAACGTTTTCTTATTTATTTATTTATTTATTTTTTTTACCCTGTATAAATATTACACAATACAAGAAAACGTCAAGAAATGAAGCATCGGTGTTGCGTTTATTTCAATTTCCTTCATATTTGTAACAATTTAAGATCATTATTTATAGATAAGTAGTTATAAATACGTGTAGCTATTAGGTCAGTGGCATAACTAGGAGGTCAAGGGGGAGATTGAACTCCCCTGAACCAAAAAAATTAAACAAATATATATTAGTATAGCAAAATAAAAACTTTTTATTGAAATACAATACTGAAATGAAATATCTTAGATTCAATTGGCAGGCTAGTTTAACTCAACCCTGGAGTTTTTTTTGTGTAATCAATAACAAGTCAACATTCAACAGACCATTTTGTTATTTATTTAGAACAGGGCGTAAAACGTGATTTAGCTACAGTTGTGTAATGCAAGATTTACATCAATACTAGTGAAGGCGCTGTAACAGTCCACAGGACTTCAGGCACTTATTTTGTCGACGCAGAAATTATGTGTTCTCGAGTTTTAAGGTTGTTAACTAAGAACCTAAGTGGCCTATAAAAATTCCAACCGTATTATTGTTTTCCTCGTTTTATTGTACGTTATGACAGGTTTTTAAATTTTACCACAGGTTTTAATAATTTCTATCCTAGTTAGAACAAAAAGTGATTTTTCACTACACTACTATGAGTTTAGCTGTTTTCGTTATGTGTTTACAACTTGCGAAACATCATATTTTCAACAGCTGTCTATTGTTTACAACCGAAAGTAACATTGTTTACAACCGAAAATTTTCACAATCAACAACACCTGTTTTTATTCCGTAGTGTAGTGAAAAGTATCGTTCAAAACTCGAGTGAAAGTGTTTTGTATGTTCTCGACCAATTGAAGTGCTCGACAAATCTCGCACTTCAAACATATGGTCTCGAACATGCAAAACCCCACTTTCCACTCTTGTTATGAAATTCTTGTACACCAACTTTAGGCTTTTATTACTCAAAACCCCGTCAATATATCGCATTTATGTTTTAACACGTGGTCCACAAGAATGTTTTCTATACGTTTTATAAATTTAGAATTTTAATTTTTCAATTAAAAATGTCCTATTGATTTCCTGAAACATTTTCTTCACTTCTAGAGGTCGTAAAATTAATTACTTGGTATAGTTGTAATCCTTATGACAAGTATAGTTACGATACATTAGTGTTATGTGCGTTAGAAAATGGAGTGATTTTTAATTGATTTAAATCAATTTAAATTGACCAATTTAAAGTAATTTTACATTGATTGAAATCAAATCACTGCACTTACTACCACATTAAAAATAATGTATCTTAACTTTACATTTTATAAGGATTACAACGAGACCAAGTAATTAATTTTACAACCTCTAACAGCCAAGAAAACTTTGCTTTAGAAAATTTATTAATATTTTGTTTCTTGAAAAGTTAAAATTCTGAAATTTACAAAACTCATAAAAACATTCTAGTCAGCCACATATTAAAATTTAAATGTGATACATTAACGATTTTTTACTAATTAAAGTGTAAGTTTGATGTACAGTGAAAACTAATTAAAATTCAGATTCTTTATATATCTAACTTGGATAAAAATTACTAAAACTTAAAGTGAAAATTGAAAACGCCATATTTCATAACGTACAATCAAACGAAGATAACGATGGCGTAATTGGAACTATTTTATAGGTGCCTTGGATTTCTCGTAAACAATCTTCAAACTCAGGTTCACATGTCTGCGCCAACAGTAAACATGCAGTGCTTAGCGTATTGACATATGTTATTCAGGTTCGTAGGGTCTCAAATAGAATAAGTAAAATATTCTGATCGCCCTTCGGGTTTCAAAGTTACTTCCCATGTTATTATTAGAGAAAGAATATTGTTATTTATACAAAGCTTCTATTTAACAGCTTTTTAAATTTTAAATGAATTTATATGAGCTGTTGATGAATATATATATATATACTTGGAGACACGCCTGAACACTTCGCGTGCCAACCCGTCACTCGCTGCTCTCATTTCAACTCGCCTTCGCCCAGTGCCTTTTGAATACAAATAATAGTAGGATAACTGTATAACATAAAATCACAATATTACATTTATTTACAGGATCTCACCAACATTACTTGCGTTGCTACATACTTCTCAGCCTATTTCAAACGTGTTAATTTAATTTTTTTTTAAATTATTTAAATAAATAAAATAGCTGCATTCGATTACCAGTAAAACCTTCAACTCCAATAGAGCGAAGCCCTACAATTGAATGTAAATAAAGCCATGCTTACAACCTTCCCTGGTTTAACATTATCAATTTTATAAAGTAGCTTATAGTTTTACAAACTAAAACATCTAAAAATAAAAAAATATTTTTGATTTATGTACATGTAAAGTCACATTTCAAGCAATGAAGTTCATCATTTCAGAAAGAAATATTAACTCATTGATATAGTTGGCAATATTGAAATTTGTAATTAACCTAGTGATACATGTTTCAAGAGGTGTGCCTGATTTTACATATCTGGATAATATTATGAACGTTAGTTTATGTTAGAAGTTACCCCAGGCGTCCCATAATTAACAAGTTAATACTAACATTTAAAAAAAATGGATTAACACTTTTCTAATAAATGCTTAGTTAGTTTTCTAAAAGTCTATGATTTTGTTTTTTCCCAAAAAAAATATTTTTTCTCCTAAATGGTTTGACCGATTTAGTCTAAACTTGGCATACATGGCTGTGTTTAAGTTTAAACTTGGCATACATGGCTGTGTTTAAGTTTAAACTTGGCATACATGGCTGTGTTTAAGTTTAAACTTGGCATACATGGCTGTGTTTAAGTTTAAACTTGGCATACATGGCTGTGTTTAAGTTTAAACTTGGCATACATGGCTGTGTTTAAGTTTAAACTTGGCATACATGGCTGTGTTTAAGTTTAAACTTGGATTAAAGTTAAAATGACCAAAATAAAATCTTTTATCTCTTTATATATGTTTTTACGTTACTGTTAACATTAGCTAACTCACTCTCACAAGAGTTTTCGTCAGCTAATTCATAAATAAAATTAATGAATAAGTAAGTTCTTAATAGAAAGAACTATAAAATGGCATATTAAATAAACATCAAATGAAGAAGCAGTAATTTGGTAAAGTTTAAATTTATTCATTGAAGGCTCTAGTCTACTGTAGGTTATTCTCATAATAACAAAACTGTTCATGTTTTTTCATATTATATTATGCAAGTGCTTATTTCCAAAACTAAGTTGATATTACATAAGCAAAGCAATGATGATCCATCAGCTGGTTAGAACATCCCAGTGATGCCAACTGGAAGTTCTAAATGTATCAAACTTGTACTATAAACCATTTTTTCTGAAGACTATTTGCCTTTTCATTATTGAATGACCCTTGACTTCATAATTAAAGAAATCAGTTCCAAAATATATGATAAACACACAAATAAATAAATGGTTCCAAAGAATTGGTACGAACTTTCCCGTACATTAAACACTAAAAAATCAAAACTTTGAAAATTACCAGTTTTACGACCAATTTCCAAATATGTTTTTTCCATAACTTAAAAACTAGTCAAGTTAGAGACGTGTGGTTTTTACTAAAATATTTAAAATTATAATTCACATGTTTCCTGAAAATTTAATTAAAATATTTAGAGCCGTTTTTGAGAATATTCCATTTTTGAATGAATGAATGAAAAAGCCTTCATTTAGTGGCCAGGTTAGAACTATAGAGTCATCTCTTCCACTTAACCATGTAAATATATAACAATAACAATAAACATTTTCAATTCATATTTAACAATACATAATACAAAATAGGAATCACAAATTATAATCTTAAACTTTAGTAATAAAAAGTTTAAAACTAATGAAATAAACAAATGTATAACTAATAAAATTAAAAATGTTTACTAAATAGAAATGTAATCTATATATATTATAATTTCTAAAGTACTTTTTTTTGTCGGTACGCCATAACTTCCTAAATTCTTCACCAATTTTCATAAATGAGGTGTCATTTTAAAGCTTTTTTTACCCACTACTTGATGAAAATATACAAATCTCTCATTTTCAAATAGTTTTTTTGAAAAACGACCTATTATATCATTCTGCAAGTAATTTAAACTTGTAATGTTTATTTACATTATTCGATCAGCTGTAACATGTGAATTAAATAAATCAAAACAAACATAATCACATCAAACATAGTGTTTAAAGAGGTACTTTGAATTTGTTAATATGCTGTAATTTGTAAATAACTTAACCTAACATTTATAAAATAAATTATATTAAATTTAAACTCACATATTTTATTTCTTCTTTAATCCATATTTACATTAGGTTAAATTGCAGTCTAACTATGCTTTACTAACTATACTGTGTGCACTTTAATTAAGAGGGATTTAAAGAGAATACAGTGCGAATGCTTCGCACGGGTCGGCTAGTATAAATAAAATATCTTTTAATAAAAAACAATAGAACTAAGAAAAAATCATACAATTTTTAAAGACTCAAATTTGAGGAAAAGCAAAAGAACAAAAGAAAAATGAACATGAGAGGAAATGACTTATTTTCATCTTTCACTCAGTTCGATCACCATGCATGCAGCCCAGCACTACCATCAGCCCTGCAACCACTGCGCCAGCCAGCTCTTGCCCTTGGGATTAATTGTATGTTTTTTACCCATAAAAATTAAAAAAAAATGTCAAAAAAGTAAAAAAAAAATGTTCTGGAGTATTGGCTGAATTTCATAAAACCTACATACCAAATTTCATAAAAATTTATCCATCTGTTTGGTCTCCAGCGAACTGCACATACACACAGACAGACAATAACTTTTTTTTAACCACTTTTTGGGTTCAAGGGAGATAGATCATCCAACTTGTAAAACAAATTTTTGGATGACATATGCTAACGCTTATGGGAGAAAGCAAAAATGTGTAATATAAAACAAAATTTATTTCATAGCTAACAACATAAAATCATCTGATGACAAAACACAGTTTATAGCAGTTATGTACATAACATAATATAAATATAATTAAATAACATTCATGGAGTGCTGCTAACATCACTGTGGTATGTTACTCAGCCAGAGGATTGAGTCCAGTTTTTAAAACAATTTATCAGCAATTGATCCAAGGAACCATAAATATATGCAATTTATTACTGGATATGCAAAAAATATTCATGTTTCTTCCTCTTCTTTCTTCCACTGTTCCCTGTAGTAAAAAATAAAAATGTTTTTATTTAATGTGGTTGACATTGTTAAGAAACTGACGTGAACTTACATGTATAATTCAAAATATTGTTTCAGTGATTAAAGTAACATGCAATATGTGGCTGTTGATGACAAGAGGTCTGATTATCTGCCTGTAACAACCACAAATGATGGTTCTAGTGCCTGATGCAGTACACAACCTAACAGTCTACAAGAAGGGACGAAACATGCTTGGGTTGCGTTGGGCAGCTCCACTTTTTGTACATTCTAGGAGTGTATATACAGAAATATACAGAAAAGGATCCATTCTGGGACTCCTGATCTTTCTTCTATTAATGATCAATGATCTAAATGACAATGGGCCTGCAAGAGTTCTATTTTATGCTGACGATATACTGAAAAAACTTAGTGGAGAACTCACTGAAGACAGAGATCAACAAAGTTTAATTTTGGACTGTTTCAGGCCCACTTGTCTCATGGCCTGATATGGGGTTGTGCTCCTGTGGCTGAAGAGATCTTTGTGGTTCAAAAGAGGGCAATTAGGACAATGGCTGGACTGGCAAAATATGAAGCAAAAGAATATCAAAAGATCTGCCTTAAAAAAATTCAAAATTCTAACATTATTCTCTTTACTGTATTTATCTTTAGTGTTTGTTATATTTAAAAGATAATAGAGATAAGATTCAGCTAAAGAGTGCAATGCGCTCCCGTAATAGAAAAGTAAATGTGACTGTTTATTTGATTTTATCCGAAATAAAGCAACTTATAGTTGTTTTCATGAAAAAACAATCAGCTGATCACAATAATAAACATACAGGATATGATTCGGATGTAATATGCACATAAATCTACCGGTCATAGTGGCACTTTTTCAGCAGTGACATTTCTTTTAATTTCTGAAGTTTAGATAGGTCGGGAAATGCTTGAATTGCCTGTTTACAGTTTTAAGGAACTGAATACATTAAAACACTCTTGTATATAATTGCAATGTTGAGTAAAAATGTTAAGTAAATCCATTCTCTACTTTTAGATTTTTGTGTACACAAGCATACAGATTACGGAAGTTTAATTTATTTTATTATGATAAAGAGAACCAACCTTTTCTATATAAAAGAGTATGAATTAAGATGAATTATTTTTGTTAATTTTATTTCCAAGAGTAACACTATGAGAAAATTGTAGCTGTAGTGAGATTACAATAATACAATGAGATCACAAATCTTTTCATTGAAAAAAATACTTTTTTTAACCTTTCTTATACAGTAAAATCAGTTGTTATCTTTTTGTTTGTTCCCAATCAAGATATCAACCAATATATCTGCATACAACAATACTTTTCTAAACATAAAAGTGTTGGTTATTCAAAAATAAAAATACTAATTGGATTAAAATATTAAATAAATAAAGTGAAGAAGATTAAATGGATTAACAATAATATGTATACTAATCAGCCACTATTATAGTATACTGTGCAATAAAACTGCAGTTACATTACTACTCTATGAGATTAATTTTCTACCATAACCCATCAAATTACAGTTAGATCACGACAGTTGTAAAGTGCTAGGTAAACTGTAATATGTTGCTGCAGTGACATGCTCATATATAATTAATTTGATAAACGAAATATCAATATTCTAAGTATTATTGCAAATTATTTACCATATAAAAAAAAGAAGATACCTATCATGCCAGAACAATCAGACATTGGTGGTTGAAATGTTTTCAGAAGTTTGTTGCACTGATAAAGCCTGGTTTCATAGAGAAATACAGTGAAAGTAAAGTACAATGAAAGTGAAAGTACAGCGAAATAAGTTCCTTAGTAACACTCCATCAATACGTGTAAGTGGAATGAACCTCCCCGAGGGAATGGACACTTTTGAATCCATGGCCACCGTCAGGAAATTGTCCCGGGGGGGGGCGATAAGTTCCGGGAGGCTTGGGGGTATGGAATACCCCCAAAACTGTGGGGAGTCCGGGGTTAAATAATGGGGTTTTATGCTATATATTTTTGAGATGAGATTATATTTGGGCAAATGTTAAAGTTTAATTTTGAAAATTCATACTAACTTTTTAGCATAAAATTAGGTATTCTTACCTGTGTCTTATAAACCAAAACTGTGTTTTTACCGTACTAGTTTCGGCTCCATAGAACCATCATCAACGGCTTCGTCTTATTGAAGTCATTATATTACACAAAAAATGTACATGCCCACACACAAACATTAACACGCGACGAAAAATAATTAACGTAAATAATCGACAGGCCTATCATAACCATTGTATGGCGGAACTTGTGCCGGTGGACTGGACTGATCGTTGACCAGGGCTCTTATCGCTAGGGTTGCCATAAATTTCATAGTAAAATATGGACACCCGATGTACTTGGGGGTCTGCCAGTGTCGGAGGGGTTTGTGATATAAATTTTAATATTACAGCTATATTTAATTTGAGATTTCAAAGTAATACAATATTAACAAACAATACTTTCAAAAAGTCATTCATTAATTTCAAGTTAAGTTGGCAGAACTCGATAAATTGTCATAAACCATCATAAAATGGTTTAGGCACCACTTGTACTAGTTAAAGTGGTAATGGCTGAATCCAGTCATATTTTTCTAAATAGATTACCATTTTAAATTCTTTAAAATAAAGAACTATTGTTTTTAATGGCTTTAAAAACTCAGTATGTGACATTCTCGGTATAGCTTTGATCTTCTCTACAACTCTACTGACAGTCTGTTCCGATCTATGTCTAGACATTTTTAAAAAATAAACAAAACTTGTTCAACTGGTGCCGAAGTATTTCTTGTTCAACACCAACACTATTTCAAAATGTTCACACTAATTTTGCTTGAAACTGAGGGGAGGGGGTGTTTGGTAGTACATCAGTGCATAGTCTGTGAGTCATACAACGATTGTTGACTGTCAATTGACGATTGCCCAAAGTAATAGTAATACATGTTGGTCTTTTTTACAATACTATATATTTGAATACATTTTTAATATCAACAGAACAAAAAATACGAACATGTACTTGTTTTTCTTTGTACGGTCCGGACATGGGCAAAGAATGTAAAATACAAACAGTCCTTACAAAATATGGACTTCTGAAAACCCTATTCATCACAGTCAGTCAGTCCTGTCGGGTCCTGTGCCTGCGATCAGCTGATTGATTTTTACTGCTACTCAACAATGCATTAAAAAAGATATGAAAATTTAAGTTTAAGGTTCATATTATTATCAGTGTGAATTTGATTTAAGATGGTCTTTTATGTCTGTAACTTATCAAGATTTGAGTCTACTGACATTTATGACATTTAAGCAATATTAAAGCCCCATACACGTGGTCAGTTCGGACTGTCAGATCTAACTGTGTATGGACCTTCAGTTCTAACTGACAATCCGAACGGACCGTGTGTATGGAGCTTCAGTTCTAACTGTTCAATTCGATGTCAGCGCAAGCCACACGCGGCCAGGTCAGAATCTCCACTCACCTCAACAGTTTGTCTTGTGTCTTCCCAGTATAGGTTACTAGATGGCTTCTAATGAAGAGCTATTATTATTGTGCAGTGCAGTGGTATTTATAGTGGCAAAAGAAAAAGGAGACAGAAGCGTTCTTTTTATCTAACTGTCATCCGCCCGAACTGAACTGGGTAAATGTAACTACTGGAATTATAAATGGGGATTGACACTAGATCAGTCATGTGATTGCGGGGAGTCTCTCCAAACAATAGATCACATAATTACAGAGTCTCCTGCGTTTTTTAACAGAGGGATTGGCTAGTATAAGTGAGGCAGGTTGTAAATGGCTCAATGGATTGGATTTAGCTTTGTGACAGGAGATCACTTTTATTTTATATTATATATTGTATGAATTATGGCTCTTAATCCAATTATATATCACAGCTTAAAAAAAACATTACTAAATGGTAGCTGACAAAAAACCATACGATATATATACTGTGAAAGCATTACAGTGAAACAACTCCAAACATGAATTATTAGATTACATGCAATCATGTCATCAAATTTAAACTGTTTGAGTTTTATCATTACATATGAAACTATTTTGAACAACTTGTATAGCATAATGATCATATCGGAACAAAAAATAATATTTATGAAGAGATGGTTATTTAAAGTTTGTAAAACTGTTTTCCTTTGAAGGACTGAAAGTGGAAATAAAAATTTTACTTAAATAAAGTAATGCAGCAGCACAGATAATATGAAGTAGTGCTTAAAGAAATGGGAGCTAAGGTCCCGTTATAAAAAGTAGAGTTAAATGTATATGAATTACCTGTGAGCTTTGCGAAAGCTGTGGTAAGCTTGCCTCCACTGTTGACTGGCAGCAAGAAGGGGACTACAGTTGTCCCCCTCCCCTCTATGACCTTTGCACCCTTCCTTGTCCTCCGCCTCAGAGAACAGCTGGGTAACATTTGTTAGGCCGTTTCGGCACCCACCAATGATGCTCTTCTCAGAGTCCTACAAGTCATCAACAGCAGACCTTACATTAGGCGATAAAGGTTTAACATTGAATTGTGGCTAAATTAAAAGACCCAAAGTGATTATTTTTTACTGATTTGATTAGTATTACAAGGACTCCAAGCTCAACATTGACAATAAATTCCTACTACTATACTCTTACTCACTCCACAAATGAGTAGATATTTATTTTTAGCATCAGGTATATAAATAAAAATGAAACAGACTGGATCTTTAGCGGTAAGTTTATTTAACTTACTTAGCCTATTTGTTACGATTTTCAAATGTAATTAAAATATACTATACATCCTTATTATACATAGTATTCAAATTTAGTTAAAATCATTCATTTGGAATAATTTTATTTATTTAATAGAGACCGCAAAACTAAGATTGGAAAGTTTTATTGGATTCCCTGTGTCTTCGAGTCTTGAGCCCTAGTAAAACAAAAAAAAAAAACAAAAAAAAAAGAAGCAACGTGATTAGTATCTCTACATTTTTCCTGTGAAATAAAGGGAATAAGTATCAAAATCAGACATTACATTATTTGAAGGGGGCAACCTGGCAAACAGCTCATTTTGAGAGTGGCGGCCGTCGAACTGCAAATTAGCTTCGTTCTGCGGCTTCCCTACCACCACTTTTACTAATGTTACGTAAGGTGAGCAAAGAAGTTTACTGATGATGGCAGGAAAGCTACAGTCAAATTTCGTAGTGTTTGTAAATGTTGAAGGAGGGAGTACTTACATAACATCTATGTAAGACTAACAAATAAACGAAAAATTTACTAAAAGAGGTACACTACCAATAAAGTTTATCTACTATTATGTTGTCCAATTTCTAGAGTCATTATTGAACATGGCAGAATCCAAAGTTCCTAACACAAAAATTTAGGAAAAAAAAATGGTTCGGACATATTAGCAGATTGATTTAAACCATTAATTACATTTGTTTATAGCGTATATATTCAGTGGTTTAAACACATAAGAAAATATAGCAAAATGTTCAAATTGGGGACCATTTAATAGAAAATTTACAAACTGGTTACCCATAAGTTTGGGTTCAATTCAATTTGTTAATTTCAACTGAGGCAGTCAGTAGTTGGCGTACACTCGTTTAAGGCTTTAGTTGCTATCTAAAACTAACCTGTCTCATAAGTTACTAAATCAAATTGTGATGTAATGTAAATGTGTAGTAATAATAAAAATTAAGTAATAATGCAAACAAAATAACAAGTTTCATTAATGACATTGGGGTCCAGATTGTATTACTGCTATCTGATGGTACCTGAGTTGACCAAGCTGGTTTCCTCTGACGATGCTTTCCGCGGAGAGCAGCTGCTAGGTTTCCACACACGACTCCTCCGGAAGTCAAAGAACTTACAGCATCTGATACAACTTCGTTTTCTGATAAATACAACATTGCAATCATTACTGGGGCTTAATAAACTTAGCTACTTAGGTAAGTTTGTTGAGTTCCTATCACTTGTTTCTAAGTACCTTCTAATCAACTTTCTTAGTATATTAATGTACAGATGTATTACATACTTGAATAATTAAAGTTTGCATATTGATTAAAATAAAAAACCGTTGTTTATCATATTAAATTCTTTGATATTAAAAATCATACTTTGTACTTATAGGAGGAACATTTTAACGGCATCTTTACGCAGTATAGGGACAGGGAACTTTATATACTGACACCAGTTAACATTTAAAAATATTGTATATAAAGAGGAATATTCATAAATCATAATTACTTTTGTTAGGGACATTTTCAAAATCTTAAAAAAGTTATATTAAAACAGTTTAATTTATAGTATTTGTGTACACTCTTTTTTGGTCAACATTTTAGAAAAGATAATTTATAAAATATTTTTAATTTTTCAGAATATATAAATTTTATCAACATTCATTATACAGTAAATTGTGTACAATTATTAAAATATGAAATAAAATGAATGTCTACATTTGTTTTTCATGATATCAGAAAATAACTTTTAGAAAAATGTATTCTATTAACAATATATAACTTAGCTATAGTTAAAATCTCTAATAGAAGATAAAAAAAAGCCAGGTAATAATATATTTTCGGTATTTCATAGTACATTCAATTCCAGAGTTTAAGATAATTTATAATGATTTTCAATATTATTGTTAATCCTAAATTTGAATACAATATTCTTGTTCAAACTAACATAACGTTCTTCCAAAGAATGCGCCTCTATAAAAAGCAAAAAGAGGTAGGGAAATAGTCAGACTTCCTGTCACTGACAAAACAAGCTTAGCGCGGCTGAAGTTTTGTGCCTTGTTTCCCTCTCCCAATCCAATAGCCTTCCCCACCTTTATCTTTCTCTCTCATTTTCATGACAGTTTGTAATCTTCCTTCTCTCTCCAATCGGTCGTGCAGCCCTCTCCATCATTCTTTGTCTCACTCTAAGCTCACTCTTGTCTCACATAACAAGCTCAACCTAGCATCAGCCACACAAAAATCACAAAATTAGAAAAAATAGTATATTGGAGAGATAAGACATCAGCAAACTTAGCTTAGAAGACAAGTTCACTAACACCAGAGTAGTAGTAACATACACAAAATAAACACAAAATCACACAAATTTTCTGTGTCACTGGCACTTTCTTCGGGTGAGTAAAGAACCAACATGGTCAGTATCTCTCTCTCTCTTTACTCACCTGAAGAAAGTGTTAGTGGCACAGAAAATTTGTGTGATTTTGTGTTTCTTTTGTGTATGTTACTACTACTCTGGAGTCAGTGAACTTGTCTTCTAAGGTAAGTTTGCTGATGTCCTATCTCTCCAATATACTAATTCCTGGCCTAGTTCCCTTAAACCTAACCTAAAATTAGAAAAAAGTAGTCAGACTTTTTAACATTGACTTTTTGCTTCTAATAGGTGTGCATTGGTTCTTCTGACTTGAAACATATATGTTTCCATTACCACCTTACAACATTACCTGGGATAGAGTTGATGAGAGCAGTCTGTTTGCGGGTAGTCGCTGTGGCAGGCCGCTCGGGTAGTCTGACAGCAGGGGTTGTGCGGGGACCACTTACAGTAGCTGGCCGATGAATCTTTGCCCGTTCCTGCTCATTACTGTCTGGGTTCTCTGATTGATAGATTAAAAGGTTAAACAGAATAAAAGCAACCACTTTCTTTACCTGTACATATTTTGATAACAACCAATCTACCCTTGACACTCACAAATTGTATTTTAGATCAGGATATATCAGAACGATGAAAGTTAAGTTTTTATAAGTAAATAAGGAAATTATTCAACTTAGCAACTTTATCCATTTATTCATTATAAGCTATATAAAGTTAACTAAATAATTTAAAACAATAAAACTGAGCAAATGTAGTACACTAAAAGCTATCATATACAGCTTAACGGAGCCTCCTTTTTCCTTGATGAAGAACAGCAAAAACATGGATTTCTACTTGAAAGATTTGGTTTGTAATAATAAAATTGTATCACAACAATTGTAATTTGTTGGTCGAAGAACTGTTCTAGTGGACCGTAAGTTAATTTTTGCAAAACATTGAGTATTTTATAATCTATTAATAATTAAATATGTGAAATTTAAATTTCATTCTTAATGATTTTAAATAACAAGATTTTAGGTTTACAGATTAGCAACTACCTAGATTCATCTTGTCACATTAATAAGTTGAATGGTAAACTATCAAATTCAATCTTTTCACCGAGACGATTATCTCAATCTGTATCGTACGAGATATTACGTCATATCTATTTCGGAATATTTCTTAGTAGAATGATATATGCAATTCTCCTATGGGGTAATAACTATCAAAGCAATATTATTTCCAAACAACAGAAAGCTATAAGAATAATTCATGGCCTAAATTCCAAGAAATCTTGCAAAACACGATTCATCAAAACAAAGACATTACCATGTGACTTTACCATCACTATTCAAATATTACCTTTTAATCCGTATTAAATCACAGATGCACAAATTTCAAACTGTGAAAAACATACACAATCATAACACTAGAAATTAAGAACATTTCTTTTTAACATGTTGCAGACTGTCTATATCTCTAAAATCAAATTGTGACCAAATTGAAGTACGACTTTTGACACTTTACTAATTAACATAAATATGATTTTAAAAAGTTTTAACATCATTTATAACATTTTATTGGAGATGGAACTGTATTCAATAGAGGATTTCAATGAAAAATTAAAAAAATTAATTTGACATTTCCCTAATTAAATATACAAGACCTGAAATTGTTAAGAAGAAAAAATATATAGAAAATGATAAAAATACATTAATTAAGAAATCTAAAATTGGATTTATACACTACCTTATACTATATAAATTATACATTATTACATTATTATATATAAGTATTTTTTAATGTCTCTGCAATTTCAAATTTATTTAAAATATAAAAAAACTCATAATATCAAATTATGGTCTACTAGATTAGTCCTTTAGTAATCATACACTGTTTACTATAACTGCTAATTTTAATAACAAAAACGAACAGTGCAATATCACAAATGGCGAAGCTAATATCAGTCCTCTATGGGAGCGGTAAACTAGTTGAACATCTTAGTACATGTATGTCAAGAGTTAGTAAAAAGTCTGGAGACAGCCGGATTTCTTGTAGTGGGTTGGTGAAGAACAACTAAACTCATACCATAGTTTTAAGGCAGAAAAATGTACTTTTTTATGCAAAGGGCAATTGGGTTGACAAAACTAAAATGGTATGTTTTGTGGGGGACTCGATTGTTTAGATGCATAGCTCCATCATGTCACCCCTATTTTTACTTGGTAAAAGAAAATGAACAGTGCAAATTAGACGTCTCTATCTAAACACTACTATGGATCATGGGATATCACAAAGGTGAACTTTAATCCTGAATGGGACTCAATCTTCAGACAGGTTCCTCGTTATGAGTTTGGTTGTTCTTCACCAACACACTAACAAGAAATCAGGCTATCTCCATACATTTGACAAACCCTGTATATATATTTATAAACTGTGAGTAAGTATTCTTATTGAACAACCTGATTTATATATTTAAAAAATGTGTCCATTTACGTTTGTGTAAATACTAAAATAAGTTAAAGTAATCGTTTATAGCGTTGGTAACGGTCAATTTGTGGTTAATAGATGCAAGGGGGTGCCTACTGTACTTACATTGTATTTCCAAAGGCGGCTTTGGACATGTGTGTTACAATCATTCTGGAAACTAAAATATTTCAAACTGAATTATAAAATTAGAATAAAACAGGAAAATTTAAAACAAAGTAATAACAGTTTTTTTATAAAAAACTTTCCTTGCGAGTTCACATTGCCCTGCAAGCCTGTGCATTTACTTTATTCAGTGAGTGATGTGTCGACTATTATCTCAGTTGGGGATTCAAACCATGGCACTCCACAGTCCGAAGCCTTAGCTTCTAACCTACCACTGTGACAATGGTGAAACCTAGCTATGGTTACTATTAACAACAATCACAATCAAGTTTGTCACCTTGAATACTCAGGCTCTCTACAGTAAGTGCAGTTGCTCCGCCTTCACCATCTGTTTGATCGGATGAATCTTCTTCTTTACCTTCTTCACAAGTATCGGTACCTGTAATCGTTAAATTCTGCTTATAGGTTATGTTAGATGTGATTTTATAATTAATTTCTTTATTTAATTTTTTGTTGTAACTTTGTAGTGTGAGGTGGTAATGTAGCTTTTACATGGGTAAATCACTTAACAACACATTTTAAGGTTACCTAACTGACTTTTAAAAGTTTCCATAAATATTTTTGATGTATAAATAATTAATAAGATGTTTAATCCATTATGCGCTAATCCATTTTACTAGTGTAGAAATACAACAATTTGGCTATGCAAATAAATACTTAATAAATTCAGATTACTTTAAACAATAAAATCTAGATTAACTCAACAGTATTAAAATATTTTAGTGAATTACAAAATTAAAAGTGAGAGCATCTACAGTATTTTATATTCAGACTTGATACAAAAACATTTTTAAGGCAAAAGGGGAAGGTGATTTGAGTGGTGAATTTTTTTCTAAGTTTAAAATGTGGTGAATAGGGCCACAGAACAGTCGTTAGGGCATTACAAAGGATCTATAATATCTACAAACCACGTGGTGTAATGTTTCAGTGTTTTGTTGGTAATGTTGTCAAAATTTAGTATTGCTTTTGACTAAAAAAATATAAATTCAAAAATAAATAAATAAAATGTAAAGTACAATCTTGTGTCTTAGTGTTTAAATATTGATCTCCCGTCACAGAGCTAAATACAGATTTTGCAACCATACAACACCTGCTTCTTTGATAAATAAATAACGACTAGCTAATCCCCCTGAATTTTAAAAGAACTTAATGGACATTCATTACCTATGTGCTGCATACTTTGAATTAATGGATCCATAATCACACGACTGGTCATTCATCCATATACTCGTACTTATCATTAGCCCCACTTACATTTCCAATACAGTAAAAACTCACTAACTCTACTCTTTGTGGACCCAGAGGTTGTTGAGTATGAAGGCTGTCGATTTATCCAGAATATTGTAATTTTTTAATAGGTTTTATTTTAGTAAATGACACACAATATATTTGAGTTACATCATAAATTTATTAATTACATGTACATTGTTATTATATATGCAAAGAAATCTCGCATGTCTAACAATATACATATCTTATTATCTAAAACAAGCAACGTCCAGACAAAATTTGTTTGGCACCAAGGATTTTTAATTTTTTGGGGTTTCCGACCACAAGAAATCCATTGGCACCGGTCTCAACCCTGGGAAAATTCTGATCTCTGTCCCAGAGGCTCTTAGACGTCCAGTGTTATAGACTTCTAGTAGAAAAACCAATATAAAACCATTATCGACTTCTAGCAGAAATTGGGTATCAAACTATAGGTATTTATCTCCTAAATAATATACCATTACATTTTGGAAGAGGCAACATTTGGCTCCGACCAGCCCCCCCCAAATAAAAGATATGCTCAAAAACACAAAATTGCGTATTGTTAAACTAATACACCCAAGTGGAGTAAACCATTATGATATCCTTCTCTTAATTGTTAATATACCATCATATTTTAGAAAAGACTATGTTTATGTGCTCCACTGCCCCAAAAACCAAAATTCATGCTCATACTGCTTAAGAATCCTGGCGAGCTTGTAGTAAGCCTAAGTTTGTAGTGGGAAATTAAATCTTCCTCATGAGGTGATATGCTAAGATACACAAATGAGACTGTAGCAGAGTGACTTGGTGAGGCCGCAGGCTGAACTTTCCCCTGCAAGTCCGTAGGTCGAGTTCCACAAAGGGGCCTGTTGCAGAACGTCTTGGCGATGCCGTAGGCCAAGCTTCACAAAGGGGCTAAAGGTAAACAAGTAAGACATCCAAAACAAAATTTTATTAATAACCTAAAAGGTATAGCAACAACAATAGATCCTCAGAATTCTCTGAGAGATATGAATGCTACCTCTTCAGTTTGCAAAAATCAACTGAGCGAAGCTCGATCTCCGGGCAATACTGTATTTATATCGTATGGTTTGTCAGCTACATTATCTAACTAAAAAATGTATTTTATATCAAGATCAAAAAGTCATTAATACAAATATAAAGTGATCTCCTCTCACAAAGCTATGTCCAATCCATTCAGCCATTTAAGCCCTGCTTCACTGATTCTATTTATGCAAGCTAATCCCTCCGTAAAAAAATCACAGGAGCAATCTGTAACTATGTGATCCAATGATCGGGTAGACTCATGACAATCACATGATTGATCTAGTATCAATCTCTTAGATCTTAGCTGTACTATATATCTATCAATTGAAGTACAGCTAAATATGCTGAAAAAAATGTTGATTGCTCCATTTGCTCCCCTACCTCCATGCCACTATACACAACTATGAAGGCAAAACCTTTAAATTTTGGAATTGTGTGCTAGAGGGTAACATGAGAAAAAGTTTTACCTCCTTCTGCCAATAGTTCTCCATCTAGCTGGGTGAGTCTTGGCAAGGAAGTGACAATCGAGGCTTTGTATGACGGCAACTGGGAGACTGGACACTCTGAGAGGGAGAGTTCCCGCAGACTTTCACAAAGTGATAGGAAGGAGACTTGAGTTAGGCTATACACTGTATTACTGCAAGAAAAAAGGAAAACTAATAACTTATTATGGTTTGTATACAGGTTATTGTTTATTGTCAATACCACTGTTCGTGTATGGGTGGGCGGGTGGGTCAGTACCACTGTTCGTGTATGGGTGGGCGGGCGTGTCAGTACCACTGTTCGTGTATGGGTGGGCGGGTGGGTCAATACCACTGTATGTGTATGTGTAAGCAGGTGGGTCAGTACCATTGTATGTGTATGGGTGGGTCAGTACCACTGTTCGTGTATGGGTGGGCGGGTGGATCAGTACCACTGTTCATGTATGGGTGGACGGGTGGGTCAATACCACTGTTCGTGTATTTACAGCACCAGAATCAGTCAAGAATCTTGTGTTACAAGGGCGATAATAAACAAAATGACGGTGAGGTTGCTTGATTGTACTGTATTAAGACAGTGTGGATCTAGTTTTCCGAATATACTTATTGTTTAGTATGAGTTACTTTGTATTTAATCAATTTCTGAATTATAATATTTTCATACTGATAAATAAGTTTGAATTTTAACTTTATCAGATTATGAAGCTGCTGTATTTCTACATGAAACCTCAAACTTGTTTATAGAAAAGTAGTACCATTTTTTGAAAAAGTAAAACGGCAACACTAATATTGGTCCTCTTTGGAGCAATAAACTAACTGAAAATTTATAGTTTCATTTTATATAAAATAATTTTTACAAACTACTATTTTAATATGCATTTAAAAATTTGAGTTTTTTTTGTGCTAAGTGGTGAATAGTATTTTTGATTCAAATACTTATATATTGTTAGTGTCCATTTATACTTTTATTGTTTGTTATTTATGTTTGTAGTAAGTATTTATATTATTAGAGTCTTTATGTATCAATTTTTTAGAAGATATAAGGAACGACCATTAACCATAACCTATTCTGTAATTGTATTACACATTTAATCTAATCATAACTATTTTGTGTGACAGTGCCTATTGCAACAATGATGTTATCCAACGGCAATAAATTTCATCTTCTGAAGTTGTGAATCTCAAATTTAGAAAACCTTATATGAGAATAATTTAATATTTATTTTCCACACTACTGCTAATTTACCTTGTAAGATCTAACACCCTTATGTGAGGCAAAGTTGGCAACAGTCCCAAGTCTGAGATCCTGTTGTGAGGGGCGTAAAGTTCTTGAAGACCGCTGATACCAAACAGACCATCCAGGCTGTCGAGACAACAACGGCCCACCCTCAACACACACAGATTGGTCAGCCCATAGCCCAGTGTCCTACGACAGCAGAAGGAACTAAAGTTTCTATTATAATTCAGAATACATTTTCACAAAGCCTTAAAGGGGCCGTTTCGCTCCTTCAATAATGCCCAAAACTTTACTTTCTATTTCAATGATTCGGCCCATAATAATGATCATATCGTAAGACTTGATGTGTAATTTGATAGGTGAGATCTGTTCTAGTGGAACATGAGATGATTTTGTAAAATATTCGGTTTTTTATTTTTTGTTTACAGTTAAATATGTGAAGCTTTGAATATAGTTCCTGACTGTTTTAAACCATAATGTCATATCAACTTTTGGTCTACTAGATACTTATTGGAACCTTAGTAATGATACAGTTTTCACTATAGCATTATAATAATAAGCATAAACCATACAGTTGGAAAAGAGAAGCATGTTTTAACCCCCTGGCGGTAAGACTGTATGGTTACTATTAGACTGTTGACTTTATTGGCAGTTTGGGAAATGGCCACCTAAACATTCACAATCAAAGAGTGAATTTTAAGTTTATATAATTAAACTATATTTGTTAATAAATTTTTACAAAATCACCAATAAAAAATTCTTTTTACAAGACCTTTCCCCAGCAAAGCTGGCATCATCAGGCAACACAAATTTAGGCTGTGTTGCCTGATGATGCCAGCTTTGCTGGCGAAAGGCCTTGTAAAAAGTATTTTTTATTGGTGATTTTGTAAAAATGTATTAACAACGGAATACCAATATCAACTCCATCTGATATTTACAATAAACTACATTTGTTTCCAAAGTTACACAATTCATTCTAGAGGTCTAGTTTGCAGTTACTTCTCATAATAAAATTCAATTTAAACTCTTGTGTGTGTCGTTTTGATAACTCTGAAATAGTTATTCTAAACAGTTTATTTGTTTGGGACTAACAAAAAATTATATTTTAATCCTAGATATATAGCTAAATTAATATTTAATGACTAGCATTGTTAGACCAATTTAGGTACAATCATTGTTTAATAACAACAAAACTTTCTAAAGTATTTGTTTAAGAGCTTTCCAAAATTGTCTTGTTCTTAACATGGCACAACTATTTTGGTAAACAATTCAGCTTAACATTTGGTTAAATTGAAATAAAAAAACCTTTAAAAACAATTTATCGTATATTCTGTAATTAAATATCATGAAAAGATAAACTCTACAAATTTGTTTTTTAAGACTATATAACTCATACATTATATTTACTTCTCGTAAGACATTGTTAAAATATCACTATATCAGGTCTTCATGTGTGTGTGTGTGTGAATTAATTGTTTATCTAAAATATAATAAACAAAATTGAAAACATTTTGTTTGGAAAAACCATTTAAAAATAACTGGTTAGTTTGGATACGCATGATCGTATGTCCAGTTCAAAAATAACATTGATCTTATGGGGTTAAAATCAACATGGTCGACAGCCTCTTAAGTGAAGATAGAAGAAAATGGAGGAGACAAGTACATTACTACAACTTTTTGTAGAGGACCTATATGTCCTCTAGGTTGAAGGAAAGATTACCTAAGGGACTGAAGATAACTTCCAGATAGATCCAGTTCCACAAGGGCAGGTAAATAGATGTAAAGTCGCTGAAGGGAGGTCCGAGTGGCTACTACCCTTAGCTTTACAGACGTGAGAGACTCATAGTCTGATGTACCACACGATTGAGTCTAAAACATAATAAACATAGATGTATAAAAAAGTCTAAAATAATATGGATAGGCCGCTTGGAAAGTAACCTACTGAATACACCTGTGCAAGAGAGAGATAGATGAGTGGTGGAAGTGAGAGAGAGAACTTTCTTCCCCTACTGTGTTATTCTATTTAATATTTTCATGGTAACTAGGAAGTTGGTAGGCCACAGGCCCACAACACAGTACCGAGGCATGCTCACTACGTCATTAGCAGTGGTGGTTTGATAATCACCAACATATAAAGCTTAGAACGGATAAATTAAATTATTATTTAGTATTCAGCATTATAATAACAATAACACAACAAATAATAATGTATATAATAAATAGCAACTAGACAAACCTATACAGTTAATTACAATTATTTTATTCAACTAAACACTAATGTGTATGTTGAACACTTTAAAGCGCAGTTAGTTACTAACTATACAATTAATATAAACCAAAATATTGGTCTGAATATAAATAGAATCCAAAATTTTCAAGTCAAAATTTATTCAAACAGGTCTCTAAAGCCGCCTTGGGATAGAGGTGAGGTAGAATATTGCACCCTCAAAGTTGATTCTCTAAACCTTCCTGTGTATACAGACTATACACATACCCTTAATTCACAAAGGGTCTGAATCATATCAACTTAAGTAAGATTCTCTAAAGAGTAATCAGAGCATACTCTGAAATCAATCTCTGTTTGTCTGACTGATTGCATATTACTCTTCACAAGCAACATGTTTGAAACTATCTGTAATGTATTTGGTTTATTATTCCAATCATATGTTTTTGGTTGTCATGGTTTTTATATACAAACTGAATGAATGTTGTTTCAAATAAATGGAGAAGTTTAATTATAAATTGTAATATTTATTAGTGGTGACGAGGATAAAAATGCCAAGGAAGCGGCATCAATATAATGAAAAAACGGATTTGGATGAAAAAGAAAATGAAGGGAATAGCAGAGTGAACAACAAAAATGAATTAAGTAGTTCATGGCAACTAAGTAGTTTACCCAGTGTTGACAAGTCAACCTGCAATTGGGATCAGTATTACAGAAGACTTCTCAATAAATTTGTTCCAGCGGAAATACCTATGTCTAAACAGGTTTTGGCATTACTTGATATAATTGGGGAATAAACTTAAACCAAGTTAAGTGACTTTTGTTCACCTGATCCACCAAAGAACAAGTCGTTAAATGAATTACTGGAAATTTTTGAAAAACATTAAAACCCTGTTCCTAAAAAATATGCAGAAAGGACAAAAATATTCAGGACTTTTCCGTAGAGTTAAAAAATTTGTCTAAACATTGTCAGTTTCCAATAGCATGGCTGGATGAAGCTTTAGTAACACAATTTTAATTGAGGTCAGCGATGAGAGTCTAAGGTTAAGTTTATTTAATATAGAAAATTTGAC
Source organism: Stictocephala bisonia (assembly GCA_035578905.1). Classification (NCBI taxonomy): domain Eukaryota; kingdom Metazoa; phylum Arthropoda; class Insecta; order Hemiptera; family Membracidae; genus Stictocephala; species Stictocephala bisonia. The sequence goes on from JAQJVL010000885.1 coordinate 276,734, forward strand.
CTTTAACAAAGCAATTGAAGTAGGCTTAGGAAATTTTTCAAATTGATACAGGAGCTTATATAAGATTGATAGGTAAAACGGTTTTATCAGCTGTTCCAAGACTCTAAATAAAAATCGGACAATATATGCCTTAAAACTTACACAAAAGAACGTATAAATTTACTTGAACAGATAAAAACCAATATATGTGTTAATAAACAAGAGAAATTAGTGACTCTTTATGTTGTGAACAGGGATTTTAACAGTATTTTTGGTATAGAATGGTTATGGTGTTTTAAGCTGGACTGTCAGGAAATCATTTCTAATTGTAAAGCAAACAGTTACGATTCGATAGTTGGTGAAATAAAGGGTGAGCCTGAACAAAATAAAATACTACAACAGTTACTAGAATCGTATAAAGAAGTTTTTCAAACTGGTGTTTGTAAAATAAGAGGCATTTCTATTAGGTTATCAGTCAAGGAAGGTACTAAACCCATTTACAAGAGGGCTCGACCTGTTGCTTTTTCTTTAATACCCAAAGTATCAACGGAGCTTGAAAGACTGGAAAAGGAGGGGATAATATCTCATGTTAACTTTTCTGACTATTCAACTCCAATTGTTTCTATTTTTAAAAGGAGTGGGATTATGTGGAGATTTCAAAGTTTTGCTTGCAGATGATTATCCTATTCCAAATATAGATTACCTTTTGTCTGAAATTGGAAACATAAACCAAATACATTACAATTCCTCTCAACTAAAGCAATTATTCTATAATTTATTTAGACGTTAGTTAAAATTAACTTTCCTGATTTGGTCTATGTGTCGCCTTTGTGATACTCCCTCAACATTTACAACATAATTGAGTCCTTTATGGGTAGTTAAAGAAGGGAGTGAGTTTTAATTTCAATGACAAATGTAATTGCCAAATAGCCAGAGCAACTAGGGGACCTTCAACTTTATGTGGAATCTGAACCACAAAGAATTAACATTGATTTTATTCTACAGAGATATCTGTATGGTAAAATCAATGGTATTAGTCTGACTTTTTCAGCTAATTGATAAGCCTGATGCTTAGTTCTCTCCCCTGCACAACATCTTTGTGACACTGACTACCACCCAACATGGACACCCCAGAATTCTCTAGTAGTGTCCACGCTGATAGCAACCATTGAGCCAGGTAGGTATTAGGAGGCATAGAACCTATCGCCTACAATCTCCAAAACTCTTCAAGTATACTGTATTTTATCAAAATATAATCAACTTACCAGTAATTGTGAAAGGGAGTTATCAGTGGGTAAGATGTCTGGAAGTGTGATAACTGGAGGAGGCAACTCATCAAACAAGTCATCCTCATCAGATAACAATTCATTGATAGAAGTATCATTTGACATGTCTTCTTGCTCCTGTTCCGGGAAGTTCATGGTATATGGAGCCATTTGGTAAAAATCTGCACAAGCAAAAGAAAATATAGTTAATTCAATACTCTCATTTATTTATATAAATGGTTTACAAAAACCTTATTCATAAGGCAACAAATTTGTCATCATAAATATACTGTCACTTAATATTAAAGTTAACAATGCATGTTTTAAAATAATACTAGATTCATCAACTAACTGCTTTCTTGTGACACGTAAGTAGATTATGATAAAAACACTTGTTCACAAGCCAATTTTGCAGCTCTTTTTAAAGGACTTGTTTCCTACTTCAAGTACATAGGAAGTTTACTAAAGAATTTCTTACTAATATACAAGAGCTTGGATTCATATATCTTTAATCTATGACACAGCAACATTAGTTTACCCTGTATTATGAGTAGGTAGGGTTATTTTCAATTCCAATGTTATTGACAAGCCTACAGTACATTTACGAGGCAAGGTAAATGTCACCAAAACTTCTCATTCCAGGGGTCTACCCAGGGCCCCCGAGCTTGTAGTTACGGTGCTGTGGCGCAATGCTGTAACTCAGCTACTTGGGGACAGCTATTTACAGTGTACACTTATAAAATGAATGATATTGTAATTTCTGAGCTTCAACCACACTTTTTTGCCTTTTTTGAACATCAAAAAAAGTAGCTTTAATCTTACTAATACTGATAATTATGTTTTAGCAGCTGTTTTCATAATAATAAAGTAGCATTAATAATTATATAATGTATTAATAATACTAAATAAATGGATAAACAAAATCTTTCCTTTGATTTTGACAGACTCCACCCATACTTTCCTTTTTTACCAAAAACAGTTTTACAAACAAGCAGCAATAATATTTTCAGAAATAAATATAAACAAATCTTATATAAAAATGCAACTTATAGTCTGTAACATCATAAACCAAACTCAAAAATCAATTCCAAAGTAATTAATAGTTTAGGTTAAAATTTATCATATACATAAATATTCTATTAGATTTTTACTGAATTGGTTTGTTAAAATAAAGGTATAGGGCAGTGGTTCCTAAACATTTTCGAACCGTGCCTCCCTTAGTATTTTCGGCCGTTCTTCACACTGTCTTGTACATTGAACCACCGGGAGGGGGTGGGATTTGGGATTTAGAAACCATTTCCTATTCTATCTTCAAAAATACACACTAAATGATTATTTCTGTGCTGGCAACTAGTAACATTGCAAGGAGTAACAAATGGTATTGGTGTATTGTGGTTAAAATTTAAGAAGTCTAACTTGCAAAGAAGTATTATTTGGTTATTTACTTTTATTGTGTACGGTAGGAAAATAAAAATTAATTAATCCTCATATTAAATGCCCATGACTATACTCAACTTCCTATCAAATTGTATGTTAAAATATAAAGCGGCGCCCTTGGATATTTTCCTAGGCATACCATGGCGTAGCAGCACACATTTTGGGATCTACTGGTATAGGGTAAAAGAAATTACACCTTTATTTGTTCCACCCACAATCCTTTTTGTGCTGTCCATGACTGGTTTTGAAGTTTTCACTTCATCTTCAGGTGGGACTAAAAAATTCACTTATACAGCTAATATTAAATTTCCTAGTCTAAAACATGACCTAATCTATCCTACACTAATTCTTCACTAGAGTAAATTTTAGTAGTCTAGGATGGATTAGCTCATGTTTAATGTTATTTATTTATTTATATATTATTAGTAAAGTTACTTTATAGTGTAAGTGAATTTTTAGTTTCACCTGAAGATGAAATGAGAACTTCGAAACCGGTCGTGGAAAACAGAAAAAGGATTGATGGCAGAACAAATATAGAGGTAGTTTCTTTTACCCTATACAGTAAACCCTCGATTTAACGGACTGTATGGGTTACGCTTTAGTCTGACAAGGTGATTTCGTTACCGCTTGGCAAACCGGAGAAATTACAAACTTAACTACTGGACACACATTTAGCGAACTAATGAATGCGGCCTCTGTTTCCTTCTTCTCTGTAGATGCTACAAGCTGTATCATAGTGTATCAAAATAATTAACCTGTATCTTTTATAAATTAAAAATTGTTATTACAATTATTCCTTCAGTTACAATTATATAGAAATTCAGATACTGGAATGCAGCTGTAAGATGCCAATTAAATCCGGGGTCCGTTAAATCGAGGGTTTAATGTACCTTTATTCATAGAAGTAGTTTTAAGAATTAAAACACATCTTATATTTCTTTTATACTATTATTTGCTAAATTGGATTGGAATTAGTTTTCTTTAATCTTAACTTTTCATGGCAACATAATTTACAATTTGCTCTTTGATTCCTCTTATACACAAGAAAAGAAGTTTTATATATTATTTTTTAGAACCAGAGCAAAGGGGGCAAAAATATAATCACAAGTTTAAGTAAACATTTCACCAAGGTATACAGGTTCGCAAATTTCAAAATATCTGAATATTACAACAAAAAACACTTATACAGTATCTAAATTAATTCAAAATGTAATATTTAAAAAAATAATGCAATACTTACTAGAAACTAATAGTTAAATTTATAATTCTTTATAATATAATACTTAAAGAATTTTTTTAAATGTAATACTAATAGAAAAAGAAATAATGCCTAAGATGGTGCAGTTTCAACTAGTTTTGTAAAATAGATAGAACTATTTGAAAAGATTAAAAATGATCCATATTCTTGTGATGACAATTTTGATAAAAACCATGTAAAGTCTCTATGACAAATATTATGTTATGTCCAGAAAGTTTTACTCCTCAAAGTTTTTAAACTAGGTGGCCATATTAAAAAAAATGAAACAGTAAACCTTGAGGCTGTTTGGTTTAAAACTTTGAAAACTAACATTTAAAATATAAAACTAATTTAATTCTATGGCATACCTTTTAGATCATTTTAATGTTATTTCCTAACTTGATGTTTACAAAACCATGATTAGAAGATTTTAGGACTAAACACAAGTAATGAAATCTTTCAAAATTTGTTTATTTACTAGACAACTTTTTTATTGACAAACATATCACATTATTACCTAAATAAATAAACAATCTGTTTTCAACTGCTTTACTACCATAACAGCTGTGATAAACAAGCGGTTGCTTAGCAACCCAGGAGAGGCTAACCTCTTTAACTTTAAGTAGGTCAAGGCAGTTTGAATGTTATATTTTGTTATATTTGCATTTCAGATTTTGTAATTTTTAAAAATAAATGAATAGAATAACTATAAATAAATTGAAATATATATGATATGGCAAGAAGGTAATGTTTCTTGTCCTTCTTTGTTTAGTGTTAAAAATAATAGTTTGAATGTTTAAAGCTGATAATGTACTCTTTTGTATGATTTATTGTTTATCGTCATATAATTTGAGAGTTAAGTATGACAGTAAGATGGAGCACCAAACAATTAAATAAAAGTCAGGGATTGAACAGACCTGGATGGATTCACTAATAAAAATCCCGTCAGAGGACAGCAAGTGAAACGTGAAATAACATCGAAACCTCTGTGTAACTTCACAGTTAATTACTGTCATTACAAGCCTTAGTAAAAACAAAGAAAATTGAATATTTATCTATATAGTTTTCACCAAAGTCAAAAAGATTAGTTGAATTTGTCCAATTGACTATATATTTGAACTTTTACAATCAGTAAAATTAAAGCTTTAAAGCATAATTTGTACATTTTACAAAACTTAGGTATTTAAATAATTTTGTATCTTAATTTTAACTCCCACTGTTGAGTCAACTGAAGAATAGATAAAAGGCTCAGTGGTGCTAGCAAGTTACATTGCCTATGGGGGGGGGGAGTTAGAACAGCTTTTACATTTGTGGAATGTAATACACATAATGTTCAAAAATTGCTATACATATGTCGCTTAGAAAGCGATCTACTGAAAGCACCAGTGAAAGAGAGATGTACTGAGTGGTAGAAGTGAAATAGAAAACTACGCTTCCCCCAATGTGTCATTCCATTTAAAAATTATCACGGCAACTAGGAATATGGTAGGATGCGGGCTGGCAGCACAGTAGCAAATGTGTATGTCATTAGCAGTAGTGACCATTGGTTGATTTCATTGTCAACGAATCAAACTTAGAAAGATTAAATTGAATCATTATGTAATACAAATAATAATTAATAATCAGAATGGATAATAATACAAGCAGTAAATAGCAATCAAACAAACTTGCACAGTTAATTACAGTTTTTTTTTTCAACTAAACACTGTTACGGTAGTTGATCACTTGAAGGCGGAAGTTAGTCATGCCCATGACAGACTGAAGCGAAGCAGTCCTTCTGAATTTACCATATGTGCTAACATAACATTCAGTTCGCTTACTATCCGGCCGAATTTTAGTTGTTAATTTCATAAAAGAATCTATGGCATACTATAAAATGACAACACATAAAGAGAACATTAATATTTCATTTTGAAATTTAAACCAATTACCACTGTGCAGGTATGGGTCTGTAGGTGGGTGGGCAATCCAATTGTGTGTGGGCAGATGGAGGTTCATTACCAACGAATGTCCATGGGTGGTGGGAGAGACATTCCCACAATATGTGGTTGGTGGGAGGAAGATCCATTACCACTGTAGGGGGATGCCTAGTGTAGAGTCCCATATGGCTTTCTATCCTAACCTCTGATAGAGCTGAGGCATCAGTTAATGTTCTACCCGGACCCAAACATGTATATTGGCATTGACCCTCCCATCCCCCCATTCATGTTCTTATATATGAGACGCCAACACAACGTTGTGCGTATTTTAAGGTAAATATGAATGATTATATGAGTGTAGACTGAGTTCGACTGTTCCTCAGAAAGGGCTATTTGTTAATAGCCGAATAGCCAGGGCAACTAAGGGACCTACAGCTTTATGTGGAATACGAACCACGAAGTGTTGGTCTGATTTTTAGCTAAATTACAAACCTAATACTCAGTTCTCTCCCCTACACAACATCCAGACACTGACTACCACCCAACATGGACACCCTAGAATTCTCTAGTAGTGTCCACGCCGATAGCAACCATTGAGCAAACGCCATGCCGGTATTAAGAGGACTGAGAATAGAATCATGTAAAATATTGCTAGATTTATGCATCTTTGAAAATGTAAAAGTTGATTTATTTCAAGTTCATATTTGCATAACTCTAGTATAAGTTACACTAAATATCTAGTTTTAAAATTTGGTATAAAAAACTATATAAAAAATTCCCAAGTTTTAATATTCTACATAGTCAAATATTATGAAAAAGTATTTGCCATACAGACTGATAAAAATCGTTTTACATAGCATGTTCAGAATAGTGCGCTGGTTTTTTGTTGACATTCAAAATATCTATGAGAAGGTATAGCAAACATGAGCTGACATGCAACACTCTGACCTGACATGCAACCTTATTGTCAGCAGTTGGAGTGTTCATGGACATAAAGAAAATATTACTGCACTAAAATAAGAAATTGTTTTGTGTACTTTGCTGTTAATTCAAATGTTTGACCGTTTGAACTGAAAACTGTCCTCAGTTTTTGCAAGTTTAAGCAATTCTTTATTTTATTAGCCTTTACGAATATTGAATTTCTCTTATATGTGGACTTGAAGCTTTGGAGCATTTCATAAATGAATAGTTACAATTTAATAAGTAATTCTGACAGTGATTTAGTTATATGGCCCAAACTGTAGGAGTTTCCTGTTATAGTATAACAAATTCTCTATCAAACATTTAATTTGAGCGTTATTAGAATTCATTTTGGTGTGTTATAAATTCTGAATTTATTGTGACCTTAATTTAGATACCAAAAATTAAACAATTTTAGAGAGTCTATTTAGAGAATGATATACATTAAGAATTAATTCATTATTAACTGAGGTTTTTAGAATCTCAATCATTTCAATCTTTCCTAATTTCTTTTTAATTTTTTCTCAATTTTCAGTATTATTTTATTTATAACATTTTTCTGGTTAGAAAAAGGCAGAATCATGGAAGGAATAATTGTAATTTTATTAATTACCATCATCATGACTGTATTTGCAGTCCGTCGCATCAAAAATAAAACAATAAGCCTTCCCCAGTATTTCCAAGCTCCTCAGGGCTTATCCAAGAGAGACGCAGCTATACAGCAGGAAAGTGCTGCACCAATAATTCAGACCTGCTCACGAAAGGCTGTGTTCCTCCCACTGTTATCAACTCTTCTGCACTATACTATTTATCAAACTGGAATTGGGGCTAGGCCCCAGGTAGGTTCACTCACACACACGCAAGGGATTAGGACCAAGCCGACCCACCCAGGGCCGGCCGCAGTTCCGCTTGATTAGTCACTTAGTTGACTCTTCCAATCAATCAGTTTTTTTTTTAATTTTGCCATTTTATCTCAAAATGGTTAATAAATATGAAATTTACTCAAAATTACAAGGAAAATGATACCAAACAATCTGTGATTTGCTGAAGTGAATCTTAAGTGAATTAGTTACAGCATTGAAAAATAATGCATGATTTATAAATTAGTGTGAATAATTTTCGTAAGATAAACTAAAGTAAATAATATATTGTTTGGTATAATTTTTCTTGTAATTGTGAGTAGATTTCATATTTATTAACCATTTTGAGATAAAATGGCAAAATTAAAAAAAAATACTGATAGATTGGAAAGGTGGACTAAGTGACTAATTAAGCGCAAGTGTGGCCGGCTCCGGGTGGGTCAGGTCGGTCCTAATCCCCCGCGTGTGTGTGTGTGTGGACTTATCTGGCGTCCAGCTGCACTCCCAGTTTGATAATAGTATAATCAAAGAAAGAAGTAGTTATACTGCAGGAAACTGCTCCATCAGTAACTCAGAGCTGCTCAGGAGAAGGAGTTATTCTCCATACCAAGCACATGAAGCAGCACTTGACAATTCTAATGAAGTAATAGTTGCTGAAGAACCTCACATGTCAGGGTCGTTTAGGGATGTGAGTGGACCTTGGAGGGGGAGACTACGACCAATGAAGCGTATTAATTACAACAATTTGGCGCAACATTCTTGATTGCTATACAAGCAACAAATTTAACAATATAACAAGCTCTGTGAAATTTTTTACAGTTAATCCTTTGAAAATATTTCATTTTATATAAAATTAAATATTATTATTTTCGATTTTAACCTAATTAAGAGAGCATATTAACTTGAATATCTTCATTATTTTCTCGTCTTTTGTTTGTTTTCCTTTCTTTCCAAACTCTCTTCATGCGGTTCACTGTGTTCCCTGTTTCACTGTCCTCTCCCCTTCTCTGTTTTTTTCTAACACTTCTTGTTCAACATTTTGTTTTGTAATGGTGTTTCTAAATGTTTGTCGGTTATGTTTATAAAATTTTTGTGAGTATCAACTGTCTAAGGTCCTCTTCTATTTCAGTTGTCCATTTAGTTTTATTTTTGTTGGTGTTTGAATGTCATAAAGGTTTCTTATGATCCTTTTCTGATCCATTCTATATGTGTAACCATACAATTTTTCCTTCTTTTCCTGAAAGTGTTTGTTCCAGTGTGGTGGTATGTTTCTGATGATGGTTGTTATTCCATATTTTAAACGTCCAAAAATTTTAGGTACCACTAGTAATATATTTAATTTTATTTTGTTACTTTAAAAGAGCCAACTAAAATTATAAACCAAGTGTTCCATCTTTAGAACATGTATTTCTTAAAAAAATAGCTTGGGTTTGGTGAAAAGGCAAAATAATCTAAAAAAACAGACGATCTACTTATTTTAACATCTGGTAATATATGCCCAATTAAATTTACCTTTTAGCTATTTACTATATACTATAAAAATTAAAAATAAATTGTATGCACAATAGATTCAAGTAAAGTCTAGGTCAAGTAAGTAAATAAACTATTATAGACTTGTACTGACTAATAACAGCTGATATCTAAAATCAAGAGCAAATTGAGAATGGTTCACACAATTTTGTCCGAAGATACAAGAAAATCAATCACAAGTGTATGGCACCTGAGTTTATATTAATTTGATAAACTATTAATTTTATAAATTTTATAATAACTAAATTTATAATTAATTCACTTCCAAAAATGTAAAGAAAAAATCTAGACTTGTGACATACATTAGATTTTTTATCTTTAATTTGTTGGTTGGCTTGTTGATATCTTACTGGGAAGGCTCCTAAAGAATCTTGGGAACAAAGAAAAAAAGTAGCAAAAACTATTAATACAATTAAAAAGTACAAGTCTATCAGCATGTTGGATGTTTGGTTGATGTATACATAAATCAGCATTTCAAAATTGGTCTATAACATAGATGATTAAAGCCCAACTTCATACAGGGATTTCCCAATAGGCCCGGGCCGCCTATGGGTGCAAGCATGGTCAAAAGAAAAAAAAATTAAAAATATCTAGAAATAAAAATAAAAAGCCATAAATTAACATGTTTTTTTATTGATTAAACAAAAATCAGGTTAATACAACATTCTGATTTTGAAGTTCATTGGAACAAATAATTGTTGGTAAAGTTAAACTAATTTTCAACATTTTGCATCAACTTCGTTACAACATCGATCTCAAACAGGGGAAAACTGGCTGTTGGGATGTCGAGCGGTACGCATCGTATTGCCACTGCCAGCCCTGTGCAACTCCCATGTTCCGTATAGAGGAGGGTGACCATCTTAGTGATGCCAAATAATTACAGATTGCTCCGTGATTCCTCGTAGCGCTGGCTGTCCTCATTATTTGGCGCATACGAGATAAAATTCCATCGTGAGGTGGTGTTTAAGCAATTAACATGAAGGCCTGATATAATTTAATGGTTTTTAAGAAAGTAACTTTAACCAGACTAGGGGCGGAAAGAACTATTGGGTCTAGGGGCGCCAAAATGCTGACTTCATACGCTAAAGATTTTCAGTTCATCAGTGTCATAGCATATTTTGAAAGTGATCAGCTGATAACTACCAGCTGTCCATTTGACATTGGGCTATTAATTAATGACCCTTTCTAAGGAATTCTTGATACTCAATATTATAAATAATATTTCAGTATTAGATAAATACTCAAATATTAATACAATACAACAAACAGTTTTGTGTGTAAGTTAAGTTTCACATTTCAAAATATAATATATATATATATATATATATATTGTTTTTATATTTTGAAATGTGAAATGGTATTTATATTTCAATGGTAATAAATATTGAAATGGCTTTTATACATATTTATTACCATTAAAATAAAAACTAGATTGTTTTAAATTTGAAATATAATAAAACAATAACTAGTCTGAAACAAAGACTACATTCAATCGTGTACACTCATTGAAAATCCATATTCGTCCAAATCTTGACAATCGGCATGAATATTTTGACAAATAAATATTCAATTTAAGTACATTAAGATCAATTCTCAAATATATTTCAAATATTTGTGGATAGAATTTGTTAAGAGTTGTTTTAACTCAGCTGACTGAAAGGAATTCAATTCAATGAGCTAGCCACTTATTATACACTGATTATATAGTGATACAAAATCTATCTATATCAATTCACATCTGATAACAGTTGACCAAATAATGTGATAACATTTGTCCCACAGAATGGTAGTTTGTCACGTTCACTGAGACAGTAATTGTGTTCTGAGCAATTCATGTTGTCAATAAATCTATAACTCCATGTTTACAACTAATTCTATATACTAATGTATTGTTTTTCCTAGCTTTTTTAGTTAATAATATTGTCCGTAAAACATATTTACCCTCAATTATTCTGATTAATTGATAATGTGTTTATTAGATACGATAAACAATCATTTTAAAAATTTTGGGCCCATAAGTCTTCAGCTTCAATTTAAAAAATATTTAAATATGGTTAGGTTAAGTATGTAAAATATTAATATAGGTTGTATTGTAAGTAACATTAAAAAATTTATAGCCTCACATTTGTACGATATTTTATTTACTACAATCTAAATAAGTTTTAAAATCAAGTTAGTTTTTCAGAGCGGATAAAAAACATTAATACTTTTGTGGAAACTTCTGTAATTGTATAAAGTAGGTTTTATTGAAACTATTTATCGCCATGTATAGTACAATTATTGAAATATTTGTGTTGAGGTCTTCAAAAAGGTAAAATACTAATGAGATACAAACAAATTTTTCAAACTAAAGTAAATTTTAACAGTTCCAATAAAATAAAAAGAATACCTCTAAAGTTAAGGTTAAAGATCAATAGAATAATAATTAAGAGATATTATTGAGTGAAATCATATAAAATATCTTTCATTCTTTTCCTCTATTGAGCCACAGAGATTTTTTTTAAGTTTTCCTCTTTTTATAAAATAAATAATCAGCTTTCAGTAACTTTTCTTTCATTTTAATACTAGTTTCCATTCATACAAGTCCCAGGCACAAGTCGCGTGACATGTACCGGGCACAAGTGCCGCCAAATAGATTCTAGTAGCTTGGTACATTTTCCCTGGCACTTGTCCAACGATATCTTGCAGACGGTTTTCAAATGGCAACTTATGCTGGCACATGCTTTGCAACTTGTTTTGGGACAGATTTGTAGTAATGGAAACGAAGCGTCATACTATTACCTCAATTAAAACAATTCAAAATGCTTCTCCACATCTTCTATTCAACTCCAATTCTTGTTACCTAAAATATTGAATCTTCTCCACTTTTTCCTGAATTCACTTCTATCCTCAATTCAGTCTCAATTCTGTCCTCAATTCTGCACAATTACAACATTTCAGTTTAAATTTACAATTTATCCTCATAGTCTACAATACTACCTGTTCTCCTTCTTATTATTTCTTAATATTTCTTCAACTAATCTTTATTTATATGATTTATTCACCTTTTGCCAATTTGTAAAAGGCATGTGGTAATAATCAGAAGTTTAGTCAGCAACAATATAAAAAAATAGGGACAAAAGTCTATTTGGTATTATTTTATTAAGTAATTAAAATAATCATGTATGTTAAAGTCTTTCAGTGAAATAGTAAACAATTGTAGTTTTTTGTTACAGATAAGAGGATTTGGGTATTTTGAATTGAAATATTTTGATAAATATAACTAATCTCCAATGTCAAAAATATTATGAGTTAATTTTGGAATGAATGAAATTTTGGAATAAAATAATACGATTTTGAAAACTATCTAAACAGGAACAGTCATACTTTTGGAAAGGTTATTTAGACTTTTTCACGGCAAAATATAAAAGTTTATAAATACACTCTGTACCAAGAGAAAGAGGACACTAGCATTGCTTTTATATACAGAATAGATAGATTTCTCATCCAATGTTAAATGTTGTCTATAATTATCAGCTGGTTAGGAGTCTAGTAGTGGAGCGCTAGTATAGTCCTGTATAAATATAATACATTTTAAACCAGCTAGTAGCAGACCTCACTGGCTAAATTATTGGCAAAAACATTTATATCACATGACATATTATCCATTTCTAAGATGCCGATTGTAGAAATATAGGCGAATATTAGAGGTGAATGAGTGTGATGAGTGTAGTCATTGTTACTATCTGAGTTCGGCTTAGCTCAGAAAGGAATATTTATTAATAGCCCAATAGCCAGGGCAACTATGGGATCTACAGCTTTACGTGGAATCCGAACCATATAATGTTGGTCTGATTTTCAGCTAACTGACAAGTCTGACACTTAGTTCTCTTCTCTACACAACATCTGAACCTTGATTACCATTCAACATGGACACCTCAGACTTCTCTAGTATTGTCCACGTTGATGGCAACCATTGAGCAGACGCCGTTTCGGTATTAAGAGGATCGAGCATGGAACCCATCGCCTATAATCTCTGCAACACTTTGTCCCCAAGTACCTATGTTATAAATACTATTTGCAAGTAATAATATATAATGAAGAACACTAGTTTCTAGCATCTTTAGTTTGAATGTTATTTGTTGACATTGGATTGTTTAAGATTGGTAGACAATTATTGGAGATTTCCAATGTTTCAAGTGTTTAAGGAACAAACACAACGTTTCGACAGGTATAAAAACTCCTGTCATCATCAGTTTTTTTCACAACTATTTGAGAGTTACTGATTAATTTTCATCCCCTTTTCATGAGTTGTTCTAAAAATCCTAAGTTCTATGACTATGTTAATATTTTCCTGGTGATTTGTGTTATCAAGGAAGCCACCTTGCCTTCCATTATAAGGATTTAGATACTTCCTTACTGTCAATTATGATTTATATTGATGATTCTTCTCTCACGCAATAGTCTTCTCCAATGAATAATTTTGTCATACTTGAGTCTCCGACCCTCTCCCTGGTGTTGATTACTTGCGAGTTGCAACTACTTGCGTTGACTACTTGCGAGTCGACTGAGTTAGTTGACTATCGGAAGACGGGTTGTTGTCTGTCCGTCCCCAGACCATTGTGTGATTTGAACAGTAGTGGCAGTTGACTCTCCTTCCCCGCTTGGCTACCAGGCAGCACATTTACCGGTAGCTGACGCCCACCTTCTTCAGTTGAACATTACTTCACTTGATAACGTTTCATGCTTACATTTTTAAGATATGTATTTCAAATTTTAATATCCTTTTAGGACAAGTATGACTATAGCCCCCTGAGATAGATTTTATTCTAACTCCTTTGGTTTATTTTTTTTTTTAAATATGGAATTAGAAAAATAATTATTTGTATATACCAAGGTAATTAAGATAATATTACGTATATACAAAAATAAGAAATAAACCAAGGTACAAAATTAAAATGTGATCTCAGAGGGCTCAAGACAATTGTGGTATCTTTCAAAAAGTTAATTTTAAAATTGTACATTCATAAATAAAGCTGTAGTCGTAATTTTAATTGAACATCGGCCTTAAGGAGGATCTAATCTAATATAGTAGCAGGTGTAGCCGACTCTTGATATTGATCATTTCTCAGCCAGCTTTAGTATTATTAGATTATTAATCAATTCTGGTGTGGATTGCTTTCTAGGAGATAATATTACCCTTATTAAACACAATAATTTTACACAGTTAAAAACAAATTGATTGACAATCCATCATGATCATTAATTAATTTTCATTAGAATACAACTAAAAAAAAAATATTGACTATGAATAGTAAATGAAGATATTAAGGGGAAAATGGTAAGATGTTAAAGTAATAAAACGATAAAAGCTCCAATTCCACTTTAATGTAAGGATATGATACAAGAACTGGCCTTCATGCATTGTCCTCTAAAAAAGCTTGGAAAGTGATGAACAGCAACAATAGGTAGGGGGCGACGAAGGAGAGGGGGCGACAAGAGGACATGACAGCACAATAACAACATTTACCCCTACGAGCTTCAGTGTTACGAGTTTTCCCACAGCGATAACATCGTGCATGTCAATGTTTCCAGGTAATATTACTTTACAATTTAATTACTGTACATTTATATTAAAACTTTATACTTTATTTCATTTGAAGCTTATTTAAAGTATTTTTACTAAAATTGTTTATTTCATTATATAGTACAAATATTGAAACCAGTTAAAAACATTTGTGTTCGTTAAAGATGTACTTCATTCCGTGAAATGATAAAAATCTTATATACAGAGTTAAATGAATTTGTTAAGAGGAAGAAATAGACTTCACCCTAGATCTGTAATTCACAATGTGAATGCCAATTCACAATCTACATGTTTTGAACATGAATTCAATGTACAGTACATTAATATGAAGTTCCAAAGGTGGTTCTAAGACAATTAATGAGGGTAGGCATACTTCTACGATTTTTTTAGTTAGTTTTTAATATTGTTTTTGTAAAGTACTCAAAAATACTTCTAAACTAAAGCATCATGCACATTTTGTTTCCTCGTTTAATATTGTAATACAAAAATTCACTAAATAAGTAATAATTGTATTTTACAGTCTAATGAACATTATATAGTCAAGTTTCATTCGTTAAATCTTGACTGAGATAAAACAATTTATAAAAATATAATAAATTAGATTAATTTTTCACTTTTAATACTAGTTACAAAATTAATATCTTCCAGGTGTATTTTATTGTTATCAACGTTTTAAAGTATTACCTCATTCTTTGATTCTTTCGTTACATTTTATATGTGTTATGTTACTTAAGACATTATAAAATCTTCTCTATTTAATATTTTGTATGAATATTAATAGAGTCACATATTTTGAAGGCTTAAGAATTAAATTCAGATGAGTATAACAAAGTGAACAAAGCTTGTTTGTTGAATAGTAAACTCAATAAAGTATTAAAATACTATAGCATAAAGTAAGTACTAAACACTACAACAAAGTAATTCAGCAGGCTGTAAAATATGTACTTGTAAATTTATGCTGAAACATGAAAGCTTAATTTCCATTTACTGGTATTACTACTGGTGTTTAAGGCACTAAAGACAGCTGAATTTTTAGTCTTCCTTTGTGTCTGAACAATGCTGTTCAGAAAGATTGATTTGCAGTTAATATAGAAACATTTCTCTCATTCTGAATCATATTGACGGCATCAGAGATATGTACGTTCAGTGCTATATTATATTTTGGTTTCTTTCTGATTATGTTATTATATTACAGTATTTCTGAAGCTATAAGGATTTTATATATCTAGAATGTATAATCGACACAATTTTGCTATTTCGTACTTATTAGAAAATTGGGTTAATTTGTGTTTATTATCTTATCATAATATTGCAGTGATTCCAAACATAATCTGCATTACAGACTTTATGAACTATTTTTACTTATTACAAAATAAATAGTTTCAGTCAGTTCCAAAAACCGAACATTTAGTCATGGGCAGACGATAGCTTTAAGTTGGATCTTTACGTAACATAGACAAAACGGAAGAAGCCAAATATGTAGACGTTGTCATTGACACAAGTCTTAAATGGATCTCTGACGTTGACAGAATTAGTAAGAGGTTGAGCTCTGGACTTTATGTCATTTAAAGAATTAAGTCAATAAGTGATGTGCAAACAGCAAAAACATCTTACTATGCACTTTTTGAAGCACATTCTCAGTATGGCATAATAGTTCGGAGAATATTTACCTCATCCAATATTCAAAGAACTCTAATCTTGCAAAAGAAATGCATATGTGTACTTAGAGGGTTGAAGCTTAGAGACAGTTGCAGATCTGCTTTTGTTGAACACTATTCTAACATCAGTGTCACCCTATATCCTCCATGAAGTGACTTATGCACATGAGAAATACTAAGCCTCAGGCAACGACTTACATCAACATAACACTCGATATGCTGTAGACTCTACTCTACCTCAACACCACTTCACCTAGTTTGAAGAGAAACCGTCCTATAAGGGAGCACACTTAACATCAAATCTCAAATAAAAATAAAAAGACATTGAAGAACTGGCTCTTAACGCACCCATCTTATTCAATCAATGAATTTTTATCTTGGAGAACTGTTGACATCAACCTTATGTTAAAACTGACAAAACCAAGTTTTGTTTTGACTTTGTAATGTTAATATACCTGACGCTATGGTTTATGCTATTCTCTATGAATTATGCAAATAACGTCTATTGTTCACCGTAGACAATTAATATAATGAACAATTTTGTTCCATACAAAAACAAAAATCAATACTACAATTGTTGTCCAATGTAACGCACCATCAAGAACCTTGCTACTGTAAGTACCTTGACAACTTGAATTTTTCAAATTCAAGGTTAAGTCCCACCGTTGATTAAGTTTGTAATAATTACTATTACAAGGTTTTTGTAAAGTTTATGATTTTAGATTTACAATCATATCTGTTAAGTTGTTGAGGTAGGTTAGCAGCCCTGGGATGCAAGGTGGACTTGTGCCCCTCTTGTTGGCAACACTGTGTGCCAACTATCCTCCTTATCGGTCAAACACTACCACTACCACCACCACCACTCCATACCCAAGTGAGTAATACTAATGAATTAATTGAGTAATAATATTATCAATAATAATAATCCTTTAGCCCTTGCAACACAGGAAACGGATATATCCCCAGCCTCTTTAGGGCCGAAACGTGGTAGACGGATATATCTTCCTAACCCTATTTTATAAGATTTAATAAATTGTAGTTGCAGTGGGATCCGCTAGAGTTCAGGAAAATTTTGAATTTTCTTTCTAAACAACAGTTTGTATGATCTGAAAGTGATAGGCCGGTCGAAGTGGAAGGAGGGAGTGCTTTTTCAGCAAGCCCACTGCCAGTCTGAGGTTACCCATTACTTGTGAAACGGATATATCCTTGACTTGTTATTTTAGTTTGTGACAGTTTTGCTAATATTGTTTAGTTTTATTATTGTTAATGTACGTGTCTTACATAAATTATTTCCGATTTATTGTGTTTTATTGTATGCAGTTTTATCTATCAGCATCAGTTTTATTGGCCGTATTGTATTTTTACTATTGTTATACATTTTTCTTATTTTATTCCATTTATTTTCTATATATTTTGTCATTTTTTTATATTTTTTATTTCTATTTGATCTTGGCTGTAAACTAAGTTTAAACGATAAAATTATAAATATATATATTAGAATTTGTAAGTCAATTCTAAAAAATTGTAAAAATAAATTTTTGAATTATTTCTTAATACATTGGTAATTTTTTACACCTTATTGCATCCTCTAGCTAAAACAAAAATCTGTGTTAAGAAAATTACATTGTTATATTTTTAAATAATTACACTTTTTCAGTAAAATAAGAACAACTTATTCTTCATTGCAAGGGTTAGAACACTTATTTCATGAACGATAAAAAAGAAAGATTATAAAAATTATTAATTTTGCTATTGAGGTTTTACATAAAACAAAAAATTTTAAAGACATACAGTACATTGACTATCATCTGTCACAAAGTCAAAATTAAACCATACATTATAATAAAATAGGGCAGTTTTATGAGTTGTAGCATACAGGGTAAAACTTTTTAGTTTGCCTTTTATTACAGCCGTTCATCTTCCAGTCCATTTGCATGTCAAACTAGAATACGTTTAACACATTAATTTTACAGAAATGAAGTGTTCAATAATATTTTTCTTCAGAGTTGTAAAATATTAGAAAACTATAAAAAGGGGAGTAAAAAGTTTATTATAACAATTGTAATTTTAATGGTGATAGAATCAAATTAATGTCCTCTGTATAAATAGATTAATCAGTCTAACTAATAATTGCTTAATGCGTTGTTATTTAAAATCAATTTGATACACTAAAATTCAGTATCTTATTTATTGGTATTATAAAAATGATTTTACTAATTTTGTTTGCTAAAACAATCATCATACAAAAGGCGGAATAATTTAACATTTAAAAATAGTTTTACACCTGTCTTGGATTTTTATCAATCCATTTTTTTTAAATAAACTGTATTTTGAATTTGTAAATGTCACACAGTCATAATGACTAGCACTTGTAGATTTTACTTTAATTTTTTTTTTTTTTAATCAGCAGACTTTCAAATATTATTCTATACTGCATCATATGAAAAAACATATGGCTGTTTTACATCTAAACATTGCATGGTTTCAGGAGTTACTTTTTCAACAAATGATCAAGTCAAATGTATTCTCAAAAGTGATGATCAGCTTCGAAACGAACTTTTGCGAGGAAAAAGGCTAAAAATTGCAACCTTACAAGTGAGTAAGAATTAAATTTTGAAATTGGATGTAAATGCAACAAATAGCGAATAGAGAAACTTTATCTCTAAACCTATCCATTAGCAAGATATAAGTTATGTATAATGCATCAATTTAAATATTAATAAAATGTAAAATAATTATTTCACAAATTTAAACGAAATTATGTTACTAATACAAGACTAAAAAACAATATCAGGAAGGAAAAGTTTTATATATCTGCGCTGTTTCCAGGTAGACAGCTCTTTATGAACCTTGTTTAATTTGCCATGGAATAATTCTAATTGACAAGACTTAAGTCATTCTTAAAAAAAATGTTCAAAGTGAACAAAAACAGCAAATGAAAAGGCTAAGAAGGCTAAATTAAAGAGCTTTATTGCATTTCAATTAAAGGCCATGTTTGTTTTTGAAAATGTTGCTAGAACAGAACTAATGTTTATCTGTAACTTCTGCAGGATGACATGCCGATGTCGGGGGTGAAACAAAATGGCACAGAGCTGCTGCTGGACGGAGTTGCTGCAGAGATGGTTGAAATACTGCGGGAGAAATTCGGCTTCAGTTACACTGTTGTAACTCCAAAGGAAAACATTCTAGGAGATGAGGAAGAGGGCATCTTCAGTATGCTCTACAAAGGCGTCAGTATACTTGATTAATTTTGACAAGATAAATATTTGTTTAGTTATATAGCCTTGTCATACTCACCAAAAAACATCATTGCATTTGTAGATCCCAGGGATAAAAAATGATTGAAAACTGTTAATTTTATATTACAACTAAGGTAAATTTACAGCTGTAGAAACGACTTTAACACAATGGAAAAAAATAACTTTTTATAATTGATGAGCATTTACATTACGCTTGCAAAATGATCATCTATATATTAGACTTTGGAACAAACAATGTTGAAAAAATCAAGACACAGTTTCACATATTTGGTAGTACTGAAATATTTTCAATGATTACTTCTTAATGTTCACACAAGTCTCCATTTTACTGTGAAAAACAGATAAAAATGATAAACAAATTTTTGAATTTATATACATATTTTGTATAGTTTAAGGTTTTTTTTAAATATATAACTTTACTTCCACACATTCTGGAGACTGGGGCTTGATATGCAATTTGGTCATATATATATATATATATCATTTCATTTAATATTTCATTAAATTACACCTAAAACTCAATGCAGATGAACTGCAAAGATGACTAAACAGTGCATGTACGATAAATGGAGCAATTAATTTTATTTCTTCATAAAATTTTGTTTCTATAATTGTAAACGGTACAGGGCATTTTAATCATTTCCTAACCTACTTATATTTCACAAATGAAAATAAACGTCACTGCTAAAAATGTGCTATTGTGACCAGCTGGTTTACGTGCATATTATATTCAAATCATATCATGTAAGTTTATCACTGTAACCAGATGAATGTTTATTTTTAAAAACAAATATACTTACTTTATTTCACATCACATCAAGTAAACAGTCAACATTTATTTTTCTAAAAACTGAAGTAAAAAATAATGACTAATAGTATCGAATTAAACCACAGCAAAAGATAATATTGGGTGTAGGTAGTATAAAATAATAAAACTCTCATGGAGATGGTTTAAGGCCACTGGCCTTATCTTTAGTCCATCACAGAAGAGAGTTTTACATTAATTTATATTACATTAATTTATTAAATATATTTATAAATTTAATGCACTACTACAAAGCCTTTATCTCTTTACTATCAATCGAAAAATTATCTGGAATAGATAAATACTGTGTCAAACTTGTGTGCCAGGAAGTTGACATGGCGGCTGCCTTTCTGCCTGTGGTGCCTGGTAGTCATCGTATGGTGCTCTGGGGTGTGGACATGGTTCAAAATGACTATTACATGTTAATGAAGCGTCCCAAGGAATCAGCAACAGGATCTGGCCTCCTGGCCCCCTTTGACACTGAGGTAAGTAAGGCAGTAGATTGTCAAATAAGATGGTCCACAACAATACGAAATGGGATGAAACTTCTTCTTTATGAAAAATAAAAGTTGAATTTAAATGTATGAAAGGAAATCCAGTAAATATAGTTTTTTTATTGTACTGTAAAGGTACAATATTTTTTTATTGTAAATATAAGGCCTCATTGTACTGAGGCCTTTCAGTACAATGTTACCATCATTATACTCACACTTGATGATTAGTTAGTTAACAAAGCTGAATTGTTCATTGACTCGTAGAGAAGAAAGAAACAGAGATGCTAGAAAGAAACGTTCTAAATGGATGTTGAGTAGCTATATTTCCTGTTCTTCTTGTAGATGGAATGACCGTACCTTGTCAGTCCCTCCCTTTATTCCCCTACATCCTCAAATATAAATGTAATAATTATTAATGTAGATGTATAAAGATTTACGTTAGTTGTCATCTATTTAAAACTGCCACTTAGCCAGTTCACTGCGGCCATAAGAAAGCACCCTCTGTAATTAACTTACATTTAGATATTATCATTACAAATAAAACTATTTGAAGCTGAAAAATTAATTTTCTTCCTAATGTCTCCAGGTGTGGTTGTTGATCCTGTTGTCGCTAGTGGTTGTTGGACCCATCATGTATCTAGTGATGTATTTGCGGGCGCGCATCTGTCATGACCCGGCAATCAAGGTCTATCCACTATCCGCTTGCGTCTGGTTTGTATACGGAGCTCTCATGAAGCAAGGATCAACCCTCACCCCGATAACAGGTTAGCTGTAATTATTCTTCCTCTCTGATTTTTTTTATCATCTAAGGTACTAAAAATGTGTGTCTTGTGATGTGTCTTTATTTGTATACTTCTGCAAGGTGTTAGTGGACCTAAAGTCCTTTAACCCAACCAAAAATTCCTAAGATATTGGTCAAAATTTTAACCATAAACCCTTTTTAATTATGAGGGAAAACTAGTAATTTAGCTATAGAGAAATAATTGTAATTGCTATCTCATAATTTTAGATTATGACAAGTGATAGCCTGCTAGCTTTATTGAATGTGGTATAACAAAAATGTATTGGAAATAGTTTTTTTGAGAACTATTTTGTAAGTTTTTATTCTTCATCTTAGACTATAAGTACAATATTTAATTTTGATTATTTCAATCTTGACTGTAAAGAAAAAAAAACTCTTGAGACTTATTCATATTACTTTATCAAACTAACAGTCAAAATAAAAGTCTAAGTAAATTATTATATATAGTTTAACCAACTAATATAATACTCTATGTCATCTAATAAGTTATCAAAACCCATTGTTTAACTGTTCTTGTCTAACAATAATCTATTCTTATATTTTATTTAAAATAAATATCGGTCAAACAAATACTAAATAAGAGAATTAATAGCTGTTGGTCTATCATAAAATAAATGTAAAATATGAGTCAAGGAAAATGTGTTTAAAGAGTCCAGGCTGTGATCAAGGGGTTGCCAAACATTGCTACCAACTGAGCAAATATAATCAGCTGAGTGAGCAAACAAATTGTATTGATGAAACAACTGAAGTATCGACCAATCTTTTTTAAAGGGGCTTTCAACATATTTATTTTCTTTTTAATAATACTTTTTGTTTGCTTTTGTGTGGCAATTTTATTAGTTTTTACAAATGCAAGGGGAATATTAATAACTAGGGGACATCCTATAAATATATTTACTTTGCTCAATTCTTGAACTGCAACCTATTTATAGTTGCACCCAACAGAAATAAACACCCAATGTTATTTCATAGCAAATTTCAGAACTTTTTATTCATTTTATTTAACAGATGATGATTTCAGACAACCAGACAGACATGCATTCGGTTTTTTATATTTATAGATCAAACACAAATCTCACTGAATCAATCAAAGTTACTCTCTCAAGAAATATCTATAACCTTCTCAATAATCTAATAAATATCATTATTTAGATTCTAACAACTGTTAAAATTTTATAAACATCATTGTTTACATTTGAACAGCTGTTACTTTTTGATTAATTTAAATCTCCCTCGATGTTATTCTTATGGGCCAAAAACATACTTTCTTTGGGGGCTCCCCATTCCCTTCATGGTGAAAATATTGAACAACTAAGATCTTATTGAACGACTATAAAATAGAGGAAATTTGTTGACACCTAAAACGTTAAAATTGGTCAAGAAATAATGGGAGGAGTTGCTTTAAGAAAAACCGGCTTGGATTTGAAAACAAATTTGCCCTAAAGTTCTCATTAAAAATTAATTATAATTTATTGCAGGAAGGATTGCTTGTTTATCTACATCTTTTAAAAATATTAATTTATAACTAATTAAAATCTACATTAAATATATAATCAATAAAAACTGTGATAAAAAAATTATTAACATATAAAAATAAAATTGTGTATTATATTAAAGTGTTCAAGTTATAGAATGTTACAAAATGCTATCTAATTTGTTTTCTTAATCACCCGCTTTGGGGTAGAGTAAATCATTATTTATGTGTGCATTGATCTCCTTCTGTTTTCTCCAATATTCTTCCATTCTTTTTGAAAGAGTTCTAATTTAATTATTATATTTATTTTCTCCCATGTGCGTTAGCATACAGAAAGTATTGTGATCGTCCAAAAAAAATTTTTTTTACAAAATCCATTTTAGGGTCCCCTGAACCCAAAAAAGTGGTTTATTTAAAGTAAAATGTTGGATGTCTCTCCGTATGTGCACTTCGCTGGAGAACAGAGAGATAAATTTTTATGACATTTGGTATGAAGGTGTAAATTCCAGACCGTTTTTTTCACTTTTTTCAAATTTTTATGGGCAAAAAACACACAAAAATGGAATTTTCTCAAAAACGGCTCTTACGATTTTGATTAAATTTTCAGGAAAGATGTGAATTAAATTCAAAATATTTAAGTGAAAACTGCATGTCTCTAACTTGACAAGGTTTAAGATATAGAAAAAAAACATTTGGGAATAAAACTGGTAACTTTCAAAGCTTTTATTTTTTAGTGTTTAATATGAGGTAAAATTTGTGCCAATTTATTTACTTTGGCACAAACAACTGTTCATCAAATAGCGCCACCAATATTTCAAGGTAAATTCTCACTAATAAGCGCTGATTATAGTTATTTAAACAGCTGACAGGTGTATTTGAGTAGCAATTTGATGCCATTTCTGTCTGTTTTAACAAAGAAATTATTCAATATTACAGAACTTACTTGGTTGATAATCAGTTTTCATTGAATCTGTAGGCGAACAATCAAAGTCAGTAGCTCCAGTGACTGATTAGTTTTTGTTTTTTTTGAGATTTTACAAATTAAATATCTTTAATTACATCTATATACTATAAAGCTCGATGTAGTAACTCACTGACTGACACTAAATGTTGAGGCACTTCCCGGCGTCCCACCCCCAACATATGTATACTTGAATTGAAGCTCTCTGTCGGAAACCTCCAGAAAAATTCACAAAAGTTTACTTTTTTCACTCATAAACAAGATGGCGGCTTTTTAAGGCTCCAATGTATTTCTTATGGAAAAATCACAAAAAGGGAGTTTTTATGACCTCACTTAAAATCTTTAAAATTTGGGGTATCGGGCCCAAAACTGAAATTTTTTTAAATGTAAAAATTTTGAATACTGATATTATTTACTCAAGTGGGGTATCCATTTAAAGCTATTTTTCTTCTGAATCCAAATACACCATCAGATTTTGAAAAAAAGGCAAAAAATAAGGGGTATATACTCCCAAAACACAAAAATATCCCCTAAAACCAGAAAAAAAGGGTAATACTAAAAGAAAACATCTAAGTGGGGTGTCAAACTATAGGTTATCTCCTAAATCACATTATACCATTAAATTTAGGAAGATACAACGTTCAAGGCCTCTGCCCTTCCCCCAAATAAAAAATATGCTCCAAAATTGGTTTAATGTTTAACTAACACATCCAAGTGGGTTATCAAATTAAAGGCATTCTTTTCTTAATTACTAATATACCATTAGATTTTAGAAAAGACTATGTTTATGTGTTCCACTGCCCCAAAAACCAAAATTCATGGAATACTGCTTGAGAATTATGGTGAGGTCATTGGTTTTTCTCAAAAGGCAACATGCCGAGATCCCCAAAATGGGACTGTAGCAGAATGTTCTGGTGAGGCCACAGGCCGAACTTTTCCCTGCGAGGCCGTAGGCCTAGTTTCACAAAGAGCCTGCAGCAGAGCTTTTCTCACGAGCGTAACGAGTGACGACAGGGTTGGCACGCAAAGCGTGCAGGGGTGCCCCCTAGTTATAATTAATAAAATTAATTATTTACCCAAAATTTCGATTACAGCTCAGAGAACAATCATTTATTGACTGATAAAAACCTCCTCAAAAAAGCAAATGTATATAAAAGTTCAATACGATATTATAATCACTAAATTTGGATTAATATATTGGAGAGAGAGGACATCAGCAAACTTACTTAGAAGACAAGTCCACTAACACCAGAGTAGTAGTAACATACACAAAATAATCATGTAATCACACAAATTTTCAGTGCGACGAATTTTGTGTGTGTTAGTGAACTTCTCTTCTAAGGTAAGTTTGCTGATGTCATCTCTCCAATGTACTAATTCCTAGCCTAATGCCCTTTAACCTAACCTAAATTTGTACTGTATTAAGAATTTCTGAATAGATTGACATATTAAAGATGAATTATAATACTGCTGCAGTAAGATCAGTTCCCAGTAGATCTCAAGCTAACAACTGTCGCCATCTCGGCTGCAATGACATTGAAGCTCTTTGCTCTCTTGAGATACTACCTTATGGAGAAATAACAGCCACCATGAAATAACAACTTTCATGAATATTCCACCTTTCCGCCCTATCTGTAACTATTGGCGTATAACTAGTCTTATACATGGTCTTTTTTCCTTTCAGTGGTACCTCCTTACTCCACAAAAGATGCTTCACGCTTTGGTAGAATCCTGCTCATTATTGATACGTTTTTAAATAGTTTGTATATACATCTATTGGTATGTATATTGGCTTGATAATAGACAAAAATTTAACTTGAGATAAACATGTAGAGCATGTTTTACAGAAAACTTCTTCGGGTTATTTTCATTAAGGCGTAATGTTAGACAATGTAATATTGATGCATTGGAAACTATATACTATGCCCTAATTCAGTCTCATATATTGATGGCGTCAGTATTTGAGGCAAAAATGTAGATAACTCTTTACTTCAAAAAAAGAACATAAAAAATCATCTTTAATTTGAATATCAGAGAATCAGAAAAACAAATTTTCTCAGAATCAAACATTTGTACAGTATATATATATATATATATATATATATATATATATATATATATATATATAAGCCAAATACCACTCACTCACTGATCATTGTTTCCAGAAAACCATTAAACCTTTGAGGCTGACATTTTGTAGGATGATTGGTTTTATATGTAGGTGTGCAATAAGAAGGGATTTTGAAAAATTCTTCAGTTCCAAAATGGCAGCCTTTTTTTACCCCCAAAACTGCCCCAATGTATTTGTTATGAGAAAATCACAAAAAAGTAGTATTTCTGACCTAACTAGAGGAAAATCTTGATTAAAAGTTTCAAACCTTCACAGTTCTACACACGTAACAAACATGCACCTCATCCATGAATTTCAGCTTAAAAACTGAAATTGTTGATAATATAAAATTTTTTAAAACTGAACTTATCTACTCAAGTGGGATATCTAATTGAAGCTGTTTTTCTACTGAATCCAAATATACCATCAGATTTTGAAAAGGGCAACTAATAAGAGTTGTATAACCCCCTAAAAAAACTCTGAAAACAAAAAAAAAGGGTAATACTAAAATTAATCCCAAATAACATCATATCATTGTATTTCATAAGAGACAAAGTTTAAGGGCTCTGCCCCCTCCCCTAAAAAATATGCTAAAAGCCCCAAAATTAGGTAATGTTAAACTAATACCCGAGTGGAGTATCAAATTAAAGGTATTCTTCTCTTAAATAATAATTTAACATCAGAGTTAAGAAAGCTCTATGTTTAGGGGCTCCACTGCTCCAAAAACCAAAATTCACGGTCAAACAGTTTAACAATCCTGGTGATCAGTAAGCCGATCTTCCTCACGAGGCTACATGCCGAGATCCATAAATGGGGCTGTAGCAGAGTGCCCTGGAGAGGCCGCAGGCCGAACTCTCCCCGACGAGGCCGTAGGTAGAGTTTCACAAAGAAGCCTGTAGCAGAGTTTCTTGGCGAGGCCGCATGCCGAGTTTCAAAAAAGGCCTAAAAATAGAGGGTTCCCAGGCGAGGCCGAAGGCTCAGCTTACTTCACGAGCGTAGCGAGTGATGACGAGCTTGGTACGCGAAGCGAGCAGGGGTGTTCCTAGTAGTTTATATAAAGAGTGTCCAGCTGTGACTGTCACATATTTTAGATGATTATTTGTCAGGTCAATATAAGCAAATTATGTTATATATATATCGGTCAATATAAGCATCTTTGTTAACTGTTAAGAGAATAAAGAAAGTAAAATACTTTACACCATATAACATGTGTCCTGTCTCGATTCACTTTCTGTCAGTATGTCTCTTGGTGTTTTTTACAAAAATTTGAAAATCTCAAAAATAGAATAGAATAATTCTTTATTTTGCCAACAACTACAATATTTACAGTATGAGTTTTACAATAAAGTTAATACTAGGTAAATTAAATATCTAATTATATTTTAGATTAAAGCAAAATAAAATAGGGATCCCCTACGTAACCTGTATTGCGTTCGCCATCACATGAATTAAATTATAATATAATAATTCAATGGCAGCCATTGCTAACAGATACAGAAAAATATAGTATTTATTTCATTTTTCTTCATATTTTCTGTGCAAAAAAAACAGAACAAATACATTAAAAAATAACTGATCCACGCACACAAATATATACATATACAAACATGCAGACACACACACTCACATATATATATATATATATAGATATACTCATATATAAATTCAAATACATACACACAAACCCATATATACTGATTATATTTAAGTTCAATTTTCATCCAATTTTATCGTAAAAGAACTAATACAAAATAATAAAATAAACTAAACTATAAGGCAGCAAAACTGATAAAAACCGTAAATAGTGTACAGATGACAATGTTTTTCAGGGTGTTTTGTAAGCATTGTAAAATAATTAATAGCATAATATAATTTAGTTCTTAGGACTTTAACTCTATTCATTGTATATTTTTCGTACACATATTGAATAAAGAATGTTTTTACTTTGACAAAATCTAATATTTAACTATATAATAATAATGTAACTAATATTATATTTATTGACAGAATATGATCATTTTGAATTTAATTTTGATTTGCAGATTCAACAAGACTGTTGTTTGCTACTTGGTGGATCTTCATCATGATTCTGACTGCATTTTACACAGCTAATCTCACAGCCTTCTTGACTTTGTCACGCTTCACCCTACCAATAGAAAACGTGAAAGATATTGCCAAGAGCAACCGGCAGTGGTTTGCGGCAAAAGGAGGACCCATTGAGTATGCTGTTATGGTATGTTCACTCACTAGCTTTGAATGTAGCCTAACAGTTATTCTCGGAGAATAACTGCCTGCTCACAACTCGTGAGCAGGCGCTAGGATCTTTGTGCTACTACTCTGGGCTGATAAAAATCTGGTGGATCATGTGCTTTATTTTTAAGAACTAGTCAGAGAAAATATGCTACTTTCTTTACGCCAATTTAAAAATAACTCCTAGATTACAGATCATTAGAACAGTTTAATATAATTACAGTAGTCTCACTTACTTGACACAAATGGGCCGTGATGATGTTGGATAAGTAACCGTATGGGATAGTAGGGATTACTAGTAATAGTATTAATAAATGAATTTTATTAAGGATTTTTTCCTTAGCACTGCATAAACAAAACTGTTGTTCAGTTTTTATAACACAAACAATTTATTGTGAATGTATTTATCGAGACAATGTTTCAAAAACGAACTATCCTAACATATAACCCTATTACAATCTTTACAATATTAAATACTGTAAAATAACACAACAAACTAATATGTGTGATTGGTCAGGAAACAACTGAATAAGAGTTTGTAAATCTCATGTTCGCTCTTCCTCCCTTACAAGTACTGTCTGTCCTAAAAAATACCACTATTTTTAGGCTTTCAGCACATTGACAAAAGTGATGTTGTTAGCTAATACGGTATAGTCTTTGCTCAACATAAATTCTAGTACAGTAAGCAACAAAATAGTGCAAAGGTTGGTAAAACATCAGCAGGCACATATAGTTTTCGTCATTACAGAGCAGTAATACATTCTTTTATTTTCAGGTAATATTTATTATAGTATTGTTTTTTGGTGAATAACAATTCAAACAGAATGTCAAATAACTCCATGTTGGATAACGATGATATATTATTGTTTTAAAAAATTCAAAACGTAAATGATCAAATCTAAAAATCCACTTCAGATTAACCAGTCAGAATCTTTTTTTGACAAACTACAATGTCATATTCAGTAGCTAAAAAAGTTAAATTTAAGAATTAAAAGGCAGCAAAGCAACTTTGTCTCTCTACGGCAGGGATTCCCAATCTTTACTGAACCACGCTCTATCATGTTGAAAGGAAAGTCTCCCACAACGCCCTTTTCACAATATATGGCATTTTTGGATGGATACATAAAAAAACAACTATTAAATTGAAAAAGTTATTTATTCCTACTGTCACAAGAAACATGATATAACATTTTAAGTTAATTTACTAGGAAAGTAGTAAGAAGTACTGGTAAAAGAAAAATGAGTTAGTCTGTTAAGCCCTGTTCGCACTAGGCTAGTAATTTAGTCAAGTGGCGAGTAGTTTAGTAACTAAACATGTCCAAACACAAAAAATTTAGTAGAATTGTTTAGTGAATTATTTAGTAGAGTCAATCCATTTTATTATATTCTCGACAGTCGAGTAGCTTCCCTCACTAACTACTGGCGCATCGTCTAAACAGCTGGTTTTAGTCGAGTTCATTAGTTACCACAAGAATGGCGTTTTTCGCTGGAGCGAGTACACAACTTTAAAATTTGTTAATAAATATATTCATCATGAATGTACGTGGAAAATTAAGTCATCAACTTACAAAAACAAACAAAAAATGTAGCAATGTTTTTTTTATTTTTTATAAAATAAAAATATATAATTATAAAAATAACATTTATTTTACTAAATAAAATAAAAACATTCTGTTTCTTTCTATTTATCACACAAATGTCTTTCTCAACCTATTCTAAAGTAGCAGGTGATAAAAGGTTTAGCAATTTGTTTATTTTGTTGCGTCGGAGAGCGTTCATCATGTATTATGCAGAACTCACTACTTGTGTACTATACTCGACTGTTAGTGCGAAAGATTTTTGGGCAGTATCGAGCATTTTAGCTACTGAAGTACTCTCTACTCTACTAAATTACTAGCCTAGTGCGAACAAGGCTTTAGAGAGATAGATGAGATTGCATTTTCACTGGTCTCATATCAAAGCTTCATACCTTAATTTCAACTGGTCTTGCGCCCCTTGACTTGTCTTACACTCTCCAGGGGAGGTGGCGTGGAGTAACAAGAGTCACATATATTACTGTTTCATAATATTTTTGGGAAAAACATATTCTTACTTAAGTTAAATACTTATTAAAATGAAAAAAATCTTAATAAAGCAGTGTTATTTATTTATTTATTTACATGCTTCAATACAGTAAAAACCAATTACACTGAAGCAGTTCATATTAATACACATTTTTATGTTTGTGGGTTTTATAACTTATTCACTAAATCACTTCACATTATAAAAAATAACAAAAAATAAGAATACCAAACTGAAATACTATAGATTCAAATTTAACTGAAATTTAAATTTATATGGAACGGAACAATACATGCTTGATGAGGATGCAAAAAATATAATGACATGCAATTAAATAAAAATAATAACTAATATTAGTATAGACTAGCATTCAGCAACAAAAGCAGTAATGAATATTTTAAACAATTAAGAACAATAACAACAATAAATAATAACAGTAATAAATATTTTAAACAATTGACAACCATAACGACAATAAATAATAACAGTAATAAATATTTTAAACAATTGACAACCATAACGACAATAAATAATAACAGTAATAAATATTTTAAACAATTGACAACCATAACGACAATAAATAATAACAGTAATAAATATATTTTGAACAGTTAACAATATAGAATTCGAAAAAGAGTAATAAACAAAACAAAATTATGTAGAGCGTTGACTTAAACAAGGCAGGCAATTAGCTTTAAATATTTTAAAAGAGTCAAAAAATAGATCTACATTACTATTATCGGAAAGGAGTAAATTATTGTAAGATGTCATGAGGCGGTGAAGGGGGGAAGAAGAATATGCCGTCGTGCAGCAGTAGGGAACAGAGAACAGAAGTTTATTGCGACTATGAAATGTAGGTACACGGAAAGAGAGGCCCGCCAAGCTAGCAGTATCGTCCACCCCGCCACACACCAGTCTATACAGGAACAACAGGCCCATTAGTGTTCTCCTCGTCTCAAGACTCCGGAACCCAAACAACACCAACAGCTCATCATATGGAACCGTGTACGTGTAAAAATTAAAACATTTGTAAAAAAGAAATCTTAAAAATCGCTTTTGAATTCTTTCAACCGCTTCTCGATATGTCGAATGAATTGGATTCCAGATGACAGCCCCACTCTCCAACCTCGACCTAACGAAAGCATTGTAAAGCATAATGATGGTTAAAGTGTTTTGGAAACTTGCACTTTGTCTAAAAATGAAACCCATCATTTTACTGACTGAGGCTATGCATAATTCGATATGAGGATTAAAAGATAGTGAATCATTTAAGTATACGCCTAAGTCTTTTATTTTATTTACTCTAGCTATTAAAACACCGTTCAAAAAATAATCATTTTTGAAAAAATCTTGTGCCCTTGTGAATGTCATTAAGTGGCATTTTTAAACATTGAAAGTCATTTTATTTAAAACACTCCAAGTGAATACATTGTCTATATCACGCTGTAAACAGGCGGCATCATCAAGATTCTTAATGTATTTAAACATTTTCAAATCATCAGCGAACAACAATGTTTCAGCGAAGCGTACGCAATCTATTAAATCATTAATTAAAATGGTGAACAGGCAAGGCCCCAGGTTCGAGCCCTGAGGTACGCCTGATTGAACGTTAAAAGTTGATGATGAAAAGCCACTGTAACGAACAAATTGTTCCCTATTAACTATGTAAGACTTAAAAAAATGTAAAAGACTTGATGAAACTCCGTAGAAATGTAATTTTTTTAATAAAATAGAATGATCGACCTTATCGAATGCCTTCGCCAGGTCGAGGAATAAAGCGTCAGTCCGAGTCCCTGAATCAAGACCCAAGGAAACATAGTTTGTAAAGTAAAGCAAATTAGTATTGACAGATCTTCCTGGTACGAATCCGTGCTGCTTAACAGAAATATGCTTTTCAAAGTGACTGAATAAAT
This sequence comes from Stictocephala bisonia, assembly GCA_035578905.1. Taxonomy (NCBI): domain Eukaryota; kingdom Metazoa; phylum Arthropoda; class Insecta; order Hemiptera; family Membracidae; genus Stictocephala; species Stictocephala bisonia. Next base: position 309,275 of record JAQJVL010000885.1, read on the forward strand.
ATTTATGAATGACCATCTCAAAAATCTTCGCTGGTACTGACAACACTGCTACTGGTCTATAATTAGTAATTTGGGATTTTTGACCACGCTTAAAAATTGGAGTTATTTTAGTGGTTTTCCATTTATCAGGAAAAACATTTGTTCTTAAGCTCAGGTTAAACAAAAATGTTAGGGGGTTAATCAAATGTTCTGAACATCCTTTAAACAAATACTGCGGAAGTAAATCTGGACCAGTAGTTCGTTTTGACTTTAATTTTTTAATAGCATCCTGTACATCCTGCGTGCTTAGGCAGGGCAGAGTAAGGCACAACACACCAGCCATACACGGACCCTCCTCCGCGCACTCCACACTCGGCTCCGTCACATACCGCTCATACACGGAACCAAAATAATCCGCAAACGCACCTGCAATCGCCACTCCGCTATCGTGTTTTACTCCATTGTATTCCATAACCAGCATTGTATTTTTTACATTCTTTTTACTTTTAACAAAGCTCCAAAATTTACTACTGTCCGAACTAATATCATCTCAATGCTGATTGATAATTACGATAAGCTAAAGAAATTTCATTTTTTACCGCGGTTCTTTGAATTTTGAATATATTGTAATGTTCTAATAAATTTGATTTTTTCCACCGCCTTCGTAATTTTTCTTTGAGTTTCAGATTAGATATTATGGAGGGCGTAAACCAAAAAGGATATTTAGATTGTTTTCTTTTCTTTAATGGACAAGATTTATTTAGCACGTTATAAACTTGATTTTAAAAACAATCTAAAGCGTGATTGACGTTGGAAATTGAATACAAATGAGACCAGTCAACATTAGATAAATCTTGATATATTTGTAGGAAGTTAGCTCTATTGAAACAGTAATCAGCTGACTGTGTTGGCCTGGCCTACAAGATAACGGAGCGGCGACAACAATACCTGCAAGCAGAGCTGGATGATAAGGATCTTCATTTACTAATTGTTCTTCACATCTTGTCACTACTACTTGATTAATATTTGTCAGTATTAAATGTAAGGTTTTATTTTGATAATTTCGAACATCATTTTTTAAACTTAAATTGTGTATGTTTATAAACACCCCAAGCTCCTTACATAAGTTATCCCCTTCGTATAAACAAGAATCTTTACCATAAATAGACAAATTAAAATCACCCAGCACGAGAACATGACTATTGAGTAAAGAATTAATTTGTAAAAAAGTGTCGAAAAATTTTTGATAAGCTCCCAGTGGTGATCTAGGCCTGAAATATACTACACAAATATATAACGCGCATCCCTTGTTATATATCTTAACACATACACTTTCACAGCCATGTATCCTGTCATTAAAGTTGTCTACCCTACTACATAACAGCTCATTTGACACAGCTAAAAGTACCCCCCCTCCACCTTGCCTCCCGGTTAATTCTAAGTTTTTGTCACATCTAAATACATTATAACTGTCAGAAAAGAGCTCAGAGGAGCTAATACTGTTTTGTAAATTCGTTTCTGTCAAAGCTACTATTTTAAAATTGCTTTCTAACAAATTGCAAAAAAAAGAATTAGTTTTGGTTCTTAGTCCTCTAACATTCTGATAATAAATAGATTGTTCAAAATTACTTCTCATTATTTTCTTAGACCTTCACAAAAATTTATATTAATATATAAATAATAAATTGAAATATAAATAATTAGATAACAACATAAACAACAAATTAAATAAATAATTACATAACAATAAAGGTTGAAAGACATAGAAACATATAATAATCAATAATTTACTACTTACAAACAATGACTAAGTCAGTAGTTACAATTAAAAGTTTGCAGTTTAAGTTTCCCTATTTTACTTCTAACGTGAAATCATTTAATACATTTTTTATTGTTAGGTAATGTTTAACTATCTAAATTGTATAGAACGTGAAATGATTTCTTTACATGATTTATAACGAAAAGACCCATATAAGTACGTGGGTACCCTTCCCTACACATACAGTGCTGTGACCCCCTCCCCCAATTCTACACTACAGTGGTAGTGACCCTTCCAGCCACCCTTACACGTACAGTGATAGTGACTTAGGTTATGTTTTGATAAAGCTATTGCCCTTTAATTTCAACGAATAAAGGGTACTTGTACATTGAACCTTTATTTGTCTATGTACTAGTTATGGATTCATATCATCCCCCACCCTTACACGTACAGTGGTAGTGTAACACTGGTATATGGCTATTTTGTCATTAAGTGTTATTGACCCAACCACCCACCCATACATGTATGGGTGGAGACAATACACCAACTCAAAAGGGGAAAAAATAAATAAGAGTAATTTTATTTACTGTTATCAGAAAATAAAAAAATAAAAATAAAAGACTAGCATGAAGAGGGTGCACTATTTAAACACACCAATGTTAGCGATTCACTTAAGAGAACTTCATTACTCTCGTCGTCAGTATTGATTGTACAATAAAATATACATAAAATCTCAAAATCTTTGCCCAAATGTTGCTCCGTGATTATAATTAATTGCTACACTGTCATTAAATTTTAATCAAATTGTCCTTGTGGTTTCAGAATGACGAGGATATGGACTTAAGTGTGCTGAGACGGTCAGTGACTAAAGGGAATGGACACTTCATCAACACCGGTGATGAGCTTCATGTAAAAAAGTTTGTTGCTGAAGGTAAATGTTTTTCATTGCTTAGTGGTTTATGGTTTACATTACAAATGGTTAAAAGTAAAAGAGGAATGATAATACAAAATTATTAATTAAAGGATAAGAATAGAAATAAAAAGGAAATTTTTCTCATATTACCATAAGTAAAGTAGTAAAAGCGTATTAATAAAGTAAGTAGTTGGAGAAATACTCTTTTACATTGATCTTAAAGTAGGCAAGTGGAGTGTTTCAACTTGTCGGAACCAACTTGGTTGCGTTAGTTTGGAAAGTTCATGAATGATAACTCAGAAAGCCAGGAGCTTCCTAATACTATCGGCATAGAAATTGAATACCCGAGTTTGAAGGTTTTTTCCAACTAGAATAACAATTAATTATTAAAACTTGTAAATAGCAGAAGTGCTAACCGCCTCTTGCTAGATTAGCGGTTAGCACTTCTGCTTAATATGCAGATGATCATGGGTTCAAATCCCAGGGGTCAACTTAAAATTTGCTTGAGAGGTTTGGACCATTAACAACGCTTGTAGACTAAGCACAAAATGCCAATGGTGTACATTAAAAAAGAAAATTTTAAGTTAGCTTTCAGGCCTAACTGTGTCTACTTGACATTGTCTAATGCTTCAAAAGTTTAACGACACAATAAATTATTGATTCTTTTACATATACACATTTTTAGTCATAGTTAACAGATTTTATTGTGATTAACAGGTCAAAAAAATACATTTACTTGCCTTATTTTTGCCAATTTTTCACTGTGTAGACTGGTTGTATCTAGAGGAGATGCGTCAGCTCAAGATGTTCCTGCTGACAGATTATATGGCCAAGACTGCACGTGGAACTGAAGAGAAAGATCGATGTACCTATGTGCTAACACAGGCTTCCTATCTTTCTCGTAATCTCGCCTTTGCTTACCCTAAGACGAGCATTTTACCATCCCTTTTTGATCCTGTGTAAGTGAGGCTAGATCATTATAAGTAAGAAAGGCATTATACTTTTTCCAATTTTTTCTCTTTACATGATTCTGTACTAAAGAAATTTTTATTTTAAACAATGTTTATTTTTGTATACATCTACAATGATTTAGTGTTTATTTGATTACTTATTATTACTATTCAGAGTAATTTATTTGATTTAATAGGTAATATTTTGAACAGACTATATTTTTATTTTATATTATTAAACTTTTATCTACAATAATTGATTAAATTAATTGTTTAATATTGTTAAGAAGTACAGAGGAATTGTACTTTCTAGCTTATACTGTAAAATACCTCCTAAAACAAAATTATATGGGTAATAACTACTTTATAAAACTAAAGTTTAGATTAAAGGGCACTAGGCCAGTAATTAATAAATTAGGAGGTAGCACATCAGCAAACTTACCTACGAAGACAAGACCTCTAACACCTTGCAGTAGGAAAGAAATACAGGAACAACATAAGGCAGAAATTTAAGAGTCTGTAGAAGCTGTCGGCCATGCTGGTTTTAATCCCATAAGAATAATGTTATTTGCATATCCATATTTTTTCGTTATTTATTGACCAAAAGTTGTGTAAGAGGTGTCATTTTAATCGTTATCATATTGTGCGTTGGGTTTGCATTTCATATTTTGAATAGATACGCCTAGTTTTGAAATATAGCTGAAAATAAAAACCTTGAACTAAATATTTTTTAGATATTTTTCTAAAAAACTAATTTGAAATTCACAAAGCAATTCCAACGTGCAATTTCATTCATTCTTGATCACATGCAATTTGTTTGGGAAAAATACGTTTCAAAATAACTGTTTAGTTTGGATACATGTGACCGTATGTCCGGTTTGAAAATAACATTGTTCTTATTAGATTAAAACCAACATGGCTGACAGCCTCTGCTGACTCTTAAGTGCCACGTTTTGTTTCTTAATTTGTTTACTACTGTAGTTGCTTATAAAACTTAATATATTTTATGATTTACTTAAGTATACTTTATTTATATACTGCTGGATTAACTTAACAATAAGAAAATACTTAAAATTAAGGTTTCCAAAGAATTTTATGAGTCATACAATATATTAAATAATGATCTATATCATGCCTGTCAGCTCACCACATTGAGGCCCAAATTTTAAAACTACTGATTATATAAAAATATCCATAAAATTAATTACTAAATCAGGTAATTAATTATTTACAGACTTCTGGCTTTTGTGGAGTCAGGTATCATTCAGCACAGAGTCCAAGAAATGCTACCAGACGCTACTATCTGTCCTCTTAACCTCGGCAGTAAAGAGCGTCAACTCCGCAACTCGGATCTATGGACCACATATATTGTTGTGGTTTCTGGCTTCTCAACAGCTCTCACAGTATTCTTGGCAGAGCTTGTGTGGCGCCGTTGCCGGCCAACATCCTTACCCTGGCCTATTGATGTCTCTCTTGACAACAATCCACCTACCTTATCCATTGCCAGGTCTCGAGAGTTTTTAAAAGTATTTTAACAACATGTATTATGATCACAATTGATGAGTGATTCAAAAAAGGCTTTATTTAAATATTCTTTTATTTGACAATAGTTTAATACATAGGGTTGTTAGAGGTAAAAACACAAGGAGATGGTTCCAAAGCACTAATAGTTAATGTACATTGAGAGTTGTGTTAGAGATAAATGCACATTACAAAATGAATTAAGGAAATGGTATAGGCATTCGAATTTATTACTATTTTTGTATTATTATGGCTTTCAATCATTATTGTCTAGGTTAATGTTGTCTTGGCTTCACATGTGGTCAAGTTTATTTACAACTACAACTTTCACTTAACAGCTGTGCAACTCAACCTCAACTTTAAGAAGGGGGAGGCAGTGCTGCCACATGCTGAAGAATAAATTTCGGTGCCAAGACCTCTGCAATGTGCCACATTCAGTTCTAGTATAAATATAATTTAGTATATTTAAACATTTTTATCTTTATTTGTAAATCTCCTTGTATTGTTTTTGTTTATAGTTATTATTGGTCCTCTGTGTTAAGTTTTGACTAAACAAATTATACATTGGAAAGTAAATAAATAAAAATTTGTTACACACAGTAATGAGCTAGGACAAATCAGTATGGGTGGGTGGTATAATACCAGATGTGTATAGGTGGGCGGGTGAGTCATCCATCACCTTACCCACCTGCCCACTCATACGTATAAAGTGGTATTGACCCAACCTCCCATAAACGGCGGGATTCACAATTCATTAACACAAACAAAAAATAGTATAGTTCATTCATTCATTATTTTAAAACAAAAAATTCTTCTATAAACATATATCAGTAGATGGCTCTATTGTTTTTACAAAACTTGAGGGTGCATAAAGTAAAACATTATTAAGAATACCAATACAGTGCATCCTCGCTGGTCCAGCTTAACTAGGAGGCTGGATTTAGGGAAAATCCGGATGAACGAGAAACATTTAAATTAGCACTTTGAGATAACAAGCCCCTGCAAAAGTAGATAAAATACTGTATTTAAAGGTTCTTGTGCCTAACTGCTTTATCTGTTAGCTTTGCAATTCTTTTTCTGTTTTTCACTTTTTAACACTTTCTAAAAAACCTACTAAATAGTTTAATCACAAGCCTTGAGCAAAAATACAAAAACTATTCTGTACTCTAAGATATGATAAAACATATAATATGTAAAGTAAAACACTGTTCCTCTACATAAAAACAAAGATGTTAAGAAAAACAACTGCCCGTGTAAATTGCATTGACCAAACTGATTTATTTGTTTGTGACGGAACCAGGAACTTGCTGAAATATCCAACTATCTGAGTGATTATGGAGCAATCACTAGACATTGTAAGTCGCAATTTATGATCCCAGACCAATCTTTCTAAAGCAGCTGTTTTTTACTCATTTTTACTATAAAAATCTTAATGTAATTTACACTTAAAAACTATATCCAATTCGGTGTTGCATTGCATATTGTAATTTCACATTGTTAACCTTTTATGATTTTGCTTCATTATGTATTCTACAATGAAATAGGACTATTTTCGGCCAAAATACATGGGAGTTTGGACAACCGAGGACTACTAGAGCGATGTTATTCTCTGATTGGAGTGGTACCTTTGACTTATAATAGCTGATTCTTTTTTTCTAATCTAATCTTGCTCACTTTCTAATGCAATTTTTTCTTGAACACTTACCAGTGAAAAAGTTGTTCAATTTATGAAATTTTATCAATTTACCTGGAATTGCTTTATTTTACAAACATTAAATTTTGAATTTATTTTGTACTAAAATTAAATGTGGAACAAACGGTGAATTTAAAACAACTAAGTCACCTTCACGAATCTCTTTTTTTATGTCTTTGAAATATGTATATGTAGTTATTGAATTGGAATAACAAGTATTGCAATGTTCAGAGAAATGTTTTACAAACATTATAGGTTCATAATTATTACATGAATTATGTATACAGAATTTACAGAAATCTCATTTGCAAAGTAAAGTTTAATTAAATTTTTTTATACAGATTTAACGGAGGTAAATCCAAGCAGAGCTCAAAGACGTACATCAATGGAAGGGAGTACTACATTGTCATTTCAAAGGAAGGAGAGAAGAGATTCATCCCTATCCGAACACCGTCAGCATTCCTCTTTCAGTATGCGCCTAAATAAACCTTAATTGAACAATTATAATGTGGCAAATAAATTTTTAAATCGTCATACCAATTATACTGTACTTGCTCATAATGAACAATGCATTTTGTTATTTTATTGTATGCACTGTCATTTCTCAAAATGTTTTCAGGCCGACAAACAAGGCTAGAATATTTTTCGTTTGGTGTAAATTATAATATGTGCACTTTTATGACATTACTTACGCACTGCGGACTAAACTACATGCTGTGTAATCAATAAACTTCCTTTCACTGACAAAATGGCCAGACATTATTTTCATGTTTACTGCCAAAAAGGCCAGGCTCAAAACAGTGCATTTTACAGTATGTTAAATATAATTTTACAACTGAGCTATTTATTGTCTGATTGTTATTATTATATTTTTATTTTGTTTGTCAAGAAATTTTCTACAGTATAATAACAAATACGAGTAAGTGTTAAAATAAAAAACTAAATAAATAAAACAATACGCAATTACACAAAAACTTTTTTATTAGTTCTAAAAAATTGTTTTAGTAATAAAATATATTCTGTTTATTAGTGTATTTCATAAAGAATAAGTACTGAAAGTGTCAATGACCCTGCTCAAAAATATATTATTGAGCCCCGAATACATATATATGTGCACAAATAAATTTACATGATCACTTTAATGAATGAATGTAAACAATGTGTTTTCACTTACATGAGAAGTACGAGAGCATACAGTGAGTGAAATAGAACAGGGTCAATAGATCGGCACAATGCCGTTCTTAGGCTATGTTATCGGTTCACTGCCGTTCTCCATATTTAATTTCGATATTGATATCTCAGTGCGTGGCCGTAAAAGGGTTAATAATACTATACAGGGTATCTGTATTAACTATACCACACCATCTGTATCTAAAAACACAATTAAATTTACTAGAAACTTTAAATGAAAAACTTCAACTATTTACTAGTGATCCACTGTATAAAGAAGCTTGTACGTTTTAAAAATTCTGCTCCACCAGTAACTACATTAATCTGGATTACCACGAGTCACAAAGAAGAAATAAACAGAGGTTGCATCCAATAGTGTGTCAAGTAGTTATTTCTCCATTATGTAATGTGATGACAGGGCCAGCATCTTGTCAGTCCTTCTCTTTATTCTCCCCAAATCCACATTGACAGACGTAGAAATGATTACTGCAGATGTGTTAAGATGTACATTAGATATAATCTCTATAAAACGGCCACTAAGGCATTCGCTGCGGCCATAATAGAGCGACCTGTTTCTATTTTCTCTGAACATGAATGTGGTGTATTAATGGAGCTTATGTATTTCTGTTCAACTGATATCAACAATGATGGAATATAAATCTACACAATAAAGCGTAGTTGAAGCTATTAGGTTATTGCTATGGCTGAGTAATAACTGTTTAAGTAGTTAAAACCAAATATATATATTTCTTGTATAACATCAAAAATATATAATATTTAGATTATTATTTTACACATTGTACTTGACATTGGCTAAGTTATTTAATGTTATATATTAATATAAATTCACAGAGATTATACTGAACATTTTACAAAATATATTACTATATTCATTGGCACTGACGAAAATAAGAGATCTTTTGATAAAATACTTGTTTCCCAGTGATTCTATACATCTGCTATCATAAAATTATCAGCCATTATAACTACTACTAAACGTAGAACATGTACTTGCTCCGGGCACGGCTGAAGGCATCAATTATTGCAGTCCTGTACAAAGGAGAACAATTGTTAGGTCTAATTTGATGTACAAGAAAGACAAATTACAATTATGACATGTTTCGGTATAGTGAAAGTTCATGACTGTTATTATAAAAATTAGAAATTGGCTGTTGTACATAAGTTTTATGCTACCAACTAATGTCCACTAGAACGGCATTCACATAGTGTCATAAGATTCTAAAATGCTAAAAAAATATGTTTTGTAGAGTAATTAAATAAATACTCATACCTGAACACCTTCTGGTGCAGTATGAAAGCACTGACATGGCCAGCATTCAAGTAGCGGACTTCAGCGCCTGGCCAGATGTCTGTTAGATCCGTAACACCCTCTCGAGGCACGTATCCGTCATCACGAGCACAAACAGCAACAATGAGACTTGTATCCACAGGTTTGCTAAAGTTCCGCAGGTGTGTACACTCGTCCATGATGCCTCGCATGAAGTGCAGTGCCTCATGTTCCTTCCAATTCATCTTACGATCTGATATAGCATTACATGTACACTTATTATTTATGTACTATACAATTTTTTTAAAGAACAACAACATACAGGATGAATTTCCATCTATCACTGATAAAATATAAATTTCTATATGAATTATCTACAATAGTACAACATCGTGAATCTAGTCTTCCAAAATGCTAGTATGTTCGGACTAATTAGAGATTGTTGTAGATTGATATGACTAACTGCTAAAACTTCCCATACAAAGGCACAAAAGACTTTAAGACAAACAGTAAATTCGTCTCATTGTTTTATCGCAATGTTGAGTTTAATTTTCATTTTGACAAAACTAAACTATTAGTACTAAGACTTCTTTGTGTAATTCAAGAATATGTTAAATTTTAGCCCATACGATAAACAAGGTTGTAATGGAATGGAAAAATATAAAATTACAATTAAAAAGCAAAATATTTTCTTAATTATCTGACTTTTATTTGCAGATTTCAAAACCATTTAAAGTACACAAGTTATTTAAAACTGTTTAAAAAGTAGACAATGAACAAAATATTTTAACTTTTTTATTAATACTTCTAAATTGGTATTTAAAATGTTAACACATTAAATTAGGGATTTGTTAAGGCTAATTTTGGCAAAACAAACAAATTGCAAACCATACCATTCAAGAGTAACAAAAAAATGTACTGCAATTGGAAGATTACTAGTAGAGTACATAATTGTGAACCATTTGTTGATAAATCTTCACCAGTTGTTAGTACGGGTGAGGCAAGTGCCCATCAAAATTCATATAAATGTGGGAAGATGGAGGGATTAATCAACTATTATCGGAACATATTAATAAAAAAATATATATGATTTAGAGTAGGTAAAGGGGTTATTAAGGGTAATTGTTTACATTTTTCATTACTGTAATAACACTTTAAGATTGACAGGTAATCATTGAATGAGAAATCCAATAGAGTTCTTAAGATTTATACAATTGCTTGCTTGCCCTTCCTGTTTTTGCCAATTGGAGGTATGCCGATTTTTATGTGTTTGTAATAAACTATTACAAAAAAGGAATTCTCATGCTGAATGTTTCAACGAAATTACACACGTTTTCTGTTCTATCCAAATGTACTTCATCTAAGAGTTGGAGAACAATTTATTTCTCATACATTATTCATATTGAATACTTTATTAGATGGATAGATTATTGCTTGGGAAAACTTAGTTAACAATAACAAAGTTTTTTCATCCAAAAAAAAGATTATCAGAACAAACGCTCACTGCAGCTGTAGAGATTTATACAAACCACTTTTCAAAAAATTTCTTTTTCTTTTCCCTGTTTATACAAAATGTGCCGTAAGTATCCAGCCAAACTTCTGGAGTTAATTCCTTGGGTTAAAACAAACAAAAAATATCATGTGTACAAATGGTCTATCTCACACTATTATCTGCCTCTCTGTTTGTATGTGATTTTTACAAAAAGGTCAGCATCTCTGAAGTTATTTGAAATAAGTATATCAATCTTTATATTATTCATATACTATTTAAATTTAATATTTTTCACAATATTCCTTTTCAAATTGGCAACCATTTATAACTTTTAAAGCTAAATATCTTAATAAACTTAAATTATAAGTAACAAAAAAATTGAACATTTTATTTCAACTTGGTATAAAAAGTTTTAAGATCGAACAACAATTTCCTGAGAAATTAAAATTTTTATCAAATAAAAAAGATTTCATGGTTGAAGAATTCTGTTGTTATCAGAAAAAAATGTCAGTTAATTGTTGTTCAATCTTAAAAATGTTTATACCATTTTTTGTAAAAATAATTTTTCAACTTTTTTTGTTACAGATTCTTAATAAAATTTAAGGTTATTAAGATATTCAGCTTTAAAAATGGCTGCCAATTTGAAAATTACTATTGTACAAAAATGAAATTTAAATGGTATATGAATACCATAAAGATCAACATTCATACCAATTTTCAAGATTTTATTTCTCAAATAGCTTCAGAGATGCTAACCTTTTTGTAAAAATCACGTACAGACAGACAAACGAATAACGGTGCGGATAGACCACATTTGTACACTTGGCATTTTTAAAATGTTTTAACCTAAAGCAATGACCTCCAGAAGTTTGGCTGGATACTTACGGGACACCCTGTATATCTGAAATTTTAAGTTACATACATTCAAACCGAGATTGGTTCTCTTTATTTTTATTCAAGCACACCTATATTACCCAAAATATTAACTTGATGTTACCCAAAATAAATATATGTTTCGCTATTTAATTCACAGTATAACCACAGACTAACACCATACGTTCACGACACTTCAATTGCAACACTGTAGAGCTAGAGCTCCAAGTAGCCAGCCAGCACAACTACGCTGCATTACCGTCGTATTGCATTGTATCAACTGTAGTGAAATTTCAACTATCTTTCTTTATGGAAGTTGCAGAATCAGTGATAAGTGCTTGAGTAAATTTAGCTTTGACTTTGTAATACTAACCAGAGCCTTTAGTTGTGGTTTTACTTTCCTTCAAGCTGTGCATCACAGCTTCTCTGTCCGCAGTATTTATAAGCTTCACTTTGCTAACATTAGGATCAGTGAGCCTAAAAATGCCTCCTACATTAACCTAAAACATAATACATAATAACATAAAATGTCAAGAAAAACTTTATCCTTAAAATTAAAAAAAGTACTAAAAATCAAATATTAGCTATCCCTGCATAGAGCTCACAACAAACGGCACAAAGAAATGTTTGAATTGCACACAAAAAAATGGTGTGAATATTTGGTGGGTAAAAGTATCATTGTTTTTCAAAGCAAAAGAAAAAGGATGTCAATACAATTAACACAGTTAGATTTAAAATTAAATAAACATATTTAACACAATCACTAAGCTTAAATTTTTTAATTTTTTTTAACTTCACTTGTCAGTTCACATGGTCTGTGGGCCTGTGTGTGAACTTTATTCAATGGGTGAAGTACCGACCGCTGGCTCAGTGGGGATTCTAACCTTGGACCTTGCCCTCCGCAGTCCGAAACCTTAGCCACTGAGCCATCATGCCGGCAAATAATAAACACATTAGTAACTACTCCAAATATAACCATCCAGTGATCACTAGATTTAATTTACAAACTCAATCTTCAAATCAGCCAGGTCAGTCTTAAATATTTTTTCTCATTGTTAAACAGATATACACGTAGCAAATTTAGAAAATGAGTTTGAAAATGGCCAAGAGAAACAATCTTTGAGAAGTAGAAAAGTGAAGTCTACCAAAAATATTAACAACAGGACTAAAAGCATTTTTCTAACTTAAAATAAAAATAAATGAATAATATACAATTTTGCTTTAAAATTGTGAATAATTAATTAAAAAAATTAAAGTCATATAAAAAAGAAATTTTAAGAATTGTTAAAAAAAATGTGAACACATATTCCTTTATAATCAAAATAATTGTTAATATCAAACGTACCTTCTGGCGTTCCTTATGGCTGTTGAATTTGCGACAAGTTTCGTCAACACAGTGATATCTTCAGGCACCTATTAAGTAGCTTTTTGAATATTAATATAAAATATAATTTAATGTCCACACTTGAAAATTATGAAAGTTACAAGGCAGTAATATATGAACCAAATAATATTCTAAATAATAAAATGAACACCCAAGGAAGTGTATTGATCGACAATGCAATACAGCTGGAAAGAAGCAATGACGTCATGGGTCAAAATATACCATGACGACGAAAATCAACTGTGTTTACTAGTTTAATCATATTGTGTGCAATAACTATTTTATATTAATATTCAAAAAGCTACTTAATAGATGCCTGAAGATGTCACTGTGTTGACAAAACGTGTCGCAAATTCAACAGCGATAAGGAATGCCAGAAGATACGTTTAATATTAGTAATAGTTGACGTTCCAGGAGTAGGAAATGGACTCCAAAATAATTGTTATTTGTGAGTCTAATTATTATACATATGAAATTTGTGGCCAATTTTAAATGAATATATGTAAGCATGGTAATCTAACTGAAATTAATAAAACATTTAAAATAATATTAGCCCTCAATACTGATATGTTATTAAAATTTACATCTTAAAGTTAAACAGGGTAATGAGTATTTCTAGTTTGGTTTGAGAAACATACTTATAGAATTAATAAATTACTGCAAAGTTATGAAGTGTTTTTTATCTGAATAAGATAACAGTTTTCTGCAGTCTTAAAAGTTAGGATAAACAGAACATCAAACATTCACACAGTTAAATTTCCCACTGTACACACTTTAAAGACTTACCGTTGAATCATCATTGGATGTATTGGTCTCACTAGCAAGCTTTTTCAAGAAAGATTCTTTATCAACTTCACTTAATACAGTTTTTTCAGCATATACATCAGCAGAATTCTGTTCCACTCTTTCAATACTTTGATCAAAAGTCTTTGCAAATTCTTTTCCAGCTTTGAAAGCATCCTGTAAAGTATTTTGATATTGAGGGGATGTAAAAATAAAATAACTTCAGTAAAGCTTAACTTATTCTATGTAAACACGCTGTGATGGCGTTAGGTAACTAAAAATGCTAGACAGTAGGGAGTGATAATAAAAAAGGGTAATGAGTTTATCTTCCATAGACACTAAAACTCTTTTGCGTTTGGAAGCCATTTCACTAGGACTAAGTTCAATAAAACTACAGTAATGATCAACGAGTTAACAAACTTGAACTATGGTACTGTATAGTCACAAAAAACTATTTTTTTTTAAAACCTTATTTAGCAAATACAGTATTATGATAAATAAGCTTTGCACAGTAAAGTAACTCATAAATTCTTTAGTACAATGGACTAGTTTGTGTTGTACCGGGTCGTTTTGACCGGTACATATTTTGTTTTGTTTCGTCGTGGTCTGCCGGGCTGCCTGGGATCGCTTGTACGCTGTGTTGTTTACGTTCGTGGCCGTTGACTCAGACTCGGTCGTTCCTGGTTTCCAGCTTCGGTCCGGTTGGCCTGTTTTCACTTGTTTCTCGGCTGCCGAATGCTGATGCAAGGCTAAGGAACACCTTAACGTAAGTTTTCACTTTTTGGTTTCTTAAATATCTAATCACCCTTTTGGGGAAAATATTTTTGTTTAAAGAATAATAATAATCGTTCTTTTCGGTGGTTTGCAGAGTATTGTTAGATTTATGTTCGGGTTCTAGATGTTTGTCAAGCTAGGTTAGAGCCATGTGATCAATGTACCAGGTTACAGTTAATTTCTTTATTATGTCTTGTTTTAGGTTTAATCTTAGTTCTGTATAATTTTATTGATCATTTTCCAGTTGGAGTTATCTTTGCACTATAGTTTTGTTCATTGACAATAACCTAGCCTATCTGTTTAGTTGATTTACATTTATAACCTATTGCTTTTCTCTACCACTAGCCTAGATTTTCAGTTTGTCATTTTCACTCCCTATACGTAATTATTTTTATATTTTGGTTAAGTTGTAATTTTGTTAAATCTAATTTCCTAACCTAATCTTTTTAGCCTAAAATTAATGTTCTGTTTTGTAAAAAACCTGCCCCTTTATATTATATTATAATTGTGTAGCATTTTTGGTTTTGGCTGTAATGGTTTTAATGTGCTGTGGTTTGGCCTTACAGTCCAGGGTCCTTGAGTAAGACGTTTCAACTCTCAGCCTGTCGTCCGGGCAAAGTTCTACCTTCTACACTGCCAGCCTGGCCTGAGGACCATGTCGTAGAGCCCATGTTGCGACTCAGCTGCCATCCCTACATCTGGGTGTTTTTCTTCAGTCCTCAGGTCAGTGCGTTCCATTTTGTTCCCGGCGGCTAAGCTGAGGGTAGTGAATATTTGAAAAAAAAAAAAATATATATATATATATTTATACAAAAAAAAAGAAAAAACAAATAAAAAGGAAAAAGAAGCTATTCTTCACTAGGCTTAGGCCTAGGAACGGGCCATGAACTTTAACTGGGCGAGGATCAAAGACAGCTATGGGGACTTATATATAATTGAGTAAGGAAAGAAAAACCTTTAAAAGCAAAAAGAACTTTTGGTGTTGTTATTAATTGTTATTTATTTTAATTAGTTTATTTGTTGTTATATTTTTTAGATTTTATATTTGTTAGGTCCCTACGGTCAAATTATGTTTTTATTTATATGTTTAGGCCTAGTGATTGTTATTTATTTTTTTCGTTAATTGTATTATGGATGGCTTGAAGTGACTTTTACTAGAACGGTACCGGGTTATATTTTTTAAAAAATTGTTTAATTTTTTAATTTTCACCAAAAGGGGATTATTTATTGTCTTTTACTTAACTTCCTATTCGGAGCCGCCCAGGGATTCCGGCTTACTTCCTGGCGTTGGTGGAATCATGGGATGTGGGCTAAATTGCCGGGTTAATTGGTGTTGTCAAAATTTTTCTAAATTTTCAGTTTTTCTTAAAAGTTTTGTGTCTCTAGTTTGCTGCAGATAGGCCAATGTACTTTGTAATTGTGAATTTTGGTATTTGTAGCGTTTGTTGTTTTTGTGTTAGTTTGTAATTTCTTGGTGATTTTGTGTAGCTGGTTGTTCTTAAGGGTGATTTTTGATAGTGTGGCCTTCTGCCGGTTTCTGAATAATTAATTATTTGTTCTTTCTTGATAGTAAAATTAGTTTTTCTCAGCTGCCAAGTTTTAATTTGACCCTCCGACTGCCGCCCGTGATCCCATCGCTTGACTGGTTTTGAGCCATCCCCCAGTTGGCACGACTTCCCGTTTTGGAGGGGGATGGGTCTCAAGTGTGACAACCTCAACTAATGACAAAAGTGATGTAGTCCACTCACATGGAACAGCACAGTCACCGCTCGACATACAGTCAAGTACATTAAG